>VWYI01003372.1:77535-106960 GCA_013399455.1 Anthoscopus minutus | reverse complement strand
TGTCCCCTGACCCCATGGATTCTGTGCTCCCTGACCCCATTGATTCTGTCCCCTGACCCCATGGATTCTGTGCTCCCTGACCCCACGGATTCTCTGCCCCCTGACCCCATGGATTCTCTGCCCCCTGACCCCACGGATTCTCTGTCCCCTGACCCCACGGATTCTCTGTCCCCTGACCCCATGGATTCTGTGTCCTGACCCCACTGCTGTCCCCCTGACCCCAAGGATTCTCTGTCCCGCAGAAGGCGCGCCTGGCGCGGATCCGCGTGGCCAAGACGGGCAGCTCCAACGCGTACCTGCACAGCAAACGCAACGGGCTCCTCAACGAGGCCCTGGAGCTCACGGTGAGTCCCAGCCCCGCTCCCTCCCTGGCTGTCCCCACGCTGGTGCCAGCCTGGCACGGTTTGTGCGGGCACAGCTGGAACCCAGCTGCTGCTGGCACGGCAGGGAAAAGCTTCCCTGAGCTCCCCCTGGAGCCAGGAGAGGCTCTGGGGATCCAGCAAGGAGCAGCTTCACAGCTCCCTCTGATCCCTGGGTGTGACAGAGCTGCTGGAGATGGACTGATTTACACAGCCCGCACTATAAATATCCACTGCCTTCCATTTAATTTTTAGGAGTCTAATATCTACTATCTGATCATCTCCGACAGGACGGGAAATATTCCCTAGCTCCTGTTTCAGGCAGCCTGGTGGTGGGTTTGTTTTTAAAGGCCTCTGGAGGCCTCTGGCTGTTCAGGAGGAGGAAAGTTTTAAGTGCTCAGATTGCTCAGCAGAACCAGCAAACACGAGAGAAGGTTATTACATTAAGCCTGATCAACACCAGAGCAGGTATTAGCACATTTCATGGATTTCATTTCAAATAAATCAGCCTTTTGTGCATGTGGGGAGCAAAGAGAGAGAGATGAAGAATGATTGAGCCCCAGAGCCACCTAGAACTGATTTGTGCAGCCTCACTTGGGATCTAATCCTCAGTCTCACTCTCCCTGAGACACATCCCTGCTTTTGTGCCTAGGGAGGAACAGCAGAGCTGGGGAAGAGTCTGGAGAACAAGAGTTCAGCTGAGGGAGCTGGGGGGGCTTTTCCAGCCTCAATGATTCTGTAAAATCAAACTGAGAAATGCTTCCAGCCCCTGTGAAAGCTGCTCCCCAGGGCATGAGCCCAGCTCAGGGGGCTCAGCACAGGGCAGTTGTGGCTCTGGATGTGCCCAGCACAGCCTGAGACAGACACACCTGGCCCTTCACACCTGGGATGCTCCCTAGACAGCTCCACAGAATCACTTCACACCAAGGACAGATTTGGAAGGTGGGGGGCCCAGAGCAGTTCTGTTCTCCCTTCCACAACAAGTTGGATCCTTCTGGCTACATATGCAACGTTGTCTGCTGCTCTGCCAGCAGCAGCCACGCTCAGGAACTCTGCTCCTTGGATCACCTGGCACGGCTGAGCAGCTCAGGAGAAGTTTCTGTATCAAGTCAAGGCCATGACTGGTCACACCCATCCCAGGTGTGACCTTTATCCCCTCACAGGAAAGACTCAGCACTGGGAAGTCAGCTCTGCTGGAAATCTCCTATTTCATTACCCAGAAATATGCAAAAATTTTATTTAGAATTTAAAATTTCCTTCTAAACTTTAGGTTTCTGGTCTTTAAAATTGCCAGGAGAGCTTAGCAGGATCACTCAGTTTGCTCTTGATCTTCCAGGCTGTCATCCCAACAAGGATCTCCTCACTTCTCTTGTCAACCAGAACTCCCTGCCAAGACCACTCAGGGAAGAGCAGCTGACACACCAATGCTTAAGTCCAAAATGCATGAGGCTGAGAGAAATATTTGGCTGAATGGGTTCATTTTCTGGCACTTGCTCAAAAATAAGTGGGAAAAAGATCATTTTGGCTACAAAGCTACTGTAGACATAGGAAGGAAAACAGAAACATTTCTGAAGATGTTCTAGAGGATGTTTTTTACCCATTAATAACTAAATTTACATCTATAGGAGCTCCTACAGGAGGTTTTCACAAGGTTTTCTGGCTGTAACTTCCTTCCTGGTGGAAGGAAGCCACCTTCCTGGTGGGCTTATAGCTCTAAATCATAGAATCCCAGAAGGGTTTGGGCCAGAATCAAGACCCAACATGCCTCTCCCTCCCCAGGTGGAGACATTAATTAATTACAGAACTGCAGAGCGTTCTTCCCGACAGGTGTATATGACCAGTTTAACTCCACAAGGCAAGATTTTACGTCTTTTCATTTTATGGCAGAACAACAAACTCTTCCAAAGAGTACAAAATGTGAATGACAGCAAGTCTAGACAGCCAAATTTTTTAAGCTGTAGAAACATAAAGGAACACGGCTTGTGTAGCTGCTATAATAGGCACCAAAATATTATCTCCATACTGTGCATATTTGTCAGTCAAATTAGTGTCAAACTGCTTCCCTGCTCAGGTACAAGCCCTGTTTTGACACCTTGCCCAGGATCTGTGTGAGCAATAATGGGCTGCACGTGGCCAGGCTGCCACAGGGCTGCTTTGTCCCGCAGCAGCAATTCCAGCTGCAATTCCTCCACCAGCAGCAGATTCTTTCTGCCATCCTCAGGGATCCCGCAGCTCTGGGCTCTCGTGTGGCACTGGGAGGGGTCACCCAGCAGAGTGGCAGCCCCTGGCTGCCACCAAATCAATTGGAAAGCCAGGAGTGCTGAGGATTCTGGAATGTGTGCCTTCATTAGCACCAGGATGAACACACTGACAGCACCTTCCAAGGGAACAGCATGTCTCCAGCCTGGAGCCTCCCATCAGAGGGGAGAGAAGGCAAAGAAAAGGATTCATCCAAGGACAGCAGCAGGAAGGAGAGCAGCTTCCAGCGAGAATGCAGACTCGTGCTCCGCAAACGTGTGGATTTGTGGCATTTGCCATCTAGACATGAAGTACTCAGACTGTTTTTGTCTCATTTAGAGATTTTTTTAGTGGGCTTTATGTCAAAAGTGCTCAAGGGATGGTGAGATTCTTCCCATGGCAGCAGCCTACATATCCTCTTAGCACTAATCTCCTTGTACAGCTGAAATTCCCTTTTAGCTTCAGTGCCAGGAGGTGAATATCCCAGGAACAGGAAGCTGGGAGCCCTGGTGCCTTTTCACAAGCTGAAGATAAGCACCGGGCAGGGCCAGCCCAGCCCCTGAACCAGTTCACCAGGGCTCACTGATGGAGAACTAAAATCGAGGTAAAGTGGAAGAATTTTGGATTTCAGAGCTGACACCACAGCCTCCCCCAAGCAACCAGCAGTTCAGTGAACATCTTCCAAGAGCAAACTGAATGGTAACTGGCATCAGATCCTTGCAAAACTGGCATCCCTGCTCAAAGAGCAACCTCTCCTTCCCCCACAGCTCTTCCATTGCAGCCAGACTCTTCTGCTGAAGACCCAGATTTTTTTGCCTGCAGCAACACAGGAGCCACTGATGCAGCACCTACATCTGTAGGATCCCTTTCCTCAGCACCACTCCCAAAATGCCAAGTGCCTGGGATGTTGGCCCTGGCCCAGGGCAGCAGGTCCTGCAGATCTCGTGCCTGCTTTCCACCTGGGATGGCCTCAGGGGGTTCCTGCTCTTGGCTTCTGGAAACACTGAGCTGACTGAAAAGAATCCCAGAGAAGATCAGGTACAAGTCCCACTCCCTGACACCTCAGGTCATTCCTGGTCACTGCCATCCCTTGAGCCCTTTCCCTCAGGGCCAAGGCCAGCCTTGGGATGGGAGGCAGAGGGAGAGGCTGGGCTGTGCTGCCCACACTTCACAACTGGCTTGGCTCTCCTGCCAGAGCTACAGAAGCTCCATCTTGGCTTTCAGATCCCATTTGGATTTCCTCTCAGCCAAATCCTCATAAAAAGATGCTGTTTGCAATATGTGCTCTTCCTCTCTCTTTTCCCAGTGTTTTAGTGCAGCATCATCATCTCTGCTTTAGGGCTTCCAAGGACCTCCATGGGAAATATTCCAAGCCAGACTTCAGTGGAGTCAGGCATCTCAGCAGGAACCAGCAGGACCCGCTGGATGTGTTGCCTCACCAGGAGGATTGTTAATAAGAAAAATGGAACTGATTTTTGTTTTTAGGCCACTTCTAAAAATACGTCTGGGACTGTTCATCTTCCAAAACAACAGCAACAAAAAGTCCATAACCTGCCTAAGATGCATTCCCACAGGAATCTATTAATTCTGTGTTCAGGAAGTCAGCTTCCTTAATGTACCACTTCGGCTGTGTTTTGGCACCTGTCAGAGACAGAGTTATTCCTTCACTTAAGGATCACAGCACCAGCCTGGGAATGGCACGGAGAGCAGGCACTTGCAGGGAAGCACTGGGACCCAGGGGTGTATTTAGATGCAATGCTTTAACCACAGCTGAATTTGATCCCCTTGAGAGCAACAGGCAATGTCTTGGCAAGATGTTCTGCCAGCCCTTTCCTCTCCTGAGCAGTCAGATCCTGAGCAGCAATTCAAACCTTGCACATCCATTTTTTATGTTCAGATTCAGGCATTACAGGAGACACCAGGGCCCGCCCCCCCTTACTTCTGAGGCACTGGGAACATCTTACACCGCCCAACTGCTGCTTTACTGCACCTCATTGTCTTCGAAAGCACTCATCCTCAAAAACACACCACAGGTTAACGCCTGGTGAAGTCACAGGCAGTTTTTAGACCAGAAACTCAAGCAGCTCTAAGAGAATATCCTTGAGCCCTCAATATTAACTGTGCCATCCCTGCTGCCGTGTGCAGCCGTGGCTCAGGAGCTCTGGCAGTGCCACACGAGTGCCAAGGGCCAGGCCAGGCAGAGCCAGGGGAGGCAGGACAGCTTTGCTTTGCCTCCCAACACAGCCTCGAGGTCAGGGCACATCTGTTGGCATTCAAAGGTCACGGCAAGCTTAGCAGTCTTAATGTCTTTTGGAAAAGTACAGCAGCACAGATTATTTTTCTCTTTGCCTTCTGGTTCCTGAGCTTGACATCCTAAATCAGCAGCCCTGCCCAGACCTCCTCCCCAGCTATGGAATACCTAGAAACACACAGGGTTTGTATCAAATCTGAGTCCACCGGGATGGACAAGCAAAATTATTAGGAAAAAACCTGAGGAAACTTCCTAAGAGTCAGGAGAAAAACCTGAGAGCTGGCAGCACTGAATTGTTATCTTTAACCCCTGTGACAGCTCCCGCTGGTGCTGCTGGTTCTGTTTGTTTTACACCTGGTTTGGGTTTTGTCCCCCTCCTCTCTCTGTGGCTATTCAGGGATCCACCGAAGAGGAGCAGCACATGACTAAAGGCACGTCCTTAATCGAAAGCCAACACCACCATCTGCTGCACTGCCTGGAAAAAACAACCGTAAGTACCAACACAGCCCTTCCCCACCCGCGGCTCGGGCTGCCCGGCCGGGGCTCCCCAGGGAGCAGATTTCACACGGGGGGCTCTCAGGGGACCCCTGTCACACTCCCTCGCACTCATTCTGGGCTCCCCAGAACAGTCTGCAGTGGGTTAAATGAGCTTCTACTTCGTAGTCTTTAAAATAATAACAGTCATTCCTGTGCAGAGGGATAAGGATGGGATTATCTGCTCCCCTCAGTCCCCCACACCTGTGCAGAGCCAGCAGCAGCTTCTCAGCCAAGTTCATCTGAACACACATAAATTCCAGCGAGGGCTTAGGGAGATTCTAGAAATAGGAATTTTCATTTCTTCAGTGCTCCTGAAAGAGACCCAAAGTGCATTTCCCCTGTGCTGTAGTCACACATCACACCCCCATCACTGGTGCTGAGCAGCACTAAAGGACAATTCTGCTGCCTTGGGAGAGCCTGGCCACCAATGCCCACAGGCTGGGCAGAATTACCTTTTGCCCTGGAGATGGCTCAGAGAGGACGAACTCTGTTCAAGGGTTTAAAGGCTGCACACATCTTTTCTCATCTCTGTCTGGCTGCAAGGGCAGGTGATTTATGTCAAAGCCATTCAGGCAGTTTGTACAGCATGACTTTTCTGTTTGCATCCTGCAAGGTGTTGGGAGCGAGAGTTTCATTTTGCTTTACTGACTGATTGTGTATGCAGAAGTCTTTGGGAACATTTCAGATATTTATTTGATACATATGTTTTGCTTCCAGGTTTATATAAAAGGTTCTGCAGTAAAGGAACACTTTATCTATACCATGATTCATTCTAGAGAGAATGAAGAGAGGTTAACACTTGAAATATTAATGCATTTTTCTATCTGCATCCATCATCAAATGTACTTTTGATTTCTGCCTTGCAAGGGTTTCTTTTAGACAAATCACCTTCACTTCCATAGTTTGGCTTGTGCTGGAATAGCACCACTTAGGCCTCAGAGATACACTGGAAGAAGCTGAGTAATTAATTACAGTGACCTGAGCCCAACAAGCTCTAAAGGTCCCCGTGCCAAGGGCAGTGAACTGATTCTTCCTGTATCAATGACAACTGAATTTGTTTTATACAACTCATGCTGCCTTTATTTCAATGTTACATTACCAGCAGATATTTCACAACCTGACTCTTCAGTTTAAAACTTTCTGCTTAAAACCTTCAGTATTATGACCCAGATTTCACAAAAACACTTTCATTTGGAAATGTGGACAGATTGGCTGAAGCAAACAAAAGCTGATGGCCCTGCCTGCAGGGTCTGCCCTTTTCAAAAGGCTCCCAGAAATTCTGACCCCTGCAGAGGCAGCTGAGCATCTCTGGGGCTGCACGAGTTGCTCCATCACTCATGAGATGGAGGAACTGGAGAAGTGTGCCCGAATTTGGGGCGTGGTGCCCTAATTATTGGCACGGTGCCCTGGCTGTGTCAGCAAACCACACAAAGGCTGATGCCTTCCAGCTCACAAACCTGCTCAGGCAGAGTGGCAGGGATTGAAAATGTTCCAAATGTTCCTCTTCTTCAGCAATCAGTGGCAATAACAGTGATACTTGAATTTTGGTTAAAACTCAGGAGAATCTGCACCACGGAGTTTTCCCTCATGTTTTTCAGCCAGTTGTTGCCATGGTGTAGCACCAAATCAGACAGCAGGTTTGGATTCTGGTCTGGAATTATCGGGCCAGAAAGTTCGGTGGGAGATCCTGTACTTCACGAAATCTATTCAAACACCATGCAAGAGAAAATTTAAATCACAGTGAAAGTATTTATAAAACACTGAAGAGTCATTTTGTGAGCAAGTGGCAGGAATGGAATGAGGAATGTATTGTACCATGGTTGCAAGCTTGTTTCAATGGGCAATTCACCTTTCCTGAAAGTAGGCAGAGGATTCTCAAAGTACATTATTTATTGGCCTGGTCTCTGGGTTGTCACTGGCACACACTTCCAGCTGAGCAGCTGTGAATGGTCACAAATCTGCTGCGTCAGATGACAAAGTGACCCTGGAGTACTTGTAGCTGCCACAACAGAGATTACTTTGTCATATTCCCACAGCAGATGGAATTTGTTCAAACAAAAGGAGTTTTTTTTCACTCTCGTTCCAACTCCCAGACTGGGAGTCTGGACTGGGTCTGGACACTCGCTGTGTTTTCTCCAAGTGCTGAGTGCATTGAGCCCAGTCCTTCAACCCAAACCCTTCTGTGTTATCACAGTTTAATCAATCATTCATCAATCCATGGGTGACACAACAGCAAAACAAACCAAATCTGTGATTTGTGAATCAGCAGCTGAAACTTCCTTTGCCTTTGGCTCTCAAAAGATCAAAGTAATAAAGTTGTTCTGGGTTTTGTTCTGTTTCCATGAACAAAACACTCAAAAGCTGAATTGTCAGAAGGATTCTGCTTGAGGGGCCTGAGAGAAGGTTCTGTTGCCCATTCAAACTCGAGCTGGAATGCTGAGGCGAGAGATGCAGTGCTGGGACTAAACTTCTGAATGCTGGAATGGACAATGAATTGTGTTTTTATCTTCTGTTGGCATGTTGTCTCGTAGGGATTGTCCTATCTTGTGGATGATCCCCTGTTATCTGTACGAACTTCCACCATCAAGGTATTTCCTTTTCAATTCGATCTGTTTTCTCTGTGGTCTCTGTGACATGTCTGGACAGTGTTCGCCTACTTCTCGTTCTGGTCTTGTCCTGGGGAGTTTGTGCACGTGGCTCCCTTTGGCTTTCCAGTGCTCTTGTTCCCTGTGAGAGTTGTAACTTGTTCCACTGATCTGGTGGCTGCTTTCAGCATGGTTGCTTTTGTTTCCCATCTTTTCTGAAGCCAACAGGGACTGGATGAAGTCTGTTCACTCTACCTGGGTGTTCATAGCCACACTTATGTGTTCTTTCTTTCAGGATTTCTTGTTCCTTAGCACAAAAGCTCTTTATAGATTCAGCTTTCTGAATTTCCTTCCCCCTCTTCAATGCCCTGTTTATTCCTCCTGGCTCATGCACTGCAGGGATGCTTTGAACCCAACAGCCAATGCAAACATTAACTTCTATGGCCAGGTGATCATCCAAATAAAATACAATCCTGTCCCCAGGCATAAAGGAAAAGGAGCACGAACTCCTTTTGGGCTTCATAATCACGTGGCGTTCCAGACGTTTTGAGACTATTCTGGAATGCAGACAAAAAATGAACAGAAATTCAAAGCCTATGGATTTGAACCCAACAGACTGACAATCTCAGTCTGTGTGAGAGGCAGCACTGAGGCCCTCACGCTTTTCTCACTGCAACAGCTCCTCTTCTTTCCCTGCTGACACAGGAGAGCAAAATCCTCCATGGCTGCAGTGGCAGCAGAGTCATTTCTTTTTAAGATCTGCCCGGTGCAGCCTTTTCAGGGTACAGAGAGCATCTCCCACAGCGCAGGGGCTGAACCCCAGCCCAGGTTGTCCCCAGGGAGTGACAGCTCTGCTTCTCCCTTGCCAGAACCACGAGTTCATCGACGAGCAGCTGTTCGAGCAGAACTGCATGGAGAGCTCGATGCAGAACTACCCCTCGTCCCGCAGCCCCTCTCTGTCCAGCCACCAGGGGCTGACCACGTCCTGCTGCTCCCGGCGCAGCAAGAAGACCACGCACCTGCCCAACTCCAGCGTGCCGGCCACGCGCCTGCGGAGCATGCAGGAGCTCAGCACCATCCACATCCAGTGCAGCGAGCAGCCCTCCCTCACCACCAGGTACAGCAGGGCTGGCAGGGCTGGCAGGGCTGTGCCCAGCTGTGCCCAGCTGCAGGGCTGTGCCCAGCTGTGCCCAGCTGCAGGGCTGGAAGAGCTGATAGGGCTGGCAGGGCTGTGCCCAGCTGCAGGGCTGTGCCCAGCTGTGCCCAGCTGCAGGGCTGTAATACCTGACAGGGCTATGCCCAGCTGTTCCCAGCTGCAGGGCTGACAGGGCTGTGCCCAGCTGCAGGGCTGTGCCCAGCTGTGCCCAGCTGCAGGGCTGGCAGGGCTGTTCTCCAGCCAGGGGCAGGGGCTGGTGGCTTTGTCTCCCTCCCAGTGATGACCCAAGAGGTGGCTCCTGGCTGTCCTGGGAAGAACCAGATGAAAGCCAGACTCCAGTGCAGTTTGGAAGTTGATATCAGGGAAAGGTTCTTCCCCCGAGGGTGGCAGGGCAAGCACAGGCTCCCCAGGGAATGGGCACCTTGGCAAAACCAATGGGCCAGCAGTGTCTGTCAGCCAGAGCTGCTGGAGAGCTGGTGTGTTCCCCCTGGGGCACTCCACTGGTCCTCATTGTCCAAAAGTCTCAATTGCTACTCTAAGCATCACTGGGAAGCAAATAAGAGGAATTTCACAATGGTGTCTTAGTACTTGTGACCTAAAACATCCACAAAGGACACAGGTGAAGTGTCCCTTAGTAGAAAATATTTAAAATTTCATGTTATACATAAATTGCTGAAAAAGAATCATTTATTCTCCATATAGTTCCTGCAAATATTAAATTACTTTCTAAATCCCCCTTAGCCCATTAAGTTTTTTGTGCACCAGGGCTGGTTTTGAATGTCCCATTCCTCTTCTCCCCGCTCCTATCAAAGGGATGTAGAAACAAAGCTGCCTTTAGGGCAGCAAGTGATTACTTCATGCCAGAAGGGCACTTCAGAGCGTGAATTATGAATGAATAAGCACAAAACAAGTCTCCAGCTATTTCAGTTCCAATATGACAATAATTTAAACCAGCACCTGAAGCAGTAATTCAGGGGAATGTCAATTGTTCTGGGTGCTAAATCAGATGCTGGTGATATTTTAAATGTCAACACTTATTTCACTTGCTTACCAAACCAGGCAAGGATAGAGAGAGAAAAAAAAAGCTTTTCAGTTATTTTTCATGTGGAATGCAACCAGCTGCATGTACTGGTTACCACTGGCACAAGCACCCAGGCCCTGGGACTGCCCCACTCTCAGCTTGTGCCCAAGGCATCGGAGTGGGATCAAGTTCCTGGATGTTTGAGGGATCAGAAACCATCCTCTGGTGAGTCACTCTGAGATAACAACAGCAAGAGCTTCCCCACTGGGAGCTTTACAGTTTGAAAGGACAGGCCTTGTGTTCAAAATGAACATGTTGGGCTGGTAATAGCAGACTCCTGTAGCTGTGCAGATGCACAGAAATCAACCTATCATTTTCCCTCTGTAATTAATTATAGGATGCAATTGATGCAGATCTAATAAGAATGCTCCCAGCTGTCAGATCCTTGAAACTGCTGCAGACAGAAATAAAATAGAAAAGATCAAGGGACGGTGAATATGAAAGAGGTATTTGAAATGCAAGAAAGACAACATCTTTCTCAGAAAGAACTACCTGTGCTCTGAAAAGATGCACTACATAGGACAGTGTATTTAGATGTCCTTTTAAATAAACTAGAATTATGCAAGAAGGAAATGGAAACAGAACAATTTGCCCTGTGAAAAGCTGTCTCCTAACCAGGGGGAACATTACCAAAGCTTGGTGTAATCTGTGTAGACATAAATGGTGCCTTGCAGGAACAGGGGGAACATTTAAATGGAGTCTTTGAACATTTCAGCTGAATAAGATCCTGATTAAGAACCACAACCATTCCCATCCTTTCTACAGCCTCACACTGAGAAACAAGCCAAGCACTAAATTTGTTTTCTAGTCGTTCCAGCCTCAACATGAAATCAGATGATGGGCTGAGACCGAACTGCAAAGCCGCCCAGATCACCACAGCCATCATCAGCATCCCCACGCCGCCGGCGCTGACGCCCGAGGGTGAGAGCAGACCCGGCCCGGGCAGCCCCGGCCCCGGCACGAACGCTCCGAGCGCCGCCAGCATCGTCAAGGTGTCGGCGCTGTGAGCCGTGCCCGGGGCAGGGAGGCTGCGGGCACCGGGGCTGCGGGCGCCGAGGCTGCGGGCGCCGCTCCCCTCGCTCTCCGCTCCCTCCTCGCTGCGGACGCGGCCGGCGCTGGGCAGCGAGCGGAGCTCGGCGCTGCCGGCACGGACCAAGCACGGCTGGGACAGGGGGAAAAACCTGCGAGGGTGAGAGTTGTGCCCTGGGACGGGGCGAGAGGCACCTGCAGAGGCCGGAGGGAGGAATGGTCACGGCAAGCGGAGTCACGGAAGCGAAGGGAAATATAACACTGTGTATCGCAGCACCTTTTTAAAGGTTTTTAATGGATAATATTTATTCATGAGGAAATGACTGAAAAGGTGAAAAACAATGGATTTTGTGAATTTTTTTTTTCCTTCATGGAGCAGAACCTTTTAAACCAACCAAAATTTCACTTTTTTTTTTTTTTTTTTTTTTTTTTCTTTTATAGGAAAATATTTAGACAAAAGAAGCCACCTGTCACAGCAGTGCCCTGCATGGCTGTGTGTGTGTGTGTGTGTGTGTGAGTGTGCAGGGAGCCACTCCAGGGCAGGGCCCTGTGCCCAGCAGGAGCCCAGGTGTGCCAGCACCCCCTGTGCACACACCCCCACACACACCTCCCACCCTGGATGCCATCCCCCATTTAGACTATTTTGTATTCGCCTTTCAAGTCAATACAGTGCAATTGCAAACAGTGTGTTTGTCTGCTAATTATTGTCTGTGGAAACATATTTGTGGAGAAAAACAAAAACAACAACAACAACAACAAAAAAAAAAAGACAGGCTTCAGTAGAGTTTTAGTCCCACCTGGGTAACTGCTTTCTATTTTTGTTATCACTTACTTGTAAGAGTGTGACTAGACTACAGTTCTGTATTTTTAAAAAGGAAAAAAAGAAAAGGTAGGATTCTTTTTTAATATTGTACACACAAATGGCAAAGAATGAAAGCACTGAACTCAACTGCATCAAGTGTTCATGAGTCCAACAGAGGTTCCTTGTAATGTATGCCCATGCTTTTTAGGTTTTGGTTTCTATACAGAAATTCCTTTGCTAGCACTGGACATATAACCCATTGTAAATAGTAGCCAAATACTGTCTGGATTTATACTTGATAATAATTAACCCCAGAGCCAAATATCTTGCATGGACAGAGAGGTATTTGGCTTTTTCACAGTCTTAGGGCTCCAGTTGTCCCATCCATGGCTTCTGGGCTGCATTGATTTTGGGGATAGACAAGGTCAGCAATTCCAGTTCTCCAGGCCCAGCACAGGATCTGCTTGGGAAGGGGGAGCAGGACTGGAGTTTGGAAAACATTTGTTAGCGTGTGGTACAGACAGCATTTTCTAGTCACAGTTCTGCACTTATTTTGGCAAAAGTCTAATTATGAACTAACAGCTAACCAAAAACTGAAGAACACTGTGTGGTACTGCCAGGTACCTCATCCTGGGACTGAGCCCTGCTCAGTGCTGGCTCCTCCTGAGACCTTTCCAGGAAGGATTCATCATAAAGAAATTCATGGACCTCAAACACAGCTGATTCCCCCTGCCAGGAGGAATTCTCTCCTGCCATTCTGCCTTCCTGGAGCCTCCTTTTCCAGGAAGATCCATGAAGGGCAGAGTGAGGAACATCCCCCACCTTCCCCTGTCCCACCCTGTCTGGCTGATGCCCATGGTCATGCACAAACCCCTCCAAGGCCAGAGCACTATTCCCAACAGCCTGGAGGGAGCAGGGAAAGCTCCCATTCCCTGAGCAGTGATTTTACCATCAGAGTTAACAGCTCAAAGAGTGTTTGAGGCTAGTTCAGCAAAGGGATGATTTTTTTTTTTTGACATCTGTCATAACCTCTCCTGATGTAATATTTATATGCACATATACACACACATCTAACTGATTACAGACACATACATGTATAGATAATTAATGCTGATTACACATAGGAGCTGCACCCTGCTTTGGCAGCACTCCTGCTGTGAGTGATGGCTGATGCATTAACACCCTCCTCAGAACCCTCCAGCATCCTAGGAACAGTAGGGCTATGGCTGAGCCTCCAGTAGCTGCACCAGCTTCCAGTCGTTTATTCCAGTGCTTTAATATCTTACCCAAAACTATGTTCAGTCCTGTTTTAAAAGATTAAAATGCTCTGCCTTTTGCTGCTTCCTGTAGGAGGCTATACTGCAGTTAATCTTACCATTACTGAGGTTTTTTCCTCGATGTTTTAATTTAATTTTTGCTTTATTTTCATTAATTGTCATCATCTGAGTACCCCTGCCCTTCTAGATCAGAGGCCTTGCTCTCCACCCCTTGCCACCTCTGCAGCCTCATCTCCACTGGCACAGAGTGAGGGTGAAATGCCCCCGTGCTGACAGGGGACAGGAATAACAATTACAGAGAGTCAGGGATTCCACATGGATTCTTGGTGCTGCCTTTCTTATTCCTGATTTAGAATGGAGTGCTGAACAGGGCACTTCACATCTCTGTATCTGTAAATAGCCCTCGTCCAAAGCACTGCTGGGGCTTTTGATTGCTCTTAATCAAGCTTTTTTGAAAAAAAAGAGTTTAACATTCAATTTTAAGAGGTTAAAAAGAAGAAGGAAAGCCAGTTCCAGGAGTTTCTGGCTGGCTGCTTGGGCTCTGATTGCCACAGCCTCTGTTTTCTTCCACAAAACAGGAATTGTTATCCTTGCTGGGGAACCACGGCTTGTGCCTCTGCCATGAGCTGGGCAGGTGCTGCCCCACACTGTCAGTTCCTCAGCACAGGCTCTCAGGGGATAAAATCACACAGAATTAAGGGAAGGTTGAGGCTAGAGGAACAGGGCTAGAAGTGTTTTTAATGGAGGCCTTAGCTCCCTTTATCCTCTGAAGTCGCCCAAGTAAAGCTTCTGAAAGCACCTGGAACTGCCTTGTGGGAATCCTGGGTGCCCCCCAGGAGAGCACTGAGCACCCCCAGCAGCTGCAGGGACAGGGATCCATCCCTGCAGGGACAGAGATCCATCCTGGCAGGGACAGGGATCCATCCTGGCAGGGACAGGGATCCATCCCTGCAGGGACAGGGATCCATCCTGGCAGGGACAGGGATCCATCCTGGCAGGGACAGATCCATCCTGGCAGGGACAGGGATCCATCCTGGCAGGGACAGGGATCGATCCTGGCAGGGACAGGGATCCATCCTGGCAGGGACAGGGATCCATCCCTGCAGGGACAGGGATTCATCCCTGGAGGGACAGGGATCCATCCTGGCAGGGACAGGGATCCATCCCTGCAGGGACAGGACAGGGACTCACCCCTGCAGGGCTGGCAGGATCCAGGAGCATCCCTGGGATGCAGATGGGGAAGGGGCCAGTGTGCACCCAGCAGGGCAGGGAGCTCCCTACAGCCCCTCGTGCCTGACCCCAGAGGGGCAGAGCAGCTTCCCCAAACTTCAGAATCCTTGAACAGCACCAAGAACAGGCCAAGCCACTCCTGAGATCTCCTGAGGCAGAATTTCACCTGAAGGTTCATCCCCCCAGTGCTGCCCTGCCTTACCAGCACCCCAACCCCTGCCCAGGGCACCCTGAGCCCACACTAAACCAGCACCTGCCCTGCCCTCTGCCAGAACAGCACCAGGAGCAGCACCAGGAGCAGCACCAGGAGCAGCACCAGGAACAGGGGCAGGCTCTGGGAACAGCCCCATGAGCCCAGAACATCAGTGCTGTGCTGGCACTTCAGTTCAAAGCCTTCCCCCTCCTCTCATTCCTTGTGACGTTTTATAGTTTTAGAAAAGTTCCCCTAAAAGAGATAAAAAGAGATTCTTTGTACAAAAAGCAAGTGGAAGGGCATTATTTTTTCAGATTTTCCTAAAGCAATATTAAAAATATCAAAGGAGCAACTCGTTTTTCTGAGCATTTTATTTCCTTTCCAAAGCTTTTTCTGAAGTGAAAATATTTTCACTGATTTTCAGCCTATTCTATCAATAGATTTCCTCTCTTCTCACCTGGCATTGAGCTGCTAACAGGATTCACTCCCAGCTGGCAGCAAATGATGAAAAATACTTTTCACACATAGGCTTTGACTTCCATCTACTCTTTCCAAAAGCCACTTTCTGCTTTCATTTTCCTTAAAAAGACAACCTAAGTAACATACATGGCTTTAGTGTGGAATAAAGCTCATGGATGATTCAAAATACATCTTTCTTTAATGGCCCAGAAAGACCAAATTTAATCAATGCTACTTGTTTAACCTAAACCTGTTGCTAATACACCTGTACTGCAACCCAGCATTTGTCATTCTTTTCTAGATAGCTTAAGGTGTGTGCATGAAAATCAGATTAATAGCAGCTAAAGAATGCAAATTTCCTTCAAGATTTTGCTTTTTAAGAAACATGTTGCATCTTACAAATATTGTGAAGAAAATTTAGGAAACTAAAAATCACATTTAATTTATGTGTTGCAACATCCCTTGGACTTTGTAATATTTTAATTTGTTGGACTAAGGCAGAATTACAAAGTCAGCACTCGTGGAGAGCTGGTGAACATCAGCAGCTTTGAACTACAAACTTAATTCTGCTTTTAAAGCTAAGTGAATGAAACACCTTTTCCACATCATTCACCCACCCAGTCTATCTGTGTTTTGTTTTAGAACACTTTTCTCCAACACTTGGAGCCAACTGCAGTAGATCCATGGGTTTAGAGCCCAAGTTTTTAGGCTTTGTATTTGCCAACAACGCTGTCCATGGTGATTTTCTGTTTCTAAAACTGTAAGAGCCAAGGGAAGGCAGTGAACATCAGGAGCTGGGCATCAGCAGCATCATTCTGCTCCTGATTTCCTGAGCAATCACTAAGTGACCTGGAAGAAGTCATTTCACCTCTCTGCCAATCCTACAGCCTGTAGAGCAATGAGCACCTCCTCTTGCACGAAGTGGAGCTCAATTCTGACACCCCAAAATGCCACAGGGAATTGTGAGACAGTGCCAGAGCCGCTGCTTCTGTTCAGGGAGCAGAACCTGTGCCAGAAACGCTTCAGGTGGAACAAAAGGCTGGGTGACAAAGCTCGTGAAACTCCCTCCTCCTGCTCCCAGCCAGGTCTGTTCCTCTGTGTGTCCGTGTGTCCCCCCTCTGTGGGTTAAACCAGTGCTACTCAGCTGGGGGAAGGTCCCCACCACGCCCAACGCTCTTCCCCATTGTTCAACCACCACTGGGAGCTCCCAGGGGCTCCTTGGACCAACCAAGTCTCTAAAAATGGTGTGATGGTCTATTTTTGATAAACTGGTTTGGCATTCCAATGCAATGGTGTTTTCTTTAGGAGTTCTATGTTATAAGAAGCTCTCAACCTTATTATTTTCTATTTTCGTACTTTAAATGGGCTTTGCTTTACAAATGTCAGAGGAGAGATACGAAATGTACTGGACACAACTGCAGGTAGCTTCATTTGAGAACAACTTTCTAGAAGAACCAAGTTTCCTGTTGTCTTCTTTTGGAATTGTAGTGCATATGTTGAAACTTGTATATCATTTACAGTATTGAGTCTTGTGCCACTGCTGTACCTGATGTATCCAATCCGGATTAAACAGAGTATGTGCCACAAATACAACAGGATGCTGTAATTTCTTCTAAAAACCTTCTGGGAGGTTCTTTTGGAGAACTTTGGGTGTTGACTTAGGCCACTTGAGTTGCACTTAAATACTAATTAACTCTTCCTTAAGCAATCATTAATGAAATCAGTGGGATATCCCAGGACAGCAATAATGCAGATACTGAAGTGCATCTCTTACAGAGTTCTCTCTGTCAATGTTAAGAGTTGCAAAAACTCATCTTGGAAACAAAATCATGCTGCCTTGACCTTTTACAACTCCACAAAGGGGAAGCTCCTCTCTGGAGTCATTTGTGACACAAAGGGAGTAAGGCAGGAACAAAGTACACAATGAAAAACTTTCAAAATAAGTACAGAGGCAACCCAGGGTCAGCACCCTCAGTCAGCCAGGACTCCCATCTTTTCCTGCCCCAGGACAGCTCTGTACAAGCCAAACAGGAAATATCAATTAGCTTTAGCACTAATAGGTAATTCCACTTCTAATTAAAGCTTTCCTGTAAGTGTGGGAAGTCTGATATTGTTGGACCCAGAGGGACAGACCAATTATGACTGCTGCACGTTTTCTACATAATTAAATCCTCTACCACACAGCCTGCTGCACACCTTGCTATAGAAATGTTATTTATACAGTGTTAATTAACTGGATTTAAATTAGCAATACAGGCATTGAGATGCTCATTTCACTCTGCCACTTCACTGGGATCAGTGCCTGGTGTTTACCAAGAGATTGAGGGAAAATGGGATGATCACCAACTTTGAACAGCCCATGGAGTCTCACAGGGAATTCAGCTTCACCCAACACTCACGGGGAAGGCAAGGCAGGCAAAAGGGAGGTGAGGCCTTGGCAGCTGGCACAGGTGCCCAGAGCAGCTGGGGCTGCCCCTGGATCCCTGGCAGTGCCCATGGGGCTTGGGGCAGCCTGGGACAGTGGAAGGGGTCCCTGCCATGGCAGGGGTGCAGCAAGGTGAACTTAAGGTCCCTTCCCACCCAAACCATTCTGGGATTCCATGAAATACACCTGGGACTATTTTGTATTTTCTCCTTTCTGACATTTCTTATAGAATGTGAATGGCTGCCTTTTATCAGCCTTTTTTTTTACTGTAGATTGTAAAGATTCCAACTGAGCATCCAGCTGTCTTTCTTTTCCTTTTATTAACAAACTGTAACGCCATCACTGGGCTTGTGTAGAACATTTACCAGACACAGCTGCTTATAAAAAGACACCATTTTTCTTCACCTCAACATCTGTCTCTTGTCAGTGTCCTTTAGAGCAGCTCTGCTGTCGCAGACCCTGTCCAGTCCTGGTCCCAAACATCAGGACATCAATCCCCATCTTTCAGCAGCTCCTGGAGATAGACTGAGTTGATGTGGTAGGCATTCATGCAGCTGAACTGCCAGTAGCTCCTGCTGTAGTGAGCCATTGCTGCGTAGTAGCTCTGCCAGGTGTCACAGTAACACTTCCAGTAGTGCTCATCACTCCAGCCCTCGTGTGCAGCATCATCCCAGGAGCTGCAGCTCTGCTCCTCCTCAGTTCTGCTCGTGGCAGGACTGGAATATTGGTGGTTGTGGCTTTTCTTGTGTTTAGCATTTTGTTTCAGGACTTTCTTTTTCACTTCATTTTGCTTTGGGGTGTGGGATTGCTCCTGAGGTTTCTCTGGTGTAGGACAGACACCTGCGGGCACAGCATTTGGCTCCTGGGTGTCTGAAAATGCCTCAAAGCACGAGTTGTTGGCCCTGCTGTTAAAGGAATCCCTGGAGCTGGCTGAGCCATCACTGTCAGCAGACACATCCTCAACTGCTGCAGTCTCTGGGTGATGCTCCATCTCTTCCCACTCCACATCCCCATTTCTGGGCAGCTCACGTCGCTCTCCTGGGCCTGAGTAACTTCTTAAGATCTCCACCTCTCTCTCTGACCCTTCTTTAATGAAATAATCATAGTCTTCAACAAAATCTGAGAAGCTCCAGGGATTGGTGAGATGATTTTTGAAAGAAGACAAACATGGAATTTTGGGAAGACTTTTTTTTAAGGCCTCCTCATCTGGAGCCTGAGCGCTGTGTTGTCCATCCTTCCTGGAGATGGGTTTGACTTGATTCCTCTGTTCTGTGTGACAGCTGGAAGTTTTAGGGGTTCTACTGTTCTTCTCTACATTTGCAGGATTTGTGCACTTTTTTATCTGTTTTTGCTTCTGAGTCTTTTTTGGCCTTTCTACAGAAGAATTATCCCTTGGCAGATTAGAGGGAAGCTGAGGTATGTCTGAGAAGCCATTGTGGACAGGCTGCAGCACTGGTTGCTCTGGTTTAGGACACACAGGCTCACAATTCACCACAGGACCTGTAGGTATTGCAGGTTTGACTTCTACCTCCCCATCTTCAAACTGCTCCATCATTCCGGGAGGGATGGGCTCTGCACAGAAGAGAAACAAGCAGCCACTCAATCAAGTGCATCCTTCCTTCTGGAACTCACACAAGTACCCATGTGAAACTTCCCAAAATTACATGTCAGACATCAAATGAGGGCCACAAACCAACTCTTTCAATTCTTGGAAGACTTTAAAGAGCCAGAACATTTCCTTCATAGAAGGCATCAAAGGCTGCTTAAGACAAACAACACCACATTTCTTTTCAGGAGCAGAGTGTGAAGAACGTGGACTAAAAGCAAAGCAGCCCCAGCAGAGAAGCCACACATCAGCCCCCTGGGCCTGTCTGAAGCTCTGGCTAACAGGAAACCACCAAGCCCAGCTGCATGCCAAGCACAGAGCCCACCTGGCAGAGGAAGAAGCTGCAGGTTGCACTTTTGAGCAATTTTCATCATGGTGTTCTCCTCCTCACCACGGCAGCAGTAGGTGACAGCCAGCCCCAAGGTGCCTGTGAGACAGAGCAGAGTTAGCTGTCAGCAGAGCTGCAGAGGCAGCAGAGGCTGCAGCAGAGCTGCAGAGGCTGCAGCAGAGTTGCAGAGGCTGCAGAGCTGCAGGGCCCAGGGCTGTCCCCACCGAAGCGCCCAGCGCGGCCGATGCGGTGCATGTAGGTCTCCCAGTCCAGGGGCAGGTCCAGGTTGACAACCAGGTTCACCTTCTCAGCATCAATTCCACGAGATGTCTGCAGGAAGGGAGAAGGAGAAAAGGGCAGGAAGTGAGAGCTGAGTAACTCCACAGAGCTTTAAATAAATACAGAATCGCAGGGAGGCTGGAAGGGACCACACTGGGGTCATGTGGGTCCAACCTCCCCAGAGTCACCCCCAGCATGTCTGGCACTCACAGCACTCTGCCCATAGAGCAGCTTTTAGGTGCAGAGCAACAGATAAATTGAAAACTATTTTTGAGTCAGATCACAGAATGGGTTGGGTTGGATGGGACCTAAAAGTCTCATCTCATTCCAGCCCCTGCCATGGGGCTGGTGAGGAATGGGGGTGATTTCTAAGCTTCATAGTGAAAATAAGTCAGCACGTTGATGTTCTGTCCAATTGCAAGCCAAAACTAATCCTCTGAAGTAATTTTAGGTGCAATACTCCTGCATGCTGTAAAATTTGCAGAGCAGTTAATAAATTTGAAATAGAATCTGTAAAAAGCTGGTTTGAAAGCAGTAAAAGCTCACCAAGTCTGTGGAAATCAGAACTCTGCAGTGGAATTGCTTTAATTTAGCCATGGCATCAAGTCGCTGATTTTGATTCATGTTGCCTAGGAAGATAAAAATGAGAAGCAGGTTACATTCTTCATCTTTATACCACTCACATTCTAGAAAATACTGCTTTGTATCATCAGAAATAAGTTAGAAACTTCCTCAAACATCAGTTCCAAATGAGTAAAGAAGGAACAAACAAAACTGGAAAACTCAGGTCGCCCAGTACAAAACCAATTCTTTTCCTTGCAGATTGAGTCTTAAAAGACCTATGAAGATTCAAATGCTATTCTCAGCCATTTAACCAGAGGCCCTGCAAGGCAAGATTTAAGATACATTTTCCTAATCTTGGTCACACTTATGCATATTTTCAGTGGAATCAGAAAACTGTGACTGGATTTACCTGCAATGCACTCAGCAGGGAAGCCTCTGGATGTCAGTATTTCAGCCAGATGTTGAGCCCTGAGGGAACACACACATTGAAAACTGGAAATAAAACCCCAGGCCTCACAACACCTGGGCAGTTCTTAGTTTATTCTCTACAGCCAATGAGTGCACTCTGATATTTCCAGTATTTCACACTGCATTCCTCAGGCTGTATTTTAGGCTTGAAGTTTGCAGACTGCTCTGAGACCTCACAGGTCCCTTGAATTTATCTACATGCACAGAAATTTATCCATGGCTGGACATCACAACCCCTGCTTTCAAATACGCTTTGTCTGGGTGTTATTCCAAATGTATTACCTGCTGTGCAAATTTGAGAAGACTAAGGCTTGGTTAAAAGAAATCTTGCTGAACAACTCTTGCAGGTGCTGGGTTTTTTCCTCAAAGGTTTTATGTGGGAGGGGATGGGAATTCACAATTTTGTAGTACTGCTTCAGCCCTGAGCAGGAAACCAAAACAACAGATTAGGGGCTGCCATAAAAGCGTGCACAGAGTTCTGTAAACATGTGATACTGCAGCTGAAGGGAAACAAAGAACCTCCAGAAGTTTTTCTTAATAGGCTGACATTTTTTGAATGGATAGAAAAAGCAGAGAGTTCCATTTGTCACAGGTATTTTAAAAATACAGAATCACAGACTGGTTTGGGTTGGAAAGGCCTTTAAAGACCTTCGCATTCCACTTCCAAGATTCACTCCATCGACACTGGCACTCAATATTCATTGAACAACTCAGATGGGGTGAAATTACGAAACATCATGCATTCTAAAGGCACGTTTTGGTTTTAGTGTCCTACTCTTAACCTACTGCCGACTGTGTCACTCTAACTGCTTTTATTTGCTTACCAAGAAGGCTTGGATCCATGGGGTTCAGCCTCACAAACGTGGGCTCCCTCATGTACCTGGTGAGAGCAGCAGCCAAGGACTCGGGGTAGGTGGCTGAAACTGCCAACATCTGCTTATTGACTGGCAGGGAGGAGTAGATCCAGCTGAGAGACAAAACCACAGGAATTATTTACACAAATGTGCCTGATCTAACCACACAGCCAGGAGAGAAGTGTTGTGCCTTACTTGATTTGCTCCTGGAAGCTGCCCTCCTCCAGCAGCTTGTCTGCCTCGTCCAGCACGAAGAGCCGGACGCTGGCTGTGCTCAGGTAGTCCAGCTCTATCAGCTGCTTGATGCGTCCTGCAGGGAGGGGAAGTACAAACACCCTCAAAAACCAAACCCAAACATCCCAAAGATCAACTTCTAAAGTATTCCTGAATCACCTTTGGGGCTGTGCCCTGTTAATGACAACAAACACCAAGCCAGCTTCGCAATGCCCCAGTTATTGAACTGGGGAGGGTCACACGGGATCAAACCACAGCAAAGCTGCTCCCTACCTGGGGAGCCCACAGCTATGTGGCACTTCTTCAGCCTGCTTCTGTCCTGGCTCAGAGGAGTCCCTCCAATGAACACATGGCATTCCAAGCCTTCCATTTTTATCCCAATCGTTGTGATCACGGCGTGGATCTGCACAGCAATCTCCCTCGTGGGAGCCAGGATCAGGATCTGCGTGGGGCAAGGATTAAAAGGGAGGATCAAAGCCGCAGGATGGCGCTGAGAGCTAAGCCCCAGGGCCGCGATGATTTAAAACGCGGTGTCTCACGGCGTTTAATGCCACATCCTCCCCCAAAACCACCGATCCCCTTTCCTAAAGCCCCCGGGCCGATTCACCTGCGTGGCGGGGCTCTCCAGCAGCACCGCGTCCAGGGCGATGGTGGCGAACACGCAGGTCTTGCCGGTGCCAGACTTGGCCTGCACGATGAGATCTGCAAAGAGCGGCCACGGGGGTCAGGCCAGCCCCTGGCGTGTCCCCGGCCCCGCGCCCAGCCCGCTCGCTCACCCAGCCCGCAGCGCCCCAGCGGGATGGCCTTCAGCTGCACCGGTGACGGCCGATGGAAGCCGGCCGCCTCCAGCCCCGCCAGCACCGGCGGAGACAGCAGAAGAGAGCCGAAGTCGGAGGGGCCGCCGGGCATCAGCACATCCCGGGTGCGGAACCGGCCCCGCGCCTCCCCGGGCGCCGCCATCTTGGCGGGGCGGGAGCGGAAGTCGCGCGAGAATTGCCCCAATCGCGCGCCGGGCGGGCACGCGCCGCCGCCAGGGGGCGCTACGCAGGGAATATGGCGGCGGCTCCGCCTCAGGACGGGCGGGGAGTGGCCTTGGTGCGGACGGGCCGCGCTTCGCGGGCTCGCTCCAAGCACGGGATAGCTCGAAAGCGCGGCTGAGTCCAGCTCTTGGCCCTACACAGACACCCCAAAACCCCGCCCTGTGCCTGAGAGCGCTGTTCGAACTCGCCCTGAACTGTGGCAGCGCTCAGAACTGCAGGGCTCTGGCCATGCCCATCCCCGAGGAGAGCACACAGCTCACACAACACACGATTTATGAGCCTACAGAAAGTTACTACCAAAGATTAACAGTATAGTATTCACTCAGCAAAGGGCAAATGTGTTAATCTGTATGTGCGTTACTTACTACCCTCTGTAGGCCACTTGTTTTAAATCGTGGGTGGGTTTATGAATTAACTTCTATCGCAGCACTTCAGAGGCTCTGGACACGCAGCTTCCATTCATTGCAAGGGGATTTGGAAAATCTCCACAGTGGCTTCTACTGTACAAGCACAATACACTGTGTCATTATTCTTACAGTGCCAGGCAGCCTAAATGAATTTTAATGGGTTTGGTGTATCACTGGCTTGGTCGTGCCTTTGAAATTCCTCATGTCTATGTTCCTGATGGGGCAGAAAAGTCTGTAAGAGTCTATTCAGTCTTTTTTTTTATTATTATTATGTTATTTTCCTATTAATATGTGAGTACCAAACTCTTAACCCTGCAGGACAAAGAGCAATTCCAGTTTGGGGAGCTCCCCTCCACCATGGGGGGCCAGACCAGGTGGCTGGGACTGTGCCCCAGAGCATAGGTAACAGGATCTACAGGCATTCTGCTGCTCCAATTATTTTTTAATTTTTAAGTGGATATTCTCATTGGTGGTCCTCAAGGGGAAAGAGTCTCCAACATGAGATAATTGTCTCTGGATAAATCTGGGAAAGGAGACAGACAAAGACACCTGGACATAACAAACATTTGATTAAATAGAGCCTTTCATAACCCTTTTAAATTGATGTGATTTGAACAGACAAGAAAGAGCAGTGAGGAGGGACTCTTCCCTGGGGGGAAGGGCAGCGAGGAGGTGACAAAACAGCCCCCAAGAGCCATTGCAGGAACCGCTCCACTAATTCTCTCACTTATTCCTTTCTCCAAGGTTTCATGCAAGTTACAACACAACCAAGGTGATCTGGAGACAGACATTATTCTCTGTGGTGCATTAATGAGACATTCAAACACTGCATCGTCATTCTCAAAGATGCTGCTGTTTATTATTTAATTTTCCTTCAGCTGTTCAATGCAGACAGACTCCAAACCATCTCCCTGTGTGTGAGACACCTTGGCAGATTTGTTGTCCCTCTCCTGCTGGTCTTGGCCCTGACTGAGTGGGTTGTGTCACATTGCAGCTCTGTCAGTCGATCCCATGAAAGGTTTTGTTTTAAGCCTCATTCCTGTAGTAAATCTTTCCTGCTCCTGCTCCTCACTTTGTTGTGAGCTCTGTAAGTGCTGTGCTGTGCCGTGAGTCACAGCACAACAAGGAATCGTCACCCTTCAGGCCTTGCTTTACCTCAGTGACTCTCAGCACTGAATTCCCATTGTCGACCTTCACATGTCAGCCCCGCCAAGAGGAATCTGCAGCTTTGCCATGACATGGCTTTGCTTTTGCTTGCAGTAAGAGCCAAAGGAAGTATTCCTGCTCAGAGCAGCCTTTGAAAATCTTGACATTTAATCTGAATATTCTGCAGGCACAGTAGGTCCTGGGAAAGTATTTAGTTTAGTAAAAGAAGCAGATGAGACATCCTTCAGAGCTGGAGTATTACTAAAATAACAGGTTCTTTAGAAGAGATATAAACTCTCTAGTTTGGGGTCATAAAAATCCTTGAGGTTTTAGGACATAGAAAAGCCCTGCTAGGGAAAATTCGTCCTCTCATGTGCACTGAGAGCATGTTTTATTCCTCCAAGAAAATGGTCACCACATTTTTGTGCCTGCTAGAAAGTGCACATCACATAATTGATTTTAATCTGTGTATCAGTGTATCAGCTTTAGGTAAATGATGTTCTAAGACACCTCTGAGTGATGCTGCTGATGCTCAAGGTCAGGTGATGACTATTTCAGACTATTTCAGCCTAACACCTGCAATACCAGGACTTAGTACTTGTACTAAATACTTCCCACAACTTTATCCACCTCCTCCTTTTGGTATAAATCTACTCTTCATTTCCAACACTTAAAGTCGTGTTGTGACTCTCTGAAATACTGACTTAAAATGCTCATGGGTAACTTGTATTGGCTTCCAGAACTGTTGGGTTGTCTATTTTAAGAATATATTCATTATAGATTTGGACATTGCTACTGCAAACAGGCACCAGCTTTGCCTTATTCCTTTGCCTTCAAAGGATTTGTCTTCCAGATCTGCCAAGACATGGAATTATTCAGCTCAAATCTGGTTTACATAATATTTGTAGAATATTTTGAAAGTGAGATAATCTCATCCTCCTCTCCCAGATGTTTTCAGATTAATACAGGGAAGTTTCTCTGTTCTCTGCAGCACGTGTGAGTCACTCTTTGGAGTGTGGGAAGTATTTATGTGTACACTGCCATGGAAACTGTGTTTGTTCTCTGTACAGTAGAGCCCAGGAAAGTGAAAGGACCATTGATCCCAGCAGAGACAGTAACTGCATATTCACCACCAAAAATTGACTCCGAGCATCCTACATATTCACTTGCCCTCTGGAAAAAAAGCAGCATGGCAAGTTACCAAGGAGCAGCCAGTCTTGGGAGCAGCAGAATCTTCTCCGTTGCTTTAGGGACTGACAAAGTTGTGGGCTTTTCCCAGCGAGTCTGGTGCGTGGAGTTGTCATAAATAAAGATGATGAGGAGGAGGATGGTGATGTCTTACATCCATCTAAGGCTCATTTCAGTGCCCTCCTGTGGGATGGATTTGCTTCCTTGTCAGCCACATTCTTCACGAGGATCACACAGAAGTGCCCAGATTTCAGATGGAATCTCAAGTCCACAAGGGAGTCACCACAGGCACATGCACAGGTGCAGCTGCAGATAAAAGCAAGCAGACCTAAGAGGTCGGGTCAGAGGAGCTATTTCAGCTCTGCAGAGAGAAACGCCAGGATTTCACTCCTGTCGTTTTCCTTCAGATAAATAAACATCATCCTATTTTAATCTTAGATACAAGATTTGCTAAATTATTTTTTCAGCTCCTATGAGCAGGATCTAGGTCAGGAAAATGCAGCGAGCCGAGATGAAATCCAATAGTTGTTTCAGCACAAGGCAGCACAGTGGCTACACAAGGAGCTGCCCTGGTACTTACTCCTGTCACTCCAGTGCAGGCAGAGCAATGCCAGGAGCTGGAATTTGGCCAGAGCAACCTTAAAAGTTTTTATTTTGAGGATGGGGCACGTCAGAACTCTATAAAGGCCACAAGTGCAGAGACTGAATGCATTAAATTAGACTTAATGGAAGAAACAGTCAGATTTTCAGGGGTATTTTATCTCTCTATGCACAAATATAAAACCAAAGTTCTGACATTATATCCTTACCTATCGTGGCTGGGTGTTTCTGCCCCAGTGAGTTTAAACAAGGATGGATGCAATTCAGGTCATGCTGCAGCTGAAGTGGGAGGAAATTCTGAAAGGTTTGTCGTCAGCGTGCAAGAAAGTCGAAAGGCAAGAAAATTCAGCGATAACCACACTTGTTAGTTCAGCAAAGAACTGTCACGTGGGAGCCTGGAGAAACCAGATCAATGAACTGAAAGACAACAAATGAGATGAGCCTTCAGCTGTGAAGGGATGGATGTTTCCTCAATCAGGAAGGAATGAGGCAGTTCATAGAAGTGGAATACTCCACTCTGAAGGAGTATTCTAATTTTTGCCCAAGGATCTCAGTTTTTCTTTTTATCCTGAAATAAACCATGTAGCTTTCTGCTTGAGGGTGTTTTATTCTTGGCTCTGTATTTTCTCAGAGATCTGATTTTCCACTGCACTGCACCATCTGCTCATGGTTTACACCACGACAGAGCGGAAGGAGTGCAGGGCCTGGCATGAGGTGTCGGTGCTGCTTTGAACCAGTTGTCTACATGCAAGAGAAAAATGCTGTTTAGTAAGGAAATCCTACTGAGAAAATATTTCAGATTTTTCTCTTCTCTTGCAAGTTCCCAGGAGTTTGGAGCACATGAATATTCTGGTCTTTTCTTTATTCTGTGCTCATACACTCCTTTATCAGGCTCCTGGGACAGGAGCAGCCCCGGAGGCTGGAAAATGGATCAAAAAGATGTCCTTAGCAGAAGCCAAACAAAGCCTAGAAACTCTTCCTGTTCATCTGCCAGAAGATCACAGAGTTTGGTGTCTTGCAAGAAGCACAGGAGCTTGCAGCATCTGCCACTTGCTTTGTACACGTGCAGGTGGCCTCCTGAATCCTTGACAAGTGCTGAAAATAAAACATTGTGTAAGTTCAGTTTGATCCTTCCAACAGCCATGGGTATCACTGGTATCTCCATTGTGCTGCAACAGTCAAATGGGAAGGCACCAGTTAAATTCAGGAGTGGTGCAGCTGAACAGAGACCTGGGTGCTGAGCTGGCCCTTCTCACCATGTCTGGGACACTGCAGAGGCTGGGGAAGCCAGGCCATGCCCTGGTCACTCCCTGTGCCTCAGGAACTGCCCGAGCCAGGGACATTCTGGCTTCTGGGCCCACGTGGGGCCATCCCAGCCTTCCCATCTTTCACTCCTGCCTGGCTCCTCACCCTGCCATATGCTGGGATAGACTGTGGACATCCACACCCCAGCCTGGGCCGTGGGGAACAGCCAGCTGGCCAATAAATCCTGCCAGATTTCAGGGAAAAAATCATAGCTGGGCTGGCTGGTCTAATGACTGTAAGAAACCCTTGAGACTGGCAAGGACCCACTCACATCATGGCATAGCCTGTTGGAAAAGATTCACTTTTTGATAAGGTCATTTCTTTCATAAATTAATGTCTTTACTGCCCCACGTTCTGCAGAGCCTCGGAGAGATGCTGTTCCCATGCTGAACAGATGGGAAATGGGAACCCTGAAATGAGCAAAGAGACAGGAAATTTTGACCCATAATAACTGAGACTCTGAAAGGATCAATAAACATTAACTCTGGAGTGTTTCCCAAACACATGTGAAAGGGCAGATAGCAAATTTGCCATTTAAATTGGATTTTGACACAAAGGTCAGCTTTCAAATACAATGAAACTGATTTCTATAAACAAACAAGCAAACAAACCAAATCCTATTTCCTTCTATTAAAAATGTTTTTCTCCAAGAAACAAAGACCTAGAGAAGCAAAAATTTTAGTCAGTCTTTCTGAAATTTATGGGAAACAACCAAACAATTACATTTTCAAGCCCAAATTTGAAAATGCAAAGTGGCATTTCTCCTATCAAGTTCTTTAGCATTGCAAAGCAACTCAGACAAACCTTGTGAAATTATCATGGGGGACTCAGCATTTATCATCTTAACAACATTTTGCAAATAAGATGAGAATAATATTTATTTGTGAGAAACACTCAGAACTTCAAACCCTTTCAAATTCAGCACAGTTATGATGCCTGATGATCCAAAAGTGGTTTTTTCCCGGCCCGCTTGTCCATCTGTTTGGTGTCCCGCGGTGAGAAGCAATATTAGAGGTTGTTGATCTGAGATAAAAGAATCCTGGTCTTAGAGGGGCTCATCCGTAGTTCCGACATCCCCCATACCCCGGAGTTTTCCAGGCGCTGCTGCGTGCGCCGACTCCCACGGGCTGAAACGGCGCCTGCGAAACAGCGAGGGGAAACTTCTGAAAATAAACCCCGCTAAAGCACTTCCAGCACCTGTCTCTGCAGCTCTCTGTGTGCTCTGTGTGCTGTCCCTGACAAAGGGCGCTCGGGTACCGCCACAGGCCGGCTCAGTGCGTGTGTCCCCGTCCCGGGGACCGCCACAGCCCCCGCGGTGCCGGGCACAGACCGAGCCCCCGGCCGCCACCCAGCCCGCGCTGAGCACAGAACGGGAACACCGCGACTGGGTGGCTTTGCAATTTCTCCTGATTAAGTCCATGTAGGTTAATCCGTGCTTTTGGTGGGGTGGTCCGCGTCTGCGGAGCAACGTGCAGAATGCGGAGCACGACGAACTAAAGCACCCAACTCCGGCCACGAGCAGGGCCCGTTCCACGCACGGGCGGAGCGCTGGGCTGGCACTGGAGCAGCGCTGGGCTGGCTCTGGAGCAGCGCCCGCCGCCTCCAGCAGGGCTGCGGGCGCNGGGTCGGGGCATCCGGGGGCGGCTTTGGACAGGGCCCGCCCGGGGGTCCCGCCGCTGCCATCCCCGAGAGCAGGGGCACGTCTCGGTTATGGGTCGGGGGTCCCGGCGCTCACAGCTCCGTAAACGGGGGCAGATCCCGGTTATGGGGTGGGGGTCCCGGCG
>VWYI01003372.1:46479-77464 GCA_013399455.1 Anthoscopus minutus | reverse complement strand
TCCCGGTTATGGGTCGGGGGTCCCGGCGCTCACAGCTCCGTAAACGGGGGCAGATCCCGGTTATGGGTCGGGGGTCCCGGCGCTCACAGCTCCGTAAACGGGGGCAGGTCCCGCTTATGGGTCGGGGGTCCCGGTGCTCCCAGCGCCGTGAGCGGGGGCAGGTCCCGGCCAGCTCGGGCTCCATCCGTCTGTCGGAGGGAAACCGCGGCGGGGGCGTGCGGGGGCTTTAGGGACGAGCTGCCAGCACAGGTCAGAAATCAGAGCAGCAGCCTCAGAGATGGATAGGAACAACTTTCTGGGAATCAAAAGGCTGTAAAGGGAGCGCGCTGGCACCTCCGGTACCCTGTGAAAATACTTCTTTAATAGGAAAGCCTTTGTCAGGAACGAGCGGTGTTTTCGCCCTCCTGCTGCTCCTGCTCAGGGGTAACCTCACTCCCGGGGCTTGCTGGGGCTTGTCCGCCAGCCCGAAGGTATTGCTGGTGCTCTGGGGCTGGCTGGGGTGGGTTGGGAGGAGGAACTGATACTTCCTAAAATAGGATTCCAGTGGGTCTGGCTCGGAGTCTGCGTTATCCTGATAAAAAGATAATGAGAACAAAAGGGGAAGACAAGGCAGAGCAAGAATGGGTGGGTGAAGTTTCTGAATGTGAGAAGCTCCTGGTTTGGACTGGAAAGGAGGTTGATTTCAGCTGGATTTGTGCTCGCTGGAGTTCTGTACAGTGCCTGCATTGCAGGAAGCATTCCTGTGTAACACCAGCGAGTCCCTGCGGAGCAGACAAAGTTCCAGCTGTGCCCAGGGCAGGACCAGGGCTGGAGAGCCCTGTGCTCCTCCAGATCCCAGTGTCTTGTGAAACACAAGCTGGGGCAGTGGCCTTTTGCTCTCAATAAATGTGGCAGCAGTGACATTTAACCTGCTGGCGTTCCCAGTGTTACCCCAGCAAACATGGGAGGTGAAAAACAAGCTAAAACAAAGGAAAATGGGAGTCACTGGTGTGCTGTACACGGAGTGTAATAAAAGAAATGCAAACTGGGACATTTACTGAATAATCTGAGAGCTCTTGAGTTGGAAGGTGAGATGGGGAGAAGGAATAATTTCCAGAAGAACATCCTAGGAATAAGGTTCCTAAATCAGTGTTTTGTCTTCTAACCATATCGGTTTTGTTATCTGAGCAACATTATTGTAGAGGAGCCTAAACTTTGCACCTCTGAGTTTAAACATGCCTGTTTTGTAGTGCAAAACAGAACTTCTGAAGAGTCAATATATTCTACAGAAAGGCAGATCCCTCACTTAACATGTAAGCCATAAAAAAAGTACTTTAAATAAGAAAATTCTGGCCTTGTTCAATCCTTGCAGTAATGCACGAATTGATTTTTTTTTTCAATTGTAAAAATGGAACAGTTTTTATTATATTAACAAACCATGACTTAGCCTGGCATAAATCTGTGTCTATGCTTGGCTTAAAAAAACTGGGAAGGGGAAATTGTCACCTTCAGCTGGACAAGTTGTGACTTGGCTGAGAGCAGCCTGGGTCTCCATACATTTGGTTTTCACCAGTCACATTCGTTCCCCCTCTCACCACCCGGTTTTTGTTCTTCAGACTTTAAAACTTCCTTTCCCACGGGTTCTGCTCGGGGATCTGAGCGCGGCTGTGCGGGAATCCGCAGGGTGCAGCTGGACAGAGCCTGGGGTCACCTCCTGCAGCCTCCCTGCAGCTGAGCGAGCTGCAGCCTGGAGTGAAAGTGGGAGCTGCAGCAGTGGAAGCAACCCTCAGTGGGATCCTGAGCAATAACAGCTTGTAAAAATCAGTGCTGTCCCTGTAGCATGGAATTAAAATAGATTAATGCTTCTGTAAAGAGCAGTGAGCAGCTCGAGGGACAGCTGGGCCCATCTGCACCACGGGTGGTGGGAACTGGGCTCTGGAGCTGCTGCTCTGCCACTGCCTCGCTGCTGGGCAGGTCCTGCCCCAGCTTGGGATGCACCAGAGCCACGGGGCACAGGCAGGAAAGGGGAGAATGGCTTTGGCCACCTGGAGCCATGAGTGGGGCACATCCCTGGGCATTTAGGAACACAGCAGGCCCCGTGGGCTGTGTCCAAAGTGCAGGGAGGATCTGCAGAACTTCCCTCTGTGAGGAGCCAGGCTTGTTAGGGCTGCTCAATGTCACATGGCAAGGTTAGAGACTGTCCCATTAGCAGAAGTTTAGTTTGTCTCAGTGCAAGCAGCCTCTGGTTTGGTAAAACAGACTTTTGGCCAGTTTTGAGGAGGGGATTTTCTCAAAAAAGAGTGGGTGTTGGCACAGCTCCCAGTTCCCAAGGAAAGGTTATCTTCCAGTGCAATTCGATTCCCCACCCGTGTGAGACAGGAGGATTCCAGCTCTATTTTTCTTTTCCTTGCTTTGTTTATTAAAAACATATTTAATTGCTGGTGTGCTTGGCTGGGGCTGCTGGTGAGCCCCCCCCGTGTCACCTGTGCCTGAGAGCACAGCGGGCTGTGCCAGAGCAGTCACCGAGCAGCGAGCTCCGGGCATGCTTACCCTGCTCTTCCCATTTCCTCTGGGAAAGCTCTGCCAGGGCTCCCCAGGATGAATCTGACCCCTTTCAGTCAGTAAGGGAGAGATCTCCCGTTCCAGTCGCATGTTTTCCATTGTAAGCTGATAGTTTGTGGCATGTGTGGTGTCCCTTTGATTGGAATTCATTCAGAAGCTTCCACATGCAAATGCTGCGCAGGCAGGAGAGCCTCAGCTGACACAGCCATTCATCGGCTGGGTGGGATCAGGGGCAGCTCTGCTGGGCTGGGATCCTCATCCCGGGCTGACACCAGCCTGGGGAGCCCTTCCCGACAAGCTGTGCCAGCTCTTGGCACCTCAGCCCTGGGTGTGGGAAATACTTAAGACCTTGTTCTCCTCCAGGAATCCTCTGGAGATTTATGGACACACTGTGGCTTGTGGGAACGTGCAGCGCTGGTTTGTAGGTCTGGTGATGGAATAAGCTGTGTTTCTGTCATCTGTCCTTCCAGTGGCAGTTGTGAAATGTGCCCCAGAGCTTGGGAACGTGCCATTCATGCAATTAATTCTGATCCTCCAAGCCCTTTTGACTGTATCGGCTGCGTTCGGAATCCGCAAACATCGTCCTGAGGCACGGCAGAATTGTGCCTGCTCCCTGAGCCACAGAACATTATCTCAGCTGAAAGATCAGATTTAACAAGAGTTGTCTTGCTGAGGGATTAGCAGAGAGGAGTTCCATTGCTGTGCCTGCCTCCCTACATCAGACACCAGCACTGTTTGCACTGATGTGCAGCAGCCTCACACCCACATGGACCATGGGACAGGGCTTGGGGCTTGTCTGCAGTGAGAATAAATCATTGAGTTCTGTCTGGGGACTGCTGAGTCCATGGGGCAGATTTATCTGGCACATTGGGTTTGTGTTGCTGTAACAGGCGAGGGGACACAGCCATGTTGGCTGTGCTTGCAACTTCACCTGGTGTTTGTGCTCTTTCAGATGAATCCAGGGTATATCTGGGGTTTCTGTTGCTTTATTCTAGGAGGGGAAGTACTTAAGTTGCCGCTCTGACTTGAACTTTTAATGTTCTCCCTGCACATTTGTCATAAATGAACCGAATTACTGAGTTTGATAGAGTCTGACTGCCTTCTTATATTAATTTATGGCCTGGTAGACAGTGTTTCTTGCTATGAATATCCTGCAGGAATAGAACATTTGGTCCACGTGAAAAATACAGCAAATTATTTTTACTCTTTGTCTCACACTGGGTCCTATTCCGGTAACTGCGTCATGCTCTGAGAGGATCTGCTGTGTTTTCATCCCTGCTCTCTGAAGGGGCAGCTCGGGTAGTTTGCAGTCTGTGAGGCACAAATGACAGCCTTGAAGGTCTGGTGTCACTGCTCCAAGCCCAGCATGTGGGAACAGGCAGCTCCATGAGTGTCTCTGCTGATGCAGGTCCCTTTTTGGGTGACTTTACCCCTGGCTGCTGGAGGCAGTGCCAGAAGGTTGGGTGCTTGTCGTGAGATCTCATTCCTTGGTGTTCCTGGGGAAAAGGTGCAAAGGAGTGACTTGACAGCAGATGTGCTGTCACATCTAACTGGGGAGAGAAGGCAGTCACAGGCCTTGTCCTCTGGGTTATTTCCAGAGCAGTCACCTAAAGATGAGGATGGATTTTTTCAGCCTCCCAGCTTCAGATAATCAGGAATGTTAAAGAGCAGATGCCCCGGGAAGCAGGTCTGGCCTGAAAACTGACACTTCTAACCATCATCTTCAGTGGCCAGTCTGTCCTGTGGTCTTTCATATCCTTGGGTTGTGAGTAAAAGTCTGAAGATTGGAGTTACTTTTGGCCCATTTTTATCCTGGTTGAAGAGAACTGATTTTTCTGATTTGCCTTTGAACACAGGGAGTGTGACTAGGAAGCACAGAACAATATCCTTGCAGTGGGAAGGAACACGGATAATGGAGTGATGGGAGCCATGTCTTTCATGGTTAACATCTGCTCAGGATCTATTTAAATTGTGAGGGAGAGTCTCTGGTTCAGTTTTAGCATCCTTCCTCTTCAGATAAACTCTGAGCTCACAGTTAGCATCCTCATGTACACCTAACATATCCTGGGGAGATGAGAGGTAAAAGAGAAACTTGAAATTATTGTGATAAAATGCAAGGGCTGAAAGACAACTGCAGGCCCTTGGCTTCCTCCAGAGGAAGGAAATGAAAGGTGGAATGTGGAGCTGGAGAGCAGCTCTGTGTGAGCTGTGCAGCAAGGCTGTGCCCAGCCACAACTGCAGGCTTGTTGGAGATTAATCCAGTTAGTGACCCAAAGGAAAACACAGAAACAATATGATCAGCTCAGCAGTTCTAAAATAATTTCAGTCACTATTATGTCATCTGCTTTAAATACCAATTGTTTGGTGCTGGGTCTGTTGCCCATCAGAACTATTATTAAGAACTATTTGCCATTTGTTCTTTCCTGTTCTCTTAGCAATAACTTCCTCCCTGTGCATTTCTTTTACCTAAGAGCTGAACATCTGTCTTCCTCCTTGTGACAAACACACTCAGGACTCTTCTTCCCAGCTCTGTGCTCAGCTGAACACCCGGGGGTGTCTGGGCTTTTCCTTTCCATCAGCATCACAAAGCTGCTGCCTGGGCAGGCAGATGTGTGGATGGGCTGGGAATGCAGACAGCTGTGGCTCCAGGAGATCGACTAGAACTGGATTCTGAGAGCTCGGTGAAGGGAGGTGTTAATAGAAAAACATCCCTTCCCAAATGGCTGGGAAAAGTTACCTACTTACCTGGGAAGTGAGGAGTAATGAGGAAAATCTTCCTTATTTGTAGATCTTGGGTATTTGATGCTGAATTTGATGAAATGCCAGTAACTGCTGGAGGTTGGGACAGGCTCTGCCTCTGCTGTGTTAATCAGTGGTGGAAGATCATTGATTTTCCAACTGTGTAAAGCAGTTGTAGGCTATTGTTTGGGGAGTGAGGAGATCTTGGAAAGGGTGACTTCCAAAGGAATTGGTGCCTTCAGGATAGTGCATTTCCAGTGCAAAAAATACTCTGTATATGAACTCTGGTTGGTTCCTTTGTTTGGTTCTTCCCTCATGTTGAATATTCCCCAGTGATCATTTGAAAGTGGAATTTTGCACTTCAGTTTTCAGTGCTTGGGGTGTCTGTAGTTTGAGCTTTGCTTTGGAGGAGCACTGAGGCAGAGCTGCCTGGGTCACACCTGCACAAGAAGACTGAGCCAGGTAATGCCTTAGTGCTGGAGTAAGAAACCTCTGCCATCACACTCCAGTCCCAGGCACTGGAGGGGAACAGCCCTGTGAGTACTTGTCTTGCTTAAAAGGGCATGAGTTGGCTTGTGCAGAATTAGACATCAAATTTTTCATGCCAATTTTTAGGGATTGCAAAAGTCTCAGGAATAATGAGATCCAGTTTGAGGCATCTGATTTTTAACTGATCTATAGAGATAGAGTTGGATATCTGCAAGTTGTCATGGTTCTAAGAGGGCTTTTTTTGGAAGCAGAGAAGCCAAACAACCACTTCTATTGAAGGGCCGAGTGTCTCAGATTAGACCCCCGGGGGCCCTGGGAGTTCTGCTGGATTGGTGCACCTTGAGCAGAGAGCAGCAGGAGCAGGCAGGCTCTGTGCAGAGCTGAGTGTGGCAGTGCTGCTGCCCCTGTGCTCTGCTCTGCAGCCCCACTGACCCCACAGCAGCTGGGGATTCTGCACAGGCAGAGCATCTGCTCATGGCCAGCTCGCCCTGCACGCCCAGCACGGCCGGGCTCTGTCCCTGTGAAGCTCTCTGGGGTTCTGTGTCACACTCACACTCTGATTGCAGCCAGCTTCACCACAAATTCAAGTTCCTTCTGGATGAAGTGTGTGACCAAGAGCCAGTGAGGCTCCAAGGGATGACCCTTCAGCCTGGAGTTCCCATCACCTCCAGCAGTGCATCCATTTGATTTCCAGCCCAATCTGCTGAATTATTTGCAAAATCCCTTTTTATTTCTCGCAGACCAGTAGTTCTGTCCTGACCCTCTGCCAGGGAGGTGATCTCTCTTCTCTGGGACATTGGAGGTTTTCTGGAGAGTCTCAGAGAAGCTGAGACTTGGGAGAACTTGGGAGAACTGAGATCTTGGCAAGGAGGAGAGGCTGGCAGTTAGACACTGGGGAAGGTTTATTTTCCCTCCATAATTTTCTTTCCAAGGTGAGTACTCTTAATTGCAGGTGGGTGGAATCCAAGCCCCGCAGGCTGTTTGGTCACCAGGCAGTGACTTCACTTTGGGCTGGGCTTCCCTCACTCTCCATTCTGTGAAAGACTGAGCAGATACCGTGAAGAGCAAAAGATAAAGCAGAGGGGGTTGGTTTGCTTCATTTTTTAACTTGCACAACCCGAAATTACAGCAGCGTTTGCCAGCAGAGTTAAAAGTCTCAGGACTTTGAAAACTCTCATTGCTGGTGGGATTCACCCCTCCCAGGGCTGGCCATGGAGCAGGACAGAGGATCCCAGCCCAAAGCCTCCTCTCAGCCCAGGCATCCCCACCTCAGCCATTTCCAGGAGAGGCTTTCCAGAGAGGAAAACATCCCCTCCTCTTTTGCAGAGCTTCAGGCTCCCCAGTCTGGTGCTGGCACCCGGTTTGGAAGCCCCAGCTGCTTTGTTGAGAAGGAAAAGTGCGGAGTTTGGGCTCAGGGCTGTTCCTGCCGGGCATGGCTGGCTCTGCCTGTGAGGAACGAGCTGAGGAAGGGTTAATGCTCCCCGATCTGCCTGGCTGAGCCCGGCAGGGCTGCCCCGGGCAGATGCTGAGGGCTGCAGGAGCCCAGTCCCGGGCAGGACCCTGCGCTCCCCAGGGCGCGATTACTGCGCCAGGGGATTTGGTGGGAAGTGGCCAATGAGGGGCCAAGCTGGCTCCAAATCCAGCTTTTTCCAAAGCCCCAGATAAAACAGACTGCCATTAATAAGGCAAGAAAGGTTAGGACGAGCAGCATTACAGCAGATCTGCAGAGGTAAGGTGATAGTTCTGTCTGAGGCTGGTGGAGCATCTGGCCCCAGTGGGAGCCAGGAGCCCGGTGAGGCTGGAATTGGGACATTATTTGTGCGTCTGCAGCAGGAGTTTTATTTGCTGGTGTTAAGAAATGCCATAGCTGGAGGCTCTAGGTACTGGAATCAGGAAGCTGAGCGCAGATTTTTTATATCTTTGTAGCTGTGTGCTCATTCTGGGTGATGAACAAGTTTCTTGAGAGAAAATGTCTGAAAACCGACTGTAACCTGCTGGTGAGTCTAGTTTTAGGTTCTGGGGTTTGAAATGGGGATTTGTGGTTAGAAACTGTCAAGCAGTTTCCACTTAGAGAGCTGGGTTGTCACAATTTTCTGATGGCTGCTCTTTCTCGCTGCTCAGCTGCACATACAGAGATGGAAATAGAGCAAGTAATTGAACCAGCTTAGTTAAAATGAAGGAGATGTAGAAAATAAAGCTTGGTAATGTAAAGCTGGACATAAAAAAAAGAAAAAGCTGGCCTTTTTCACCCTAATCTTGAGATCTGTTGCTGTACAAAAAACGGTGATGAGCCTTTTAGTGTTGGTGACAGCGCAGGCTGAAGCTTCCCTAGCCCGGGTAATCCCCTGTGCAAACCACCTCAGGCCAGTGTGACATGGCCTCACCTCCAGCCCTGCCAGCCCCTGCTGTTCCTCCCCTCTCCTGCCCCTTCCCACTCCCCCTCCTGCTAAAAAAGAATAAGTGGCAGCTGTTGGAAAGTGGAGCCTGTTTGCTTTCTGGTGCTGCTTTGGGAATATGATCCAGATCCTGCACAAGAGAGAGAGCAACAGAGCGAAAGAGAAGGCAGGGAGTTGGGAAGCTCTGGAGAATAACTTGCTTATTTTAAGCCTGGTGTAGAAATGTTCAATGTTCAATCTTTGTAGTGAGGTTCAGGGATGGAGCAGAACTGCTACTAAAGGTCCTAGCTTGGGAATCAAGGAATTCCTGGTTGAATGTAAGTAATCCTAGAGTTTGTTGGTTGTTCTGTGCAGAATTTCCAGTGCATTGAAACGTTTTTGATTGTCCTCTAGCAAGAGGTGCCTGTGCTGAGGGTGTTGAGAGCTGAAGGTGTGTTAAGGAGTAACAGTTTAATTGTTCTTGGTGTTTATTTTTAATTCTACTTCAGGTAAGGAAGCAAGGCTGTGTTCTGGCTCCTGATTTCAGCTGGGGACAGGGCACAAAAGACTCAAAAGTGCAAGATTATTCTTAAACTGGCAGCAGCCAAAACCATTCATAATTCTACACCTTGGGCTTCTGCCAAGCAATTAATGGAAACTCAAACTCTTTATTTTTGTTGTCAGGTCAAACAATCCACTTCTGTCAGCTCCTCTTATTCCTAGAGGGGCACTCCTAGAAAAATCTGAGGGAAGTCAGAGTGCTGTTAGCTGAAGTGGATGTAGTGCAGGTGGGGTGCGAGGCAGATGCAGGTAGGAGGGAGGAGGGATGGACTAGAAAGCTGCTGAGCCCTGCTCTGCTGCCCTGTGCTGCCACTGTCCTGCCCAGGGGACACAGCTGGGGACACTGCAGGGGACATTGTCCCACTGGGGACACTGCAGGGGACACTGCAGGGGACACTGCAGGGGACACTGCCCCACCGGGAACACTGACCCACTGTGCTCTTCCCTCCGCAGCTCTCCATGAAGGAGGTGGGCGACGGGCTGCACGAGCAGATGAACTGCATGATGGGCGCCCTGCAGGAGCTGAAGCTGCTGCAGGTGCAGACAGCCCTGGAGCAATTGGACATCTCCCGGAGCCCCGCGGAGCAGCGCCGGTGCTGCCGGAGCGGCGTGGGGCAGGACACGCGGGGACAGGGACAGGGACAGGGACAGGGGCAGGGACAGGGGCAGGGGCAGGGACAGGGACAGGGACAGGGACAGGGACAGGGACAGGGACACTGCCCCCCTGCCCTGGTGTGTCCCGGGACACGGCCAGCCGGTCTGTGCCCTCCCAGTGCATTCCCAGAGAGCCACCGCCCTCGAGACACCCCCTCCTCCTCCCGGAGCCCGTTTGGGGAGGAATTGTGTCCCCCAAAAGGACCTTCCCAGCACGGCCGGCCCTGGACATCCGAATCCAGCAGCCAGGACACAGCTGCGGGGTGGCTGCCGTGCCAGGAGTGCCCGGGCTGTGACGATGGCCACGACTGGACGTCGTCCCTGATGTCCCAGAGCAGGAACCGGCAGCCGCTGGTGCTGGGGGACAACATCTTCGCAGACTTGGTGGGGAACTGGCTGGACCTGCCCGAGCTGGATAAGAAGGGGGAGAAGAGCGAGGAGTCCCTGTCCATGAGCAGATCCCAGGAGCTCTGCAGGAAGTTCTCCCTCACAGCCAACATCTTCAAGAAGTTCCTGAGGAGTGTCCGGCCAGACCGGGACAGGCTGCTCAAGGAGAAACCCTGCTGGCTTCCTCCTGAGGACAAACAGCCCGAGATTTCCAAGAGGTCCAAAAAGATCAGCAAACTCAAGGGGACATTTTACTTGCCCCTACATGGGAACCTGCAGAACCATCACAGCAAAGCAGAGAGGTGCCCAAGGGCAGACAGCCATAGTGAGCACCCCAAAATGGGCACCAAGGGAGTCCACGAGCCCAGGGACCTCAGCCAGGCGGGGTTTGACATCAACACGGCCGTTTGGGTCTGAGCCTGTCCTCTGCTCTGCCCAGCACTTCCACAGCCACCAGGAGCTGCAGACCACACCTTTCCAGGAGACTCCTGAGCTCTCCACAGGAGCAGGAGAGGAGTCCTGCAGAACGTGCTGCACACGGAATTTTCTGGAGAACTATGGCTTCAGGGACTGCCTGAGCAGCAGCTGGCACAGCCCCATGTGAGGACACCTTTGGGGGCCAATATTTTGCTGTAATTGGCAAAAATAATCTGAATCTTTAGGGTGAGTGGTGCCACGGGTGAGCAGCTGCTGGTTCCAGGCCCATTCCATCATCTCCAGCTCAATGGCTGCAGCACAAAATCCACGGTGTGCATGTGTGTGTATGAGTGTGCAAATATATATATATATAGTTTTGTTAAAAAAATCTATTCCTGCTTGTGTGCACTTGAAACTGGGTTATAAACCAGGCATCCCTAGCCTTGTACCCAAAGCACTTGTTATTTAAATGGAAAGAAATAAGTTTGAATTTATAAGACTATTGAACAATTGCTGAGTGGGGGGCAAACCCCCAACTTTGGGGGGTTTTCCCCTTAGACTGCATCCCTGGTGCCCTAGCAGCATCTCTCCCTCCCCTGCCAGTTAAACCAGTGGGGCACAAGGCTCCTTACAGGGGGTTTGTGACCCGGGGGTCTCAGTGGGTTTGCCCCTCTCCCCTCGTCCCTATGGATCACTCCAGGTACAGCACTGCTGAAGTTTATTGTTGGATTTTCACCCAGATGCAAAGTTCAATCCCCCATTTCTTGTGTTCCCTGTTGCTGTTGTACAAACCTCGTCTTGACAGAACCAAGTTCTTCAGTCTGACTCTCCAAGAGTTTCCAATAAAGTGAGATTGGTCTCGTCTCCTGTGGGACACTCTGGGTCTCTTCTCTCTCTCCAGGGATTTCCCTGGCTGTTCCCAGCTGGGATCAGGCAGTTTGGGGAGCAGCCAGAAGAGTTTCCATTCAAGGAGAGGTTGTAAATCACGGCAGAGCTGCCTGCCAGGGTGCCAGCCCTGCTCCAGAGGCACAGCCCCGAGAGCCTCCAGGGCTTCTTCGGCTTCCTCACCCATCCTGCCTCCCCCAGCAGCTGCACAGGCAGGGGGACAGCGTTTGGGGGAGGTTTTCTGCCTAGGGAAGAACCTCAGAACCTGCCAGTCCCTGGCTGGAGGAGGGGGACAGGCCAGGGGGTCCTGCCACAGCCCCGGGTTGCACAGAGCCTGCTGATGGCATTGCAGCCCTGTTGGAGCCTCAGCCTCAGGTGCTCCAAAAGCAGCAGGGTTGTGCTCCAGAACCTGGTCCGCTCACTCCCAGCTTAGGAGGGACTTAGTGCCAGCAAGGGGATTATTTGTTTTAAACACTCAACTCAGTTGCTGTTGTAACTTCCCAAGGCAGAGGGGCCAGTGGGGCAGAGGCGTGGAGGCAGAATTCTTTTTCTCCTTTGCAAATTAAATATAGGCACAAGGCAGGCCCTGTTTGTGCCCATACAAGGAGAGGAGCAGGCCAGCACCCGAGCTCAGCACTTCTGCAGGAACCTGAGCAAGCTTTTCTCTTTCCTCCTTCTGGGCTTCAGGGCTGCTGGCTCCCCCTTCCTAATTCCTCTGCTGAAAGGCTGCTTGTAAAGCATTTTGTTTTCCTCTTCTTTTATCAGTAGTTCATCCTGTTTGCTACCTCCCTGCTCCTTTCCAGAGGGTGAGCAAAGAGAAGGCATTTTCCCAGAGACAAGCAGCTTTTCCTGCATCAACCTCAGTCCTCTGAGAGCATGGCCTCAGCCCTGGGCTCCCCTGCAGCCCAGGCACAACCTGGGGGTCCCAGCCCAGAGCCCTGGGGCACCCCCAGCTCCAGGAGTACATCCCAGACGTGCCCCAGTGGCACCAAAGGCCGAGTCCCAGGCAGAGGAGCGCTGTGCTGGATGGGGATTTGCTCAGGAGAGCCGAGCATCCCCCCTGGGCCTCGGGGAGCTCGTCCCTGGGGTTGCCCTCAGGTGCGATGGGCAGAGGTGGGCTGAGCACGGGGACACTGGGGACAGGAGCTGAGGGACCCTGCTGCAGGCGGCTGCCTCGGCCAGGCCTGGTGTTACCCAGGCTGGGTGTGTGCAGCACAGGGAGATCTGCAGCCCAGAACTCACACAGGCTGGGCCAAGCAGCTCCTGAGGATTGCCCCATGTCCTCCCAGCGGTGCCAGCCCAGTGCAGCCCCGCTGTGCCAGCTCCCGTGGCCCTCCTGGGTGCTGACCCCAGCCCAGCAGCTGCTGGGGGCTGCTCCCCCAGCTCTGGGGCCTCAGCAGGAGCCACGGGAAGTTTCTCTGGAGGAGCAGCACTTGTGGCCCCACATGCTTCTGCCAGCTGCCCCCAGAGCAGCGGGGCTGTGCCAGGAGCTGCTCAGATCAGCTGCTGGCCCTGGCCTGTCCCTGCTCCAGGGAGAGGCCATTATTTCTGCTTCCACGTGGAAAGGGCAGCTCTTGGCCCCAGCTGCCTCCCACATGTTCCTTTCCCACCCAAAATGCTCCTGCTCCGGCCAGCCCTGCTCAGGCCAGCCCTGCCCTGGCCAGCCCTGCGAGCAGGGACAGAACCCTGGGCACTGCTGGCACCCCCTCGGCTCCAGGGACAAAGCAGGAACACCTGAGGACAGATGAAGTGGGGGTTCCTTCATTTGTTCCTTTTCCAAAGGGTGAGATCCCCACCAGGCCCTTTCCATGATTGGAAATGACCAAATGAAGCCAACGTGGTTTCAAACCTATTTCTGTTCTCTCTGCCTGTCAAGTGTATCTTCAAAGGGTGTTTTGCATTAAAATAGGATTTTCCAGCGTGTTTGCAGTGACAAATCCAATGTGGTGTAGGCTTCAAATGCTTGGAAATAGCAAGAAAATGGAGCTGTGTCTCAAGGTTCTTAAGAGAAAAAAATATTTAATAAATATTCTTTATAGACATTCAAATAATAAAGGATATCACCCAAGCCAGACATCCTCCCTAATTTAGTCTCCTGAGCAGGATCTGCTAATAGATCAGAGTTGGATTTGTGAATTACCATTTCACCAGGGACTTTTCCTGAAATCATAATAGCTTTTGCTCCTCTTTTTTCCTTCATGAAGCTGCTGCTAAATTGTTCTCCATTATTAAGTATGAAACCCACCTAATTAGCACAATGACAGTGTCTAACGAGGCCCTGGCTGTTCTGCATGGCTGATAGGAGTGGCTAATCCCAAGCACGGGACAATAATTCAATAATTACAGGAGCAGGCTCCCCGTGAGCTTGCCTGGGAGGGCAGGGATGGCAAAGGCAGCCTGGGCATTGGGATTTATTGGAAATCTCTGTTCAGTCTCATCCAAGGGCTGGATGAGCAGCACATCCCAGAGCTTCCAAAGCCCAGGCACCCAGCACTGCAGCTCCACATCACTGGCATGGCTGAGTGCTGGGTCTGGCCCATATGGCTTAATGGAAAGAGAGGATTTAGCTCTTAACATTAATCGAGTGCTTTTCCAGGAGCTGCTCCTGCTTGGCCTCCCTGGGCTTTCCCTTCCTGGTGCCCACACCCTGCTCTCCAGGCCAGATGGCCTCCAGAAGGCTTCCAAATGTGCCTGTAATTAAAAAGCTTTGATTTTCAAAACCATTTCACAGCTTATTCTTCTGACAATGAGATGGGGCTTCTTAGGCTACTGCAGGGCAGGAGGAGGAAGGGCAAACACGGCTGGCTGCCCTCGGGGGTGTTTTCCTCTGCACTGCCACGGTCTCTTTCCTGTTTGTAGAGTAGCAGGACAAGGGAAAGTGGCTTCAAATGGAAGAGAGCAGCGTTAGAGGGGATATTGGGAAAGAATTCTTGCCTGGGAGGGTGGGCAGGCCCTGGCACAGGTGCCCAGAGCAGCTGTGGCTGCCCCTGGATCCCTGGCAGTGCCCAAAGCCAGGCTGGATGGGGCTGGGAGCAGCCTGGGGCAGTGGGAGGTGTCCCTGCCATGGCAGGGGGTTGGAATTAGGGGATGTTTAAGGTGCCTTCCAGCCCACACCCTGTGGGGCTCAGCGATTCCCCCACTGAAACTGGGGCTCCCTGTGCCCTGCAAACCGGAGCTGGAGCCTGCCTGTGCTGGTGGTCCTGAGGAGGCTCAGCTCAGCCCGAACCCGCCCTGCTGCTGTGCCCCGCTGACCTGGAAGCCTTTCTGACTGCACACTGAGCAAACAATTCCCCTCAGCTCCCCTTCCCCGAGTCCAGCAGCAAAGGAACCAATTGCCACATCCTGCCTGGGCTCGGATCTCTTCGAGTCAAAGTCCAGCACTGGTTTATTCCCTCCAGCACCGTTGCCCATCACCTTCCTTGCACCCCTCATCACCATCAGAATCCCTTTCTCAGGCACAGCACGGCACGCACGTCTCCAGGAGGAGGAGGCTGGGGTTTATTTCTCTTCCCTTTTGTTCAAGTTCATTTGTATCCACGTGGCATTTCTAATCAAGGACTCATACCCCTTCCAGCTGGCAGGCAATCTCCTGGGGGAGCTGGGGGAAATGGGGGAAGTGGGGGAGCTGGGGGAAATGGAATTGGGGGAGCTGGGAGAAATGGGGGAAATGGGGGAGCTGGGGGAAATGGAATTGGGGGAGCTGGAGGAAATGGGGGAAATGGGGAAGATGGGAGGCCTGGAAGAAATGGGGGAGCTGGGAAAATGGGAGGCCTAGGGGAAATGGGGGAACTGGGGTAAGTGGGGGAGCTGGGAGGCCTGGGGGAAATGTGGGAAATGGGGGAGCTGGGGGTCCTGGTGGGGCTGGTCTGTCCCTCTCCCATGAGAAGCCAAGAGCAGCACTCGGGTTCCTGGAGTCCGGAGCCTTCTCCGGGGTCACGGCTCAGTCTGGGGGTGCTGCTCCGGCCAGCCCATCCTGGCATCGCTCAGTGCAGCTCTCCCGAGATACCTGCTCAGAGCTTCCCCCTCCCTCCTCCGCTCATTCTGCTCCAGACCAATTACCGGAGCTCGCACCCAAAGGCAGCCAGCCAGGCGTTTATGCTGCAGCTGCCTGATCTGCATGTGCTCATGCTAATGGTGTGGAAGCGATTCATGGTCGGCTTTGTGCTGAGTTTCCTGTGCCCTGAATTGAGCGCTGCTTGGAAAAAGGAGAGACTGGGTCCTCTGGATTTGAAATAATTCAAGAGGGGAGATTTCTGTGTGCTGCCTACCTGGTTTTCAAACGTGTCGCTGGTGGAATGCTGTTAGCGGGATGGTCGGAGCTTTGCATGGAATGCAACGCGTTAAAGAGGCAAATAACTCAGATATTCCTAAGAGGAATTCTTATTTATTCCTAAGAGGAATTCTTATTTATCCCTAAGACGAATGGGACAAACATTCTATTTGCAGCTCCAGAGCACTGGGAAATTCTCGGGAGATAAGCTGCATTGCCAGGAAAGTCGAGCAGAAGTTCTCCTTCCCGCAGAGGTTTTACGGCAGCTCTAAATCACTCGGAGATGGATAGGATAAGGCACCCCGGAGCAGCCAAACCTGCGGTTTCCCCCCAGCGCCCTGCAGGCAATTCCTCGTACTCCTCTTCCTCAGCTCGGGAGCCAGGGGTGGGTGCAGCCCTTCCTGCGGCGGGGCTGGGTCACCCCGGGAGCCGCCCGGACACCGCAGGGGGACAGGGCCACTGCCCGGCAGGGACTGGGGGTGACAGTGACACTGGGGCTGGGAGTGCCAGTGACGCTGGGGCTGGGGGTGACAGTGACACTGGGGCTGGGAGTGCCAGTGACACTGGGGCTGGGGGTGCCAGTGACACTGGGGCTGGGGGTGCCAGTGACACTGGGGCTGGGAGTGACAGTGACACTGGGGCTGAGAGTGCCAGTGACACTGGGGCTGGGGGTGGCAGTGACACTGGGGGTGACAGTGACACTGGGGTTGAGAGTGACAGTGACACTGGGGCTGGGAGTGCCAGTGACACTGGGGCTGGGGGTGCCAGTGACACTGGGGTTGAGAGTGACAGTGACACTGGGGCTGGGGGTGACAGCATGAATGCCGCCGACAGCTCCAGCACGGCACCGGAGCCGCCCCAGCCAGGCAGGAGGGCCGGGCTCCATCGAGGGTGTTTAAAAAAGCGCCTCTGTGCGTGTTTTACACCCTCTGTGCGTGTTTTACACTCTCTGTGTGTGTTTTACACCCTCTGTGCGTGTTTTACACTCTCTGTGTGTGTTTTACACCCTCTGTGTGTGTTTTACACCCTCTGTGTGTGTTTTACAGTCTCTGTGTGTGTTTTACACTCCTTGTGTGTGTTTTACAGTCTCTGTGTGTGTTTTACACTCTGTGTGTTTTACAGTCTCTGTGTGTGTTTTACACTCTGTGTGTTTTACAGTCTCTGTGTGTGTTTTACACCCTCTGTGTGTGTTTTACACCCTCTGTGCGTGTTTAAAACTCTCTGTGTGTGTTTTACAGTCTCTGTATGTGTTTTACACCCTCTGTGCGTGTTTTACACTCTCTGTGTGTGTTTTACACTCTCTGTGCGTGTTTTACACCCTCTGTGCGTGTTTAAAACTCTCTGTGCGTGTTTTACAGTCTCTGTGTGTGTTTTACAGTCTCTGTGTGTGTTTTACACTCTCTGTGTGTGTTTTACAGTCTCTGTGTGTGTTTTACACTCCTTGTGTGTGTTTTACAGTCTCTGTGTGTGTTTTACACTCTGTGTGTTTTACAGTCTCTGTGTGTGTTTTACACTCTGTGTGTTTTACAGTCTCTGTGTGTGTTTTACACCCTCTGTGTGTGTTTTACACCCTCTGTGCGTGTTTAAAACTCTCTGTGTGTGTTTTACAGTCTCTGTATGTGTTTTACACCCTCTGTGCGTGTTTTACACTCTCTGTGCGTGTTTTACACTCTCTGTGTGTGTTTTACAGTCTCTGTGTGTGTTTTACACTCCTTGTGTGTGTTTTACAGTCTCTGTGTGTGTTTTACACTCTGTGTGTTTTACAGTCTCTGTGTGTGTTTTACACTCTGTGTGTTTTACAGTCTCTGTGTGTGTTTTACACCCTCTGTGTGTGTTTTACACCCTCTGTGCGTGTTTAAAACTCTCTGTGTGTGTTTTACAGTCTCTGTATGTGTTTTACACCCTCTGTGCGTGTTTTACACTCTCTGTGCGTGTTTTACACTCTCTGTGTGTGTTTTACACCCTCTGTGCGTGTTTAAAACTCTCTGTGCGTGTTTCAGTCCCTAGATCAGCCTGGGACCCCTGCGGCGCGTCCAGGCGAGGATTCCCGGTGTCCCGGCCCCAGGGGATTGTTCCCAGCGGGGTTTCAGGTCCTTGGCCCTAACACGATTTCATGGGGTAGGCGTGACTGGATGTGACACATCTTTGCGACCTTGGAGAATCGTTCAGCAGGATGCAGAGCCCCTCATCTCTCTGTGCATCGCAGCTGGAAAAAATAAGCACCAAGTTAAAGACTTTGCAGCGTTTCCTTTGGGAGACAGCAAGGTCCCGAACACGATACTATAAATTAATTATTTAGGTTCCAGCCCTGCAATGAGAGCCATCTGGCCAGATGCCTTTACCCTTTGCAGAGCCCCCAGGAGCTCTCAGCACTCCATGCTGGAGGAGAGAGCTCTCCACGTGTACCTAAATGGGCTGAGGCTCCTCCTGCCTTGGAAGAAGCAGAAATAGAACCAAAACTACTCTCAGCACCGGGGTTCCTCAGCCATTCTGCTTCGTCTGGCATTAGGGAAGCCCCTGAGCCCTCTGTGCCGTAGGAAGGGCCCGGCTGGTCCATGGGGACCTGGATTGTGCCAGGCTGGGACTGTGCCCTGCGGGGCTCAGACAATTCATTTGTGAGCTCATTGTGTGCTCAGGTAATTCCCATTTCCACGCTGGGGTCTCCGTTCACACTCAGCACAGGAGGGACCGGTTTTCCTCTGCTCGGATGAACGTGGATTCCAAGGCAGTTCTGTTCTCTCAGAGTCTCACAGGTTGGAAGCCTTCAGGTTTGGGGCACTGCCAGTGTCTCCCACATAACCCAGTTCTGGGAACTGTGGGGAAAGACAATCCTGGTCTGCAGGAAGCTCTGGAGGAAGCAGGAGAGGCGATTTCCTGGTGAAACCTCAGCCAGCATGAGCCCTGCTGGCCCTTCCCGGAGGAGAGACGAGGGAAAGAGTTAAAAGCTGTCTCCAGGCAGGAGAACAAAAACACCATTGCACTCATCTCGCTCGCTGTACTCATCTAATTACGTTATTTAACAGGATACCCTCTCATTGATTTTAATTACTCACATAATTTGGGAAGTAATTCACAGTACATCCCTGCAGGGTGCATGAGTCTGAGCCGGCAACAATGCTCGAGCCTTGCCGGCTACATGAGAGCCGGGCAGGGGAGAAGAGCTTGGGGGACCAGGGGACCTGTCCCTTGGGAAAGGCTCCTCCGGGAGCCGGGATCAAACCTTGTCCCCCGTGGGCTGGCTCAGCTCTGCCCCTGGCCGGCACAGCCCCGAGCCCGGCGGATTTGGGGGATGATTTTGGGGTGGGCAGCAGCGCTGCTCAGCCCCAGCTGCTGCCTGGAGGGTCCCAGCAGGTCCCTGTGCCTCCAGCCCCGTGCGGAGCAGCTGCGGGCTCATTGTCCCTTTGCCACCGGCGGCTCCTGCCAGGGCCGAGCCGCTCCTGCCGGGGGATGCTCATCCCTGCCGGGGGATGCTCATCCCTGCCGGGGGATGCTCATCCCTGCCGGGGGATGCTCATCCCTGCCGGGGGATGCTCATCCCTGCCGGGGGATGCTCATCCCTCCCGAGCCCCCGGGCTTCCCTCAGCCCGACATCCGAGCCGCTCCCGATCCCCCAGGAGCAGCAATCAAACAGTCCCTGGCACTGGTGGCTCTTCAAAATGCTTTTAACCACAGTCCTGCAATTTTAACTGTTTTTTTTTAAACACAGTTGCACAGGGTTTACCAAAATTGCACCCCCAGCACGCACTTGTTTGGTTTCTTTGCTGTCTTTTGTAAGTTCCCCTGCTTCATTAACATGCAAACAATCCCAGAGGAAGGTTTAATTAATATTATAAAGCAACAATGGGATGATTAAGCAAGTCTGGGCAGCTGCTATTTATACACAGGACATGTGGCACTTGTTGGGGGCGAGCGTGTCAAAGAAAAATCATTCCACAGATTCTCCGTGTGGTTTTATTGCTTGTTTTAATTGTCTGGCTCGGGCCTTTTCTCCTCTTTGTGCTCACTCAGGCAGAGTGAGAGGAGCAGAGATTTAACTCAGTCTCTTGTTCAGCTTAATTACAGTGCAAGCTTTGAGCCCAGGAGCCTCCTGCCACCCCTGCCCAGCCTCCAGGGCGACACAAACAGCCCAGCGAGGCTTGGGGCAGTGAATGCCCTAAAACTGGGCCGGGAACAGCATCTGGGAGGCCCCCTGGAGTAGAACATCCCGGAGGATGGGAACAGGCTGGGGGAGCTGGGGTGCTTTGCCAGGAGCAGCAGCACCCACTGGGCTCCTCCGAGCCAGGGCTAGGCTGGGGTGTGCAGAGATCCCCTCCCAGCCTCGGAACCCATGGGACCTGTCGAGTTATTCCTGACATGCAGGGTGGCCTACCCTGGCCAAACCCCTGAGTTCTTCTTTGGTTTTATGAATGAAGCAGAGAAATTTCCTCTTTTGGGTCTTCAGAGATTGTTTATTGTATCTTACCGTAAGTTCTGGGCCATGGATGGTGCAGGCTCTGCTCTCTCACAAACATGAGGTGATTCTGCCCTCAAGGAGACAAAATGTCCCCTTAGATACAAAACAAACAATCCAATTATTTAACTTTATGTATTCTAATAATCTATTGTTATTACTTTATTACCAATATTTGTCTGTTCATGTAACATCAGCACTGGGGCCAATTCTACCCAATAACTTTGTGCTGTCAGCACTACAGAAAATGGAATGAGGGAAGGAGAAGGGAAACTGAGGCAATGCCCACAATCCTCCATCCTGAACCCTCACTTACACCCACAGGATATAAAACCTAAAGAATACATTTTCACTAAGCAATAACCACCAACTCCACTGCTCTCTAATTCACACTGGGGTTGTTTCCAGCCCCTCAGAAAGCTCTGGGAGCTTTCTCCATGGACAGAGGCTGAAAGGAGCTTTCCTGAGGGTCAGGAGTGCTCAGGACAGGCAGAGAAATATTCCCTCCATCCTGGCTTCCCACAGGGACCCTCTGGAGCGCCTCGTTCCATGCCCTGCCATGGGCAGGGGCACTTCCCTGGGGTGAGATGTGCTCCTCACACAGCTCAGGGATGCTCTCATCCCTCACTGCCTTCATGGCATGGGTTTTAGGGCATTTCCCACTTGGAAATGATTTCTCTGCAGCTTTCTCAGAAGCCTGTGCACAACCTGAAGTAATTGTATTTGCCTTGGGTTGAACTCTTTTGGCACTTTCTAAAAATAAATGCTCGATTTCTTCTCCTTCCTATGCAGCTGCCTCTGCTGGGAGCAGAACCAAACAAAATGGTAAAAAATTAAAGGAAATCAACAGAAGGGACACGAGATGGCAACAGCACAGCCCCAAGTCTGTCAGGAACATACAACTCCAGCAGACAGTGGCAAATAATGCATGTCCTGGGCCCCAGCACCACACGCTGGTGCTGTCCCTCCCTCACTGCTCCTGCCCTGGCAGCTCCAGCCCTGGCACAGATGAGGCAGAATCCCAGCCCTGAGAGTGCTCCAGGGCAGCAGGAGCCCAGCCCTGAGCCAAGAACTTCCCTTGAGGAGCTCCTCACCCCAGCACAGCCCCCAGAGAGCTCCAGCCCTGGCCTTTACCCCCAGAATTTGCTTCTGGCAGCTCGAGGGGCTCATTCCCACCAGGGGCAGCAGGGGAGACACCCAGGAGCCTTTTCCCTCCTGCCCAAGAGCAGCTTTTGCTCTGACTCACCCTGACGTGTCTCATTCACCACCTCACACTTACTCAATTATTACTTCAGCCCTGGCCCGCTCTGGGAAGCTTATCTCACACCAAATCCTTCTCAGTCAAGCCCTAAACGCTGATTGTTTCAGAAGGAAAGGGCCAAAAGCTGCCTGTTGGCTGCTAATCAGCCTCTGCATCGTGCCTTGAATAGAGGGAACACCCTGGGCTCTGCAGGGCAGCGACTCCAGGTCCTGTTCCTGCCCAGGCTGGTGGGGAAGGTGCCGTTTCTGACCCACCAGAATCACAACCCGAGGTGCACAGAGGCCAAGGGCAGCAGCTCCTGACAGCTGGATCCAGCTGGGTTCACCCAGCACCCCTGGCAGAGGGGTTTGAGAGAGCTGAGTCCCCTCTCCAAGGACTCCTTTAGCTTGGATCCATCTCCTGGGCATGTCCAGCACTCCTGAAGCCTTGGGAAGAGGGGCAGACTTTCCTTGCTCCCACTGGAATCCCTGCACATTTCCAACAAGGGTTCAGGACACAACTGGCTCCTGTTTGGAGTTTCTTGCCAAATTTCGGTGCTTCTGCCCTGGAGGGTATCGAGAGTGAGCTGACCCAGGTGCATGGGAGGGCAGAAACCCCCAGGAGAGGAAGTGTTGGTTCGTCACAGAATCACTGAACAGAAAAACCCTGAGGCCGAGTCCAGCTCTCCCCCAGCACTGCCCCATGTCCCCAGGGGCCACCTGCACAGGGGTTTGGAGCTTTCTCAGGGGTGTCACAGGGGATGCTCTGTTCCCTCTGTGTTTGGGGTAGCTCTGGTGGTGCTGGAGCTGCTGCTCTGCCACATCCAGCCCTGTCCTGTGCTCCACTCTGCCTTCCCCTGTTCCTGCGAATTAATCTGGGCCTGGAGCTGGAGCTGGCTGGTGTCGGGTCTCCCTCATTTCAAACATCATTTATCATACAGGATTATCCTGCAGGGGCTCCTGTGCAGTCATATTTAATAACCTAAACTGCTTCAAATCAAATGATTTCTCCCGTGAATTTAAGCCAAACTGACACAGCAGCTTGACACTTATTTCCAGAGCTAAATAAAAAATGGGTGTAGGATGCTGGATGGCTGCAGCCCTCACAGTGTCACACCCACGTTGTAACCACGGGCAGGGAGAGTCAAGGTGCAAGGGAGCTGGAGTCACTTATCCAAGGATTTGTAACAGCCGGGGAAGGAAAGGGCAGCAGAGCTGCAACACTGCTCCCTTTCACTCGGCTCCCCCTTCACTCACCCAAAAGCGTCGCAAGAAGCTGGGTGTCTGTGTGGAGCACCTGCAGGGGAAAAGGCAGGTTTGGGGATGCTGCCATGAGGCAGAGGGCTGGGCTGCGGCTGCTGCTCTCCTTGGGGCCATTCTGGAGGAGACCCAAGGGCGTCTCGGGTTTCTTGGCTGACAAAACCTCCGTGGAAATCGACCCCCGAGCCGCGGCGGTCCCGGTGGGCACAGAGAGTCCTGAGCCCCTGCCGGAGGCTCCACAAAGCTCCAGTGTCCGAGCCCGGGGAGCCGCTCCCAATGCATGAATTTGTCCTTTGTGGGGGCTTTGGGCGGCGGCGGCGGCCGGGCCGGGCTGTGCCTCCCGGAGCATCCCCGGTGCCCGCACAAGGAGCTCCTTGTTCGGAGCTGCCGAGCCTCCCGAGCAAATGCCAGCCGTGTTTGACCTCAGGCGTCTGGGGGAAATCTGAGCAATCCCCGAGTCCCCGAGGGCCGTGCCAGCCCAGAGCTGGCAGGGTCGAGCCAGGACGAGCATCTCCGACTCCAGCATGGGGCTGCACTTCCAGCTCTCCTCCTCCCTTGTCCGAAATCTCTGGCAAATGATTTCAACTTCCTCAGGTGCTGCTCCCTCTGAAGAGCATCCCGCTGGAGACACGGGCCAGAGGACCCGGGACAGTGTGGGTAGATGGGGTGTCTCTCATCACAGGAGGAACCAGCAGGGTTTCCTTGTGTGCAGCTTCCTGCAAAGTGAGGAGGAAAGGCTGGTTTTAGTCCTGGGATAATACAGTGTTTCCCCATTTCCCTGGAATTAGGAATTAACTGAGCAGGAGAGCTCAGCCCCAGCCAGGAGCAGCCACAGGGCAGAGCTGTGCCAGGGCTGCTGGGAGGCTGCAGCATTGGCTCATCAGCCCTGGCTGGGGGCTACTGAGCCCAGAGCCCCCTCTCCTGCTCCTCTCCCTCCTCCTGCACAGGGTTTGTCTCCCAAATTTGAGGAGTTTCCTTCCAGGAGGAAACACAGAGCTGTGGCTGAAAGCCAGAGCACTGACCAGCTGCTGCAGGGAAACCAGTGCCAGATCCCAGCCCCAGCCAGGAGGGTGGGAAGGACGTTCAGCCCCAGCCAGGAGGGTGGGAAGGATGTTCAGCCCCAGCCAGGATGGCTCGCACATGCTGGTTGTTATTCACCAAGTGGCACCTGGGCCTCTGGAAAATCCAATTTCATTCCTCAGTGCCTGGTCCTGGCAAAATAAAGAAAACATTCATTAGTTTTGCTGATTTTGCAAAGGTTTTAATGGTGAATTTAACATGAATTTTCAAGTTTCTCTGGTGGCTGCAGGATCTCTCCCACATCGGCCACTGCAATGGCAGGAATGCAGCTCAGAGCCAGCAGAACAAACCTGGATTTGAGCAACCTGGGAAGGTTTCCCTGTCACTTGCTTGGGTCAACATCATAACCTGCAATTAAAACTTCCCAGTGAGGCAGGACATGTGGGATCATCTGATCCAACCCACACTGGAGGGGAAAACATGACTTAAAATAACCTTTAGGAAACACTGAAAACAGACAGATAAATACAGGCTGGAAGTGTGAGAGCAGCACATTTGCAGAGATGGCTGGAGATTTCTTTGGTGGGATTTGTACACAGCTCACAGAGGAGCTGGATGGCTCCAGGGGCTCCAGTGAAATTTGAAATGTGCCCCTTTGCTCACAGCAAAACGTTGCCGTGCTCGGCTGGATTCTGGTCAAAAGCAGAAGCCTGGGACTTCTGGGAGGTTTTTCTTTTCCCCTTTCTTTAGGACATTCTGCAGTGAAGCCGTTTTTAACCCAGAGACATTAACCACCAAGTGCTTCAGGACATTTCTGTCCAACACGGGGCTGCGCAGCGGCTCAAGCGTGTCCCAGGGCAGAGCTGCAGCTATCGTGCTAAAATCCATTAAAGAAGAACTTCTTTCTATCCAGTGAGAAAAGCAGCGCCTCGCGGGAGGCAGAGGGGAGAGAAAAGCGGGGGGAACCGGGTTTTACGCTGCAAATATCCTGAATTAGAGCGATGCGAGTGGAGCCTGCGCCTCTCCCACACTCCCATCTAGCGGCAACCACGGCTCGGGAGCGCTCCGTGCCGCTCCGCCCTCCTCATCCTCACCGACCCCACTGGCAGCCCATTCACCGCTCACTCCTCGCCCCAGTTCACACAAGAGACGTCTAGAGATCACCACGTTCATTGAAATGATTTTATTACGAAAATATTTTTACATTTTGTAAAGGTAACCAACCTGCAAACACCGTGCTTCTGCTCCTCCTGAGAAAGGAGCTGCAGAGGTGGCTCCAGCAGCCAAAGGAACTGTGCTTGTGCCAGGGCTTGTCAGCAGGCAGATGTTGTCACATCATCCAGATGTTTGCACCCAGTCCTGCTGGGGCTGCATTTAGAAACTGAATCTCTACAGTTCAACAGCTGCATCAGAACAGAGTTTTAGAAAAACCTGTTTACAAAACTGCTCCCCTGGTTTCCAATAAACCCCTGGTCCAGGAGCATCCGTCACAGACTCTCTTTCCCACGTGAAGCAGCAGGACAAGGCCTGGGCTGAGTTTTCCCCACCGTGAGGACACCTTTCTGTTCTCACTCAGAAGGGAGGCAGGAGCAAACCCTCCAGCCCTGTGGGGCTCCAGCAGATCCCTGAGGAGGGGCCGGGGTCCCAGGGGGCTCTGACCTGCACAAACTCCAGCACGGAGCATCCACAGCTCTCTTCACATGCTGCTCTTTGAAACTTCATGAAACCAACAGGTGTAAAAAAACCACAAGGAACAAACCTAAAATGAAACTAAAAAAAAAATCCTTCAGCTGATCAGGAAGCACCAGCCAAAACTGGGTTTGGAAGTGAGGAGCATCCTCCACATCAGGAATGACCTTGGAATGAAACCAAACTTGTGCATATCAGAGTCACTGTACAGAGGAAATATTTGCAGCAATGCAATCTTTAAAAAGCCAAGAGAAAACACAGGAGTTGCCAGCTGTCCTTTGGGAGAGGGACATTAAATACAGCACAGGGGTGCAGAACAGGGCGGGGGCACCTGAACAGAACCTCTGATCCATCAGGATGGGAGAGGAGCTCACAGAACATGGAGCAAACCCAAAGGCTGGAAAGGGTAACAAAAACACAGAAACAAAAATGAAAATGTACTAAAATTTAATCATTCATAAAAGCTGTAATTTAATCTGTGACAGTAAAACACAAGAAGCAATATTAGAGTTGGTTTAGTATATTATATATTTTTTGCTTTTAAAGCCATAGAAATCAGTTATCCCAGTTTTTTTCCTATAAAAGACCCATTTTTCCAAAGCATTATGCACAAACATTTTTAATTAGAATACAATGGCAGAATGAAAATAATGATATTCTGTAACTTTTAAATATAAAATGAAGTCAATGACTCAAAAAGTTATTTGTTGCAGTGAGTTCAAAGGGAAATTTTGGATAATATATATCTATAGTTATAGATATAAAATATAACAGTGGAACATTTTTAGTGCTTGATGGGGAGAAATTACGATAAAATGGTCAATATGAATTTTAATTATAGTAGCAATCTCTAACATTTGAAATGCATCCATGCTCCTTGGGATAATCATATGCTAGAGTCAATTATATTTATTTTCACATCTGTTAATTGCTATTGCAAAGGAGGAGGAATATTGGCTTAAATTTCCAAGAGATATACACAGAGCAACTGCTTTTTCCAGGGACTGTGTGCAAACCATTTTTAAGATCTAAATTCTTCCCATAGTATATAAAAAACAGGAGAAGCTTCTTCCGATATGTTACTCATTTCCATAAGGTTCTGAAGTTTGGGAATGCTGGCACTTTCCATTTAGGCAACAGTTCTTCATTCCTGCAATCTGGAGAAAGTAAAACAAGACACAAATAAAGGATGATGGAGGGACATTTCTTACTCTGCTGTTGAGATCAATGACCTCAAAGCCAAGGGCTTGTGCCCACAAGCTGCAGAAAACCTCATTTTTCCCAGAGTTCTGGGTTGTTTTTAGGTACAGAGAGCAGGAGACTGTGGGAAGTGGAACTCTCCAAATGGTTTATCACAGCCACAGAGCAGTGCCAGACAACTGCCACCCTCCTGTCACTGCCCGATAGCAGCAGTGCCCGTGGCCTCCAGGGGCTCTGCAGGTCACCCCCAGCTCAGGGGAGGGGGATTTCATCTTCTGTATTTTGGGATGTTCTCAAAGCCTGGCGAGCCAGAGACCTCCAGAGCCCTGATCCAGCTGTGGCCAACAGGGATGAATGGGAGGGGATTTAGGGAGGCTGCTGGAGGGTGGAAGGAGATGGGCTTTAGAGTCCCTGCCAACCCAAACCATGCCATGAGCTGTGCTTCCAGGGGACTGAGCACAGGAACTGCCCCAGCAGCTCCCAGGGTTTCAGTGCTGCTGCACACGGGGTCCAGGGAGGGAGGGAGAGTGCAGAGATTGCTTCCTCCCAGGCTGGGGAAGCCCAATTCCATCCTGGCTGAGCAGGAGGGACCACCTGAGCAGCAGGAAAAGCCACTCAAGGCTCTTCAGCTTCCTCTCCTAAAGCCATTGTTTCCCCAGAGCCCTGAGCTGTTCTCTTCTGGCACCCACAGCTGAGGCTAAGAGCCTCATCCACCAGGGCAGCCCAGAACAGCCAGGAACTGCAGAGCTGCCCTGAGCCTCCTGAGCCACACCTGGGCTGCCTCAGGGCCATGGACAGCAGGGACCTCAGGCCTGGCAGAGCCCCCTGCCCTCAGGAATTCAGCCCTGAAAGCCTTCTGAGGCCAGGAGCTTCTCTAGAGCGGCAGGACAGGGCAGCTGAGCTGCTCTGCTCCATCAGCACAGCACAGAGGAGGGCCCCAGGAACCTCTGATGGTGACAGCCCGTGCAGCCCACAGTGACAAAGGCAGGTGGCAGAGCTGGGCCACCTCTGTCCCCAAACAGGGACATTTCTGTCCCAAACCTGGAGCTACAGAGCTGCTGCTTCCTTCCAGGAGCATGACAGAACAGCTGTGAGCACACAGAGTTCCCTGCCAAGATACACAGGAAGATTATTTATAGCTCTGTCCAGCCTTGCAGTGGTTTTTTGGTTGGGTTTGTTTTCAGGTTTTTTATGCTTGTTTGGATTTGTTGGTTTGTTGGGTGTTTTTTTTTGGTGGGCAGCTTTTTATTTCTGTGCCACTGAAACCCATGTCCCACCCAAAGTAATTTGGAATTGTTCCCAAAGCTCCCAGCACGGGGGCAGCAGTAACACCAGCATTTATCAGAGGATGAAAAGGAAGCAAAAGTGAGCCCTGGTGGCTCAGAGCTCAGTGTCACAGGCCAGAGGGAAAACCCAGAGGAGTCAAACGAAAGCTCCTGCTCAGTCACACTCCAGAAGAGCAGCAGAGGGAAGGGGGCTTTGCTAGCAGCTGCTCTGCTCACCTGTCCCAGGTAGGATTCAGACACCTCTTACCTGGCTCAGAGCTGCTGCATGATGCAAGTCTAAAGCAGCAGACATGATTTCTTTTTAGGCTTCTTCTTTTCCACTGGTGTTTTTCTATTTATCTGTCTGACCAGGTCATAAAAGATCTACAAATGGAAAACACAAGCTTAAAAATCCAAGTGTCAAAACTAAGGCAGGCTGGGGAGCTCACAAGTCTTTCCTGGTGGCTGCAGTTGTGTAAATTCAATTAAGCTGCTTGAATTTATTAAATGTTTCTCAAGCAGCTGCTTATGGAAGAAGAAACCCAAAGCTCCCATCAGTGTGCAGAACATAAGGGAGCTGGAAATTCAGTTTATCACCACCAAAGCCTCCAGAAGAGCGTGGCAATGACATGACAACAATTTCCTGGCTTTGGAAAAGTGGCAGAAAACTCGGGATGGACAAAGGGTTTTTTAAGACAGGCATAATACCCTCAAGGATCACCTCATCAGCGGTGCTGGGGGTGTCTGCAGAGCCCCAGAATGTCCCCCTGCAGGGAGGGGACAGCCCTGGCCCCTGGCTGTCCCTCCCTGCATCTGCCCTGAACTCTGACATTTCCACCAGGGCACCACGACAGGGCCCCCTTTCAGCTGCACAGCTTCTGTGAGTGCTGCTGCTGGGAGCTGTTTTCCCAGCAAGACTCAACCCATTTATAGCAAAATGAGCTTTGCAAAAATGCTTGGAGCTGGGTCACAGCATTGAGGAGAAATATTTCAACCTTCAGAGGGCTCCACCCTTGTCCTTGTTTATTTTTTCCCCTTCCTGGAGTGGCTGACGGCTTAAAAATTCTTGTTGATTCCAAAGAAATTCAGAAGACAAAGAAACAGTTTATAACATACTGTAAGAACTAAAATTTAAGATTTTCCTTTCTCAGAAGTTAGATTATTTAGGTGCTAGTACTGACTTTGAGTACAGAAGGCTGTAACAAGGTTTCAGGAATGTCACCATCCCTAAAAACAGTCAGTGTGCTGCAAGAGCATCTCAGAGGTCACCAGAAGGACATCTGATTCACTCTGGATTAAAAGTTTATTATCTGAAAGGTTTGATTCACATTCAGCAAATGAATGTAGGAATTTATCACTCTTTATCTAGATTTTAACAAATTCAGAAACTCCAAAAGTAGTGAGGAAGCAGGAATAAACTCCAAAAGAATGCAAATGCTTCTCCAGCCCAGGAGCCAGCAGGACAAACTCCCAGCGCACTGAGCTGCTTCATTCACAATTTCTCTTTGATTTCCTCAGCTTTTGTACTTTTCACAACTAGGAAATATCAACTGGCAGGGAACCAGAAACTCATCTTCCAGATAATGAAGTTCTTCTCTCTGATGTGACCTCACTGGAGGCTCAGGCCCAGCAGGGAGAGAGGGAGAGCCAGGATTCCCACGCGAGGGATGCGGGGTGTCACACCAGGCTGTGCCCCCACAGAACCCCCTTCCCAAGGGGTCATGAGGGTCAGGCTGCACTCCCAGACTGGAAATGCTCACAGCCCAGCATCTGTCCCCTCCCTGGGGACCTGCTGAGTGACTGAGATGCTCCTTGCTTCGTTACCAGTCCCACTTTTGCTCCAGCTCAGACACACAAACGAATCCCTGCTGGCAGCAGCGTGGATCCTGAGCACTGCAGGATAATCCCAGCCACAGGAGCTGCAAAATTCACAGAGCCTGGAGCTCCCTTCCCTTTCCACCAGCCCTGCACAGCACGTGCTGCTGGCTGCCAGGGCAGCCCTGGGCCCAGGCCAAGATCCTGCTGCTCCTGCTTATCACACACCCCCTGAACAGTCCCACTTATCTGCTGGCACCAGCCCAGTCCTGCTGCACGGGGTCACCTTAGCTTTTGTGCCTGGAAACTTGGCCTCTGGCACAGGCAGATAATTCCAGGCACAGAATAAAGACTTGGTGCCTGATGTGGAGCAGAGCTCCCTCAGCACAACCCCACGGCCCCAGGCAGCAGGAGGAGGCACCCCAGAGCAAAGGGGGTCTCAGTTAAAAACAGGGAACTGCTCAGATCTAGGTTTGGGCATGGTTTTAGCAAGCTGGGGGCTTACAGAGGGCTAGAATGAGGCATCTTCAGTCAGAAATGCTTCAAAACCAACAGCCAGCACCACACAAGACAAGGAGTACAAAGGGGCATCATCCACGTCGGAATGGCAGCAGTTATCTTGACCAAATATTCTTTCCAGATAAAGTTTATCTAAGCTAGGAGTCATTCAGCCAGTTGGGACCAACTCAGAACCCTCTGCTATTCCTGGCCCCTGGCTATAGAAACACTGACCTGGGAAGTCACCCCACCTTTGCAGAAAAAAGGGAGCAAATCTCCTTAAAGCTGACAGAAAGTGCCTAAACACACTGCATGGCAACCCTTTCCTAGGCTGAGAATTGGGATCATCCTGAATCTCCCCAGTTCAGCAGCCACACATGCTGGTTCAATGCCATGTTCATGCAGGGAAAACACGGGAACAGGTGGTAGTTACCTCATTTACGTTGATTTTTGACTTTGCAGACGATTCTAGAAAGGCACAGTTACACCACTGTCGTGCTAAGTTCTGCCCCTGCTCTTTGCCCACGACTCGTTCTTCCTCCAGGTCACATTTATTGCCAACCAGAATCATGGGAACCTGGAGAGGAGCAAGCAGGAGGAGAGATCCATCAGCAAGTTCATGTACAGAGAGCTCTGTGCTGCTGTGGCTCTCAGACTCAGGGGTGGAAAATGCAGGGAGGGAAATGCAGGGAGGGAAATGCAGGGGTGGAAAATGCAGGGAGGGAAATGCAGGGAGGGAAATGCAGAGGGGGAAATGCAGGGAGGGAAATGCAGGGGTGGAAAATGCAGGGAGGGAAATGCAGGGAGGGAAATGCAGAGGGGGAAATGCAGGGAGGGAAATGCAGGGGTGGAAAATGCAGGGAGGGAAATGCAGGGAGGGAAATGCAGAGGGGGAAATGCAGGGAGGGAAATGCAGGGGTGGAAAATGCAGGGAGGGAAATGCAGGGAGGGAAATGCAGAGGGGGAAATGCAGGGAGGGAAATGCAGGGGTGGAAAATGCAGGGAGGGAAATGCAGGGAGGGAAATGCAGAGGGGGAAATGCAGGGAGGGAAATGCAGGGGTGGAAAATGCAGGGAGGGAAATGCAGGGAGGGAAATGCAGAGGGGGAAATGCAGGGAGGGAAATGCAGGGGTGGAAAATGCAGGGAGGGAAATGCAGGGAGGGAAATGCAGAGGGGGAAATGCAGGGAGGGAAATGCAGGGGTGGAAAATGCAGGGAGGGAAATGCAGGG
>VWYI01003372.1:22192-46387 GCA_013399455.1 Anthoscopus minutus | reverse complement strand
TGCGGGGGGGAAATGCAGGGGGGGAAATGCAGGAGGGGGAAATGCAGTTGGGGAAATGCAGGGGGCGGAAAATGCAGCATGAAGTATGAAAACCAGTAAAATCGGGAGATAATGATGAAGTGGCATCTACCCCTTTCCAGTGTCTGTCATCGCCCTCCAGGATGTCCCAAAGAGCTACAAAAGGTGTCCCAGGCCAGCTTGGACAGGGCTTGGAGCACCCTGGGACAGAGGGAGGTGTCCCTGCCCACAGATGAGCTTTAAGGCCCCTTCCAACCCAAACCACTCTGGGATTCTGTAACACCTTGAACAAGGGAACAAAAACCACCCAAGAATCTCTCCTAGGAGCCCCAGGCCTGGGGATGGCACAGCTGGGAGTAGAGCAGGATGGTGCCACAGCCCAGCACCATTTCCTGTTTCCCTCACACTGAGGAGAAGCAGAAAAAAAACCCCTAAAGAGCTGCTGATAAGGGTGTGCACCCGCTCCATTTCCTCAAACATTTCATTCTTTGAGCAGAAATCGAATCCTTTCCAGCTGGAAAATAAATCACTACCCGCTTCATTTGGTAATTTACAGCACACTGTGTGTTTTTAATCTACTTCAGTGTTAGTATTTGTGGTCTCTTCTGACTCAAAGATTAATTTTTGCCTTTAAAATTCCCAGCCATGCTCATTAGAAAATGATCGTATTTTTATTTTTGAGACATATATTTTCCTTATTACATCAGGAACCTGAAGTCACAGTACAGATGAAGCAAATGCATGAAAAACTCATTTGGAATCAGATCTACAGGATATTTACAACTCTATCAGCTTAGACAGAGTTGTAAATATCCTGTTCTTCATAATTTTCTATAGTTATGAGAAATTTTCTCATACTGAAACATGAAAATGTGTTTTGAACATGTTCAGCAAAAAACTAAAGTGTATGAAGATGTGAAATTATAGGGCAAAAAGGGATACTGAGATGAGTAAGCAGTACAGGTCTGAAAGGCACGAAACTCTGTGTAAGGTTATTTCAAAAGGCATTAATGTTTCATCCAAAAATGGAGTTTGGTGAGTAACTACCTTTGATCATTTACTGTTAGGTGTAGAAGATTGAAATTTAAATTTATCTGGAATTACTCTTCCAGATATATATGATGTAATGATTTATGTACTGGGATTTTAGACACATTCTGATATGAGAGACAGAAAGGAGCACATTTCATTTAACAGAACAGCTTAAACATTCAAAAGGTTCTCAAACTTGGATTCAACAATGAACACACAAAGCAAATAAATGCATTTTAGCAATGCAATCAGGTCCTGAAGTGCAAAGGAAAGCAGCAGTGTCTGCTGAGGGATGAACCTGCCCAGCTCAGGGCACAAATTCCCCCTGCAAGCACAGCCCAGCTGCCAGCACAGGCTCCTGGCAGCAGGGATTTACCCTGGAGTAATCCCTGCCTCAAGGAAAAGCAGTTTTGCATAAATGGCAGCTCAGCTTCTTAGAGCAGGGAGGGGCCCGGCCAGGTGAGCAGCAAAGGAGGAGCCCCCAGGGAGCCCCGAGCCTGTCCCACCCTCTGCCAAACACCAAACTCCCCGCAGCTCATCTTCCCTTCCTCCCAAAAGAGTTTTAAACAACCAGAACAGCAAGCCAAGACTCCATCAGGTTTAATGGTTTAGTTCGTGCCACTGTGTGACCTCCCTGGGTGACAGATTTTGCTGAGTGACTGAGAGCTGAGAAGCTGCTTCAGGGCTGCAGAGAATTCCCAGCTTTGAGATTCAGTTTCCCCTTCACACATCTGGAATAGCCCCTGTCAATCTCCAGTGCAAGACAGCTGTAAAGCTACTGAGAACATCCTCACTGCTATTTTTCCTTAACTTTGAGAGAAATACAGAACAGCTCAAACACAGAGAAACAAAAAAATGCAAATCCTGAAAAGGAGTTTAAAGGAGAAAAAGTTAAGTCATGTTGTTCTAAATCTACTCCCACCATTTCAAAAGACTGTGGCTTCCAGGACTTGGGAAAATCTGGTTTTGTGATGCCCCTCAAGCAGGTGCTGTGCCTCAAACAACACTGAAAACTACAAGGCTCTGAAAACTTTCTCAACACTAACCAAAAATATTCTCTGCAAGAAGCTTTGTATGTAACTATATGGCCATTGAGAGCAAACACTTCTTAACTATTTGCAGAAATAAAACCAAACATCTTCTACTCACATCTTCAGTGTCCTTAACCCGTAAAATCTGTTCCCGCAGGTCCTGGAGGTCGTTAAACGTGGACTGTGCTGTTATAGAATATACTAGTGCAAACCCCTGCCCATTCTTCATGTACAGATCCCTCATGGCTGTGAATTGCTCCTGCAAGCAAATATTTTATAAAGTAATTAGCTGGTGAATGCAACTAATGAATAGTTCCAAAGGAATACTTTTATTGTACTGGAGACAAGAATACGGTGCCACAGAGCATGGATTTACATATTTACCCCTCACAGAAACCCACTGAAGCACGGAAATTGAATAAAAGCATTAAAACTCTCCTTCCCTTTGTTTGGTTATTCTTCCCCTTAATAAAGGACTTGAAAAAATGGGGAAAGATGAAGAGCAGAAATAAAACCATCTCTGCAGACAGATTGAAATGCCAGAGCAGGCTGGATAATGTCAGCTTTTTTGGGATTTTTACCAGACCCACACAGCAACAATTTCTGCTCCTGTTGGTGAGAATTTCCAACACTTCCCCAATAAAACCAACCTCCAGGGAGCACCACCTGTCTGGGATGTGCTGCCAGCCCCCACAGGGGCTGTTCATTTGGGACTGGGCTGTGCCAGCTGCAGGTGGCACTGACAGGGACAGCAGGAGCCTCCCCAGCTGCAGGTGACACAGTGAGGGACAGCAGGAGCCTCCCCAGCTGCAGGTGGCACTGGGAGGGACAGCAGGAGCCTCCCCAGCTGCAGGTGGCACAGTGAAGGACAGCAGGAGCCTCCCCAGCTGCAGGTGACACTGACAGGGACAGCAGGAGCCTCCCCAGCTGCAGGTGACACTGACAGGGACAGCAGGAGCCTCCCCAGCTGCAGGTGACACTGACAGGGACAGCAGGAGCCTGCCCAGCTGCAGGTGGCACTGACAGGGACAGCAGGAGCCTCCCCAGCTGCAGGTGGCACTGGGAGGGACAGCAGGAGCCTGCCCAGCTGCAGGTGACACAGTGAAGGACAGCAGGAGCCTCCCCAGCTGCAGGGAGTGCCCCTGTGGGAGGGAGGCTCCCAGGTTTGCTGAGGAGGCCGATGGCACTTGCTGGAAGCAGCCCCTGTGCCTGGCACTGGCTGCAGGCTGTGTCCTTGTATTCTGGCCACTTGCAAAGTTTAAAACCCTCCCAGATAGCAGAATGCTGATATGGGGGATGGCACAGGAGGCACAAACCTCTGTGTGCCAGCACTGGGGCACCAGCTGGGGACAGAGCTCACCAGGCCACTGGCACTCACCACACTGGATTGGGGTTATTTAACAAAATCCTTCCCTTTAAATCACTGCAGCTGATTTATTGCTCTTGCTTGGGCAGGATTACCATTCTTAAGAAAGGAACTCCCCAACAATTAGATAAAGAAATGCCACTTACTGTCCCTGCTGTGTCGAGGATCTCCAGCATACACTGTTGACAGTCTACTTCCACTTGCTGGGGAAAAAGGGGAACAAACAGCTCAGACAAACTGCCTGCAGTGGGACAAGCAAGAGGGTTCTCAGCTCAGCTTGTACTTCTAAGGGCTCTTAGCAAAGCAGGCACCTGCACTTCCCCAGGGCTGAGCAGCTCTGCTCTTGGAGGATTAACCATGCCCCAAGCCAGGCATTTGGGTCAGCTCACATGCTCCAGGGCTCCCTTCATTAGCAAGGCTTAAACGAGCAGCTCACTGTAAACATCTCAACTTAAGTGAGACTGTAAATATCTCGACTTAATTCATTCTTACAAATCAAAGCACCTTAAAACTTTAATTTTTCTTTGCTGCTGGGAGAGAAGGGAATAAGGAAGAGAAGAAAATGAAAAATATTTCAGGATTCTCTCAGTGAGAGCTTGCAAATCTTCCACTCACTGAGAAATGTCTTGGATCTAAGAGGATAATGCCAGGAAAGTCAAGTAAATTTAACAGCAGACCTCATTCCACAATTTAATTTAATTATCACAGGCACAAACGTCACAAGTTTTTAGTGGATGTTTTGGTGCCTTTAATGCTGGTGACATTTCTGCTAATCCATGAAACAATGGGTCACTTGACATCCATCCAGGGAAGAAAGCAGCTCTGTGCCTGGGATTACGTAACAGCTCAGGGATCCTGCAAGGACTTCTGCTCAGCCCTGCATCCAAAACAGCCCCAGGAATTTCATATTCTCTAGGAGACTTGAAAGAAATAAAAACGATGGTGTTTTACCTTTCTGTATGAATCTTCTATTGTTGGGTCATATTTTTCAACAAAAATTCCCTGAACGAACTGTACAGTCTGGAGAGGAAGGAAAGAATTAAAAACCTAAGTGAGCTGAACACAACCAGAAACATTCACCAAGAAGCACTTTAGGAAAAAGCAACAATGGTAAAACTGCTCTGTTGTTAAAAGTTGATAGCGAGGACCAGAGAAAAAGACATAAAATTTCAATTGTGAAAATAAAATTGGTGTTTCTTCTGTTAAAAATCACATTATTCAAGTATGTTTTCAAAACTTTTTTGCGTGTCAACTGTTTGCTTGCTTGTCTCAGAAAAGATTATAACTCAAAAATGCCTTTACTCCACTGCTTGTGACTTTAGGATAAAAATCACCAAATATGGAAGACTTGAGATTTCAGCAGAAGCACTGGCAACCTGTGCACTGTGGAAAATCCACATTTCAGTCCAAATCAGCGCAGAGCTGCACACCCAGGGACACTGCAGAGCAGGGAGTGCAGCCTGGAGAGCCTCCAGACACTCCCTGTGCACAAGGCACTGAAGGAGGAGCCCTCACTCCATTCCAGGGCAAGCAAGGAATCCTTCCCTGCAGCTATTTCACAGCAAACCTCCCCAACACTTCCCACCCAGCTGTCACATGGATGGGACCAGCCCTGAGAGCCCAGCTCTGTGCCCTGGCTTCTGCCAGGACAGAGTTTTCCTTCTCCTCTGTGAGACAAAGTTCCTTTTTACCTTTTCACCCACAATAATCTGCAGTAAAACAGCACAGGAGTGTCTGAAGATTTGGGTGATATTTGTAAAACAAGGTGGTGTTCCTTTGTGAAACTGAGAGCTGAGGTCCTAGAACTTAACTTTGTCTCTTGCAAATCAACAAACATGCCAAATATCTTTTGCCAACTGAACCTTTCACAAGTTTCAAACACAAATTTGTAAGAGAAGTCTGAGAAGCCACAACTACCTCGTTTCAAAATCATTCTATATCACTAAATAAGCGCATTTTACACTCTAATGAACAAAGTCCCTGCTTCTCCAGTATTTTCTTGCCACACTAAACAGCTGTCCCAGTTTGCCTGAGTAAAACCCTTACAGTAAGGCCCCCTATTAACATGGATCAGTGTTACATCAGCAACAAACCCAACAGCCAGAACTGGAGGTTACAGATTGAGTTTTAGGATTGCTCCTGAGTATTTCAGCACGGTCAGGTTAGCACAAGCTGCTCCCCAAGAGGCCCAGGGAAGGCAGCTCTTTGCCAGAGGCTGCCACATGAGCCCTGCGACATCTGTCCCCCTCTGCTCAGGGAACTCTGTGAGGCAGCCCTGGGTGTGAGGCTCTGACAAACCCCTGCTCACATCTAACACTCCTGATCTCTGATGGACTTCATTTTTATTTATTACAGGTGAAAAGAAAGGCCAAGGGAGAAGCTACAAATCTGGGGGTGATTCTGGGTTATGCGTAGATCCAAGACTTTTAGAATTTTCCCATTGTTTGGGTTGTGGAACTCAAATTTAGTTTCCACTTGTCTGTAAGACTGCATCATTGGGCACCCTTGTAAATTGTGTCACCCACTGCCACTCCAGAAGAGTTTTAGCCTCAGGAATGGGATAAAACTGCTGTACAGGAAACAAAAGTTGCTAAACAACTGTGGCTTTGTAACTGTCAAGGTTTTCTGCTACCAGCAGCACCACTCTTGTGTTGTGTTGGTACAGAAGAGTTAAAACAAGGAGGATCTGCAGTGAAACAACCCCATATTGTCATCTGCACTCCAATGCAAACAGAGCTGGAAATGAACACCAGGCTCTTTGTTACACAGGTCAGTTTATACAGTTGGAAGAATGAAATTTAAAGTGACCTCCATCTTATTTTAAATCCCATCTTGTAACCTCTCCTTGCTAATGCTTGTAAATAAGTATACAGACTCTTTGAAAGCTAAATATTATCCACTCCTAGCTGCTAACTGGCACTTAGTGTGTGCTCCTATAAACATAATGGATCTATGCTGCATATGAATTACCAAATATGCTGACTTAGCACCCAGCCTGTCAAAAAGAATTTAACTTTTGTTTACTAAACTATTTGAGTATTTGCATTTCAGCTGTTAAAAAGGTCAGTGGCGGTGCTGACTCAGACTTCATATCACAAAGAAGGAAATTCATGTATGTCAGATGCTGAGTAATTTTTATTTACAGCATACTACTAAGTGCCCCATTTCACCTAGTGAGTCAGTGTTACGTAAGAAAATTAAGATAATCAGGGAAGTGTTGGTGGAAAAAGTAATTCAGATTGCTTAAATTGCTGTGGAAGAACAGAACTTGTAAAAAAATTACACCTTGTACACATCTTGTAGTGATTAGGATGGGATTGCTGAACAAGTGCATCAAATTTGATACACTAGTGAGTAATCCCTCCTCCTGTTCACTGGGATTCTGCAGGTGATTTACCAGGATTATTACCTGGTTGCAGCAGCAGAATAAACAATGAGGCAGGACATGAAAGGCTGCTCAGCCATTATGTCTGTGACAAGGAACATTGCAGCTCCTTGTTGGAGATAACTTCACACTTGACCAGTTCTTTGCCTCTCTGCTGGAGAGAGCTGCTTGACTGGTGAGCGATAAATGGGTGACACGAGTCTCTCTCACAGTGCTCGGCTATCAACTCTGCTGTGTAAACCTCTCCTTAGGAACAAGACAAGCACTTAAGGAGTGCAAAGTGTCACCAGCCTGCTCCTCCCTGCCTCTGCACAGGCTGCAGTGGATTCTCAGCACCCAGGTGCTCCCTTGGGATGGAAAACCTTCGAGGTGTGCAAGACTGAACCTGCTAATTCTGTCATTGATTCCAGCCAGACTTCTCTAGCTGTGCCAGTGTTGCTTGGGTTTAATACCCAATAGATATTCAGCCATGTACAACACAACACCCTTGCAGGAAGCAGACATGACACGCTGATTTACCAGCAGTTCATCACCTCTCCAAAACCATGACACCCCTCCACTCAGCAGTGTCACAGTGACTACATGGAAGTCCTGGCATGTATTAGAAGTCATATAAATTCCCCAAAGTGTCAGTAACCTGCTCTGCAGTGAGCCAGGCAGTTGGAGGGCTGGATGTGGGCTTCAGAGCTGCTTCCCCAAACTCACCAGAGCGGACTTGCCCACACCTCCTGAACCAAGGACCACCAGCTTGTACTCACGCATGGTGTGGTCTGTTCAGAGAGCGATGACCTGCAAGGCAGGAGAAAAGCCAGCAGTTAAAACACAGAGCTGTGACACTGTCCTGAAAGCAGCAGCACTCCCCCTTCACCCATTGCTCCCGAGAACCTTCCAATAATAGGTACTGTCAGCCCTGGCTTTCATTTTTCCACCTGAGCACTCAGGCTGAGAAGGCCACTCCAACAGCCTCAGGTTATAGGAAATGGCCAAAGCTGGATTCTGGCAGTGCCTGAAGAGGAGGAGGATGGACACACCATGGGACAAACACAGAGCCTGTCCCAGCTGTGCTGGGCACCACGAGCTCTCACTGCCCGTCCTCTGCTTCCTCCGCATTTCACGGCACAAACCAGAGCATGAGACAAGAAAATTAGATGAGAAAGAAGCAAGTCAAGAGGTTTCCTTCTCCCCTCCACCCCCAGCAGGGAGGGATTTAGGTCAGTGTTCTCTCTCTGGAAAAGGTCAGGCCCAGCACACGGCTGCCAAGGCAGAGCTCTCTGCTCACCCAGCACAGGCTCTGCCTTTTTATGGAAATCTTGCAACTCCCTCAGTCACTACGCAGCACCAGAAAACTTCTCGTTCTCCTCGAGGTTCCCTGACAAATAAGGCAAATGACAAAGCTGGTGATAAACACTTTACACGGTGTTTACATTAGCAGCCAGGCTGGGCTGTCCCACTCCCGGGGCTGTGGCAAACAATGAGCTCAGCACGAATCCCCCCTTCCGCAGGGACGGCGCTTCCTTCCCAAGTAAGGCTGCACACACCAGCACTGGGAGCCTGGGCAGGCTCCACTCCTCTGAGGCATTTCAAACTAAGGCTGCCACAAAATTTATGGGCTCGCTGGCTACAGTCTTTAAAAATAAAAACGTCTTCCAAGGAGTTTGATGGAGAAATGTATCACCTTGTGGACTGTCGTGAGTATGCCTGTGAAGAACAGGGGTTGTATTTTGAGCTTTGCAATGTGGACAACTCCCTGACAATCTGTGCCTCAAGTTTATGTAATCATTAGATCTGGACAGATTCTCTTCTGTTGTTTCGACTCGCAAGGGGAAGAGGTAAAACAAGAGGAACCCCATGTGCTGCTGCTCACCCATCACTGAGCTGAACTGGGAGCCACTGCTCAACAGGGAGCTGGGGACCCTCCCCAATCATCCCTCTTAGCCCTCACCCTCAGCCTGGTTCATGGGCTGAATGTCACCCAAGTATGGGTTTCAACAAAAATTTGAAAGAGACACACAAATTTCTGTGTTCGGTGCAACACAACTTTACACTCATTTTTAAGCCAGATTGACAGAAATAAAGGACTTGCCTGTGCTGAGGCTTTCTGCAGTTACACAGCCAAGCTGCCCTTCCCTCACCCAAGCCCTGGAGAGGGAGTAAGGCTCAAGAAATCCGTGCAGCCCATCCAAAAAGCACCTGGAGGTGGTTTTTCTTCAACTCTTGAAGCCCATGTGAGCTACAGTTGCCTAACTGCAAATTGTGAAATCAAGTTGAACTGAAAGGGGTTTTCCACAAACTGCCTAAAAGCAGAGCAGGCAATGGCCGTGCACTCTAGGACATGGACAACAGTTCTGGCTAAGTTCTGGGAACTGCAAGCTCTTCTGCTTGAACATTTCCCTGAGAAGTTACATTCACTTCCTTTCTTTCAAAAACTATGATTTTGAACAGGAAGGAGAGGGGAATTCCAATTAACAATAACTTTCCCCCTGATAAACCCTAGAAATTAAAAGCTGATGCATTTTTTATAAAGCATAAATGCAACTTATTGATCCAGATTGTCTTCATTTCCCTACAGTGCCACAGGCAGTTCCATAGAAGAAAACCCAGAAAGTAATCAAGCTAAGGGTTAAATTTAGCTGTGAACTATTTCACTTCTTATTTATAGTAGAAAATACTTGTGGGAAAGTTTAAGCCAGGAGCAGTACAAGACTAACTTCTCATTTCTTCTCTACAGTATTTGCTCATTTTATTTTTTTCAGGTGCAACAGGAAACCAAGATCCTGAAAGGCACGAGCCTTATTACTGTAAACCCCACATGCCTTAATTATCTCGTAGCTCTTTCACAAGTATGTTAATGTTATCTGTTTATACAACATGAATAGAGTTCTCAAGGAATTACTATGCTGCATCCCAGCCAACTTTTCATTTGGCAACTGTTGAAGCCCACCTAAATACAGTCAGACACAGCAGCATTCATTTCCATCCAGAGTTCTCTGTAGCAGTCACATGCTGCAAAGCAACAGCTCCATCTCCAAATGGAATTAAATTGTGGCTGTTAAGTGTTCCTTCAGAGTCAAGAGAAGAGTATGATCACTAAAGAGTGTAAAAAAAATTAACTGAAAATGTTGTCAAGCTGGTCTCATTAGTTCTGAATGCTGTAGTGCAAAAATAAAGCAAAAGCTGAGTGTCTCTTTGCTCCTGGCTCCCTTTTCCCAGGCCTGGCCACTGAGCTCCAAGGACAAGCACAGAGCACGTGTCACACCCCAGCACTGCAGCTCCCTCTGCCATTCCATCACCCCCCAAACTACCTGCATCATCAACAGGGTAATAAATCATAGGGTTCTTTCACCTATAATCACAAAAAAATTTGCTTCTACACCATTAAACACCTGATACATCAGAATCCATTTGTCTTCTGTATTCTTTAACAGGAGCATCTCTTCTCTGCTGCTGTCACCAACACTGCCCAGGAGGAGATAGAAATGGACATTCATCCATTCACAGCAGCCCCAAGCTGCTCAGCTCCTTCCTGACAGAGCAGTGAAGGGCTCTACCCTGGGAGCAGAGGGAGAGGTGAAAAAAGCTGCAGGATATTTGTGTCAATACCCAAAGGCAGAGCAGGCAGAGGATCCCTGTGAAGGGAAGGTGGATGCAAACACAGTTGAAGCTCTACCCTGAAATGTGGCTCCCACTCACCTGCACTTTCCTTCAGCCAAGCCCTGGTGCACTCTCCAAACTGCACAAGTCATCCTCACCCTCCTGCAACCCGGGGCTGCAGTGGGGCAGGAAGAGGCAAAACTCTGAGGGTATTTCCCAAGCGGAAGATGCAGGGCAGAGGCTGAGGGAGGTGGTGGGGACAAGGGCTGAGGCCCTTCAGGGCACAAACCTGATGCAAAAACGAGCTGCTTCTGTCACAAAAGTTTCAGCAGCTCATCAAGAAGTTCGCAATTTGGATGGTGGGGACAGAGAATCAAAATAAACAAACCCAGCACTGAGAGTGAGTGCAAGAACTTCACATATCAATTACCCACCCAAAAGTTCACAGAAATTTCATTTAAAATATGATGAGAACATTAAAAAACTCTTACCTTGGCATAAAAGATCTCTCATCAGTGTTAGCAGCTCTACTGAAGGTTCTTCCAGGCTCCCCACAAGGAACTGAAAAAAAGAAGAATTAAGAGTTAATTTGTTTTCAAGTGTCAGTATTTGCAAAGCATCTCTGCAGTGCTAAAGCCAACCACCCTGTTCCTGTGGACTTCTTCCTAGAATACTCCAAGGAAGGCTTCACTAACAAAAGCCAAACTCAAACTAACCATGTCTGATGTTGCATCAAGTTCACAAGTAACTTTGAAACACGGGAGAAAGACTGAGAGCAGCCCAATGTCCTGATGATGTTACAGGGGAAAACCATCACTTATGTGCTCCCAAGCAGCACTGCCATGGTAAAACCCAATGCAACACCTACAAAGTGCAATTATTTTAGGGAATCCATCAGGTTTGTGGCAGGGGCAGGAATGAGATGAGCTTTGGGGTCCCTTCCAATCCAAACCATACTGGGATTCTGTGACAGTCCTGAAGAGCAGAACAGTTCCCAGCAGCACCATCCCCTTCCCCAGGAACCCACGGGCTCCTTGTCCAAGAGTTTTAGAAGCTCTGACATTCCCAGTATCCCAATCCTTTGTTCAGTACCACCAGCAGCAGTACTGACACTTCAGCCAGCAATGCCAGCACTGCCTACACCCTGCTGCTCTAACAGGCAAAGGGGTCTGTCTTTTACAGGTTCAGCACTTTATCCTTTCTTTTCAAGGGATAAAAAAAGAATTAATTGTTCCTCTGGAATCACAGGAAGTTTAAATGAAAACCTACTATGCTTGCTTTTTGAAAATATTTCTTTTTAGCAGCTCCGGAGTCACAGAAATAAAAATTGTTTCAAAACAGATCATGAAAGCTTTCATAATCCTTGTTATATATTATTGCAAGTATAAAAGAAAGTGAGTCTAGAGGGCAAGGTTGGATGGGATATTGGGAAGAAATCCATCCCTGGGAGAGTGGGCAGGTCCTGGCACAAGTGCCCAGAGCAGATGTGGCTGCGTCTGGATCCCTGGCAGTGCCCAAGGCCACGATGGATGGGGCTGGGAGCAGCCTGGGACAGTGGGAGGTGTCCCTGCCCAGGCAGGGGCGGCACTGGATGGGCTTTGAGCTCCCTTCCAACACAAAGCATTCCATGATTTTTCACAGAGGTGCTGCCAGTGCCAGCTCCAGGGCTGCAGCAGACGATGGTTCAGCAGCACCCGCAGCACTTGCACCCAAAACACACAGCCTGAGTTTCAATGAGGGTGAGAGAAAAGGAACAGAAAGAAGTGAGGCACGGAGAGGAGCAGCACAGAAACCACAGCAACAGTTCCTAGAGACAGTGTGAGATGGCCTCTCGAGGTGCAGCTTCTACACCCACTGCCCGGGGAGCCCGAGCAGTTCTGCTCTCTGCTCGTCCCCAGAAGACACACTGGGATAGAAGAAGATGCCTCTGGATGAGAGGAGAGAGCAAGGACCACTCACCTGGCTTTGAGGAGGAAAAAGGAGAGTAACTCCTTGCTTGCTCATCACTCACACTTCCCTTTCTCTGATTTTCACCAGCAGAAACCTGAATATTGAACGTTTCCAAGGGGAAGGTGGTGTGGGCACTGTGCACATCTGGGAGAGAAGCACAGATGTCTCTAAACTCCAGCACTTCCACACAAGGCTGGCTGTGCCACTCCTGTGGCCATGCCCTTCCCATTTCCCAAATGAGAGGCAGATTCTTGGGATGTCGCAGCCACACGTCCTGGTTATTTTTATCCTGGCAGTTAAATACTGAATCGTGGCTACTATAAACAAACCTGCTTAATTTTCAGCTTGTAAATGTTCTCTGTGCCAGTTTTTTTCAGCTACTATAAACTAGACCATGGAAAGGGGTGGATTTTCTTTTTTTAAAAGTGTCAGCTAAACATTGCTCAACACTCTACCAAAACCCCTCCATTACTCAGAGCCGTGTTGGCAAAACAAACCCAAACCCAGCACTTCTGCAAGGAGGAGATTTACAGCGATCAAAACCACACTTAAACTGACAGATTCCCTCCATAATAAAAAAACAGAATCCAAACAAACAGGGAGAATGATACAGCAGCAAAGGCTGGAAACACCAGGCCAAGAAACTCCCCTTGGCTTGAACCAGCCCAGCCACCACTCCCAGCACTGCCCAGCGAAGCTCCACTCAGCACCTGCTCCCTGATTTGCTCTACACCACGTTCAGAGATATTCGATTACTCAGTGAAGCCCAAAGCACAGGAAATACTTCCCTAATGCTCATTAAAGCTGTCATCAGTTACACAATGGTTACACCAGCCCTGCCAGGAGCAGGGATGTGCATCCCAAATGAGAATGGGTTTGGCTGGAAATCCCACAGTTCATTAGCAAATACTGCCCCAAACAGCAGCAAGACAAACACAGGCACCCTGTTAGTTAGCAAGGAATCTATTTCATGAATAAATATCACTGCTGTGGACTCACTTGCTCACAAAACAAGGCCTTTCTCCAAGGCAGTCAAACTCCTTGGTTGTAGCGTACAGGGAAAGCTCCTCCACCTTTCCTGAGGCCACCAACACCAGAAAAATGAGAGGAAAGGGAAAAACAAAAGACTGAAAGACCAGACTAAGCAGAAAGCAGGACTTCAATGCAACTTCAAAAGTGCAGTTTGACAAACTTCTGTTCACAGACTCTGTATTTATTTTCTTACTCATTATCAGTGTGGTATCTGACACCAAAGTAAGAGGTTTTTGATATTAACATTACGTAAGAGGTAACATTTCATAATTTGTGCCAGGAATCTCGGCCTCAGTTTTGTAATTTAACACCAAAATGATTATCATTTCCACTGATGCTTTCAGCATCAAATCAAATACCAATCAAGGCAACAAATGTGTAATTAGCTATGCACAAGCCTGCTGTAGGATGAGTCATGACCCCAATGAGGTGCATTCCCTATACTGGAACATACATGCTGTCCCTTGTTCAAATCATCTGTAATCCAAGTCTAAATATATTTTCCTTTCATTTTTCAGGTAACAAATAACCCCAAAAAGACACAGCAAAAAGCACACACAGAAAATAAAGCTGGCGACAAACCAAATAAGCAAACAGGTATGCGAGAGCACAGGAGAACAACACTGGCCAGAGGCGTTATCAGAAAAGGCAAGAGAGCAGCCTTCAAATCTCACATCCATTCCCAAAAACCCGCAGCCCAGCCGTGTGCTCCTCAGAGCCACATCCCAACCAGCACTTTCTGCATCACTCTGCATCCTCCTGGTGCATTGGGAGGTTCCTGAGCCAGGGCCAAGGCCTGGGCGAAGAGCAAAGTCCTCAGCAACAGAGCTCTCCCGACTCCAGTGTTGTGCTGAGCTGGAGCTTTCAGCAAATTAACTGCAGCCCACACAAACAAGGCAGAGAAACAAACTTCCTGGAAAACAGCAATAATTCTGTCATTGGAAATAGTCATTTTGGGCACAAACACTCTGGGATTGATCCTCCTCAGCCTGTAATCTTTTGTGCAATCAGCTTCACGCTGAACCTGCAATTTCAAATAACATAATGTTAACTTCTATGGAAGTGACTGCCTAATTATTCATTGGAAATTGCTTTGCTATAGAAGCTCTCCAGGCAAGGAACAAGGGCTCTGGGCAGCTAAAGCCTGCCGTGCTGAAACGGCTAATTTATTTTTTGTCCTATTGGTCTGCACTTGCAGAAAGTTGCTAGGGACATGTGCCAGCCAGACAAAGGCAGGGGAAAGGAAGCCAGCAGCACAACTCAAAGACCAACACTGCATCCCCAAATTAGAACAGAGTGCTACGTCAGGGGCTGGAGCTGGCAGCCTCCCCTCCGGCCGGACTGCGGCACTCTGCAAATTAATACCAAAGAGACCGAGCTGCAAGCAGGACACAGCCACCTCAGCTGAGCACACCCAGGGCAAAACACACTCTGCTCAATTACAAACAGCTGGAACAGTTTGATAGGAGGGACTGTGAGGTCACAGGTCCTCCCAAACAACACCACGGCCGCATTCACCGTTTCTCCTTTTGCCATCTAGCCCTACTGGAGTAGCTCAGAAGGGGGCTTGATGTCATTCAGAGGAGCTCTCCACAGGTTTTTTGGAAGAAAAAATGACAAAAATACTTCCTTTCCCCCTTCCTCATCAGCCAAACATGTAAACATTAAAGGGCATCACCACTGGACACAGCAGCTGTTCAGGGGACTTCCTCCCATTCCTACCTATCACAGCCACAACTTGCCACTATGAAGTTTTTTATTCCCCTCCATTTCCTTTAGTGGAAAAAATATCCTGACCTTTTATGAAACAGATTAAATTCCAGACAGACCTGAGGAGGCTCAATCATAGCAAAAGACCAACTCCATTCTACTTGGTAGGAATCATGTGTTGTGCTGATAGTAGCTTGGCAACGTTCGCCACTATTCTTCCTGGTTTATACAATTAAGAGTAAATAAGTGACATGAGGTAGATAGATTGCCACTGAAATTTCAGTTTGCACTTTAATTATTTCATTTCTGCAGTAGCAGTGACCAGGCATTGGTCATAAGGCCCAGTTTGAACTTACTTGGTCTCCAGCCTAAAAAATGTAATGGAGAACCGAAACTTCCAGGCCACTAAGTGTTCTTTGAAACTTCTCAATGAAATTGGAGAGGTTTAAACTGCTCTTCCCATGTATTTCAAACTGACATTGGGTAGGTTAAGATTAGGTATTGGGAAGAAAATCTTTACCTAAAGGGAAGTGAGGCCGTGCCATGGAGAAGCTGTGGCTGCCCCATCCCTGGCAGTGTCCAAGGCTGGGCTGGGGCAGCCTGGGATAGGGGAATGTGTCCCTGCCCATGGCTGGGGGCGGCACTGGGTGAGCTTTAAGGCCCTTCCAACCCAAACCATTCCATGATTCTATGATTTACACCCACCAGAGATCAATTCTAAGACTAACACCAAACCTCTAAACATGGGGCACATCCCAGCTCTTCAGCAGAACGGGCTAACTCACAAATTCCAGAAAATACTGACATTCTTTAAATCTCCCTGGCACAGCTGCAATAATCTGTGTGTGTGTGTGTGTTTGTACACTGCATCTGACCATGCAGCCAGTTCTAAAGGTCAGCTTTGCATGTGCAGCCCAGATTTTCTCTTGCCTGGTGTGTGGCAGCCACAAGCAACCAAACCCACCCTGTTCCCACGCAACTGCTGCTCATTAAACACCTCTTTTAACAACAATTTTCAGAATGAAAAGCCCCACTGCCCATATGGCCACTTATTAATACTACATTTGTTTATCAGTTTAAATAAACCCCCTACAGCAATGAGTATCCGTGTAATGAGGATTTAAACACAGCTCACAACGGATGTGTTTTAGCACTGCCAAGTAGGACTGCACCTCCTGAATGCTTTTCATGCTAGATTTTAAGGCTTGATAGGAACCTGAATAGCAGTAAGTGCACAGAATTAACTTCAAATAGAGGGGAAAGTAACAGTTTCATTACGTTTTGTAAAGAAATTAAGTTATTTAATGTGGTGCTTAATCCTTCAGTATTTAGCTCAGCCCTTTAAATGCTGCTTCCTGGAACCTTTGGGCAGATTGGGGGTGGAAACTGAATTTTCTTCTACAGTGAAAATGAAACTTTCTTCTGTGTGAAGGTTTTAACTGAAGGAATATTCAGTTATTAACACTTCAGTGCCAGAGCAAGAGCTTAGAGAGCGGGGTTTTAACCAAACCATTGCCAGATCTGGCCTCTGCACTGGGGCTCCTCTGAAGATTTTTAATCCTCCTGAATCTGCTTAAAAGGGCAAAACTCCTTTGACAATTCATCCCAGAGTTTCTTTCATGGAGAATAAAAGGTGACATTAAAGGAAACAGCCCTGATAGTTTAATCATTTTTCTGATTATGAATCAGAAATGAGCCATTTCAGTATTTATAGGTGAGGCTTGAGTACATCCAAACAAGACAATTTTACAGCTGCCTTTAAAAACAGCAACAAGGCCAGGGCCAGGGGCAGGGGGAGTCCTGCTGGCAGCAGAGGGGCTGGGTTTGACTCACAGGGAGGGGAGGACACTTCGTGAGCAGCACTGGCATCAGCCAGTCCTTCCCCTCCACCTCATCAACACTATTCACACAGCAACAAAAAAAGTCTTATTTTTAGGATGTGTCTTTGAAATGATAAGACAGGGCAAAAGGAAAAAAAAAATCATCTTTCCCACATTAGTATGTAAATTTGTCAAACACATGGCCTGGGGACAGGCAGTTCTGCACTCTGAGCAGGACCTGAGAACACAGCACACTTCATTTGAGTGTTAATTGCCATCTCCCATGATTTCTGTGCCTTCCTCGTGGTGAGGACACCTTCCCACCAAAGCTAAAACTCCCACTCATCTGTTTTTTCTGGAGTAAATCTGCAAACACGGCATCAGCCCAACCCTCAGCACAGTACTACCATCACGAGTTTAAAAAGTTCCTAAATCTATTTCAACTTCTGCCCATGGAGATGCCATGGATGTGAACTTGGCATGAAAAACACAAGGGAAGTTGCAGCATCCCAGCTCTACAGACACAGCTTCATTCTTCTGACACCTGCTGAGCCACGAGCACCCAGCTCAAGTCTGCTCTGCTGCTAAATGGATTTGGACTCGAGGTTGTGTTTATGACAAGGGTTTGGGCAAACAGTTCATTTAACAGAGCCTGCAAAGTACTGAAATGACAGAAAGAAGGACAAAACCGACTTTCTCACAATCACAGCCCCGAGGAAAGTGCCCTGGAGCATTACAACATCTGTTTGATCATTTCAAATGGGATTCCTGAAAAAGCTTTGACTGCATTCTAGTGATCAATATGCCAGTCAAAACAAGGCAAAGCCATAATAATATTGTAAGCTCCACAACTTCATAAGTGATGAGTTAAAAGGCCTAAATGCATAAATATTTCATGAGAAAGGCTGTCTGGAACCACTTCAGTCTGTATCTTTAATCTTAATGTTATTTTCAGCTACAATTAGCATTATAATCTAAAGCAGAAAGCAACAATTGGCTAAGTTTATTTTATCTTCATCCATATTTACTTCATAAACCCACGAAGATTTCTGTTCTTCAGGCCTGATACCCAGTAATTGTTACTCAGCTGTGGTAGATAGGGACAGCACAGGACCAACAAACACATCAAATCTCAAGATGTGCTGGAATGAGACTGTTACACAAAAAATAGAGAATTGCACCAGAAATAGCCTTACCCAGTGAACTATGAGTTACTTTTAACTATCACGTGGTGAGTGGCATATAAAAAGATATTATTCTGCATGTCAGCTGTCTGCAATGAAAGTTTTCCTCTTCTCAGCTGCCCCTCCCTAGAACTTCAAGTTTATTTGCATGAGAGAAAAGACTATTACATAAAAATACAACATAAAAGCCACTGCAACCGATACATCCAGCTGAAGTGCTCCTCCCACATCCTCCGTGCTTTCCAGATTAAGGGTCTATTTCCAGCAAAAAATGTGAGAAATGCCTGATTCCACACAGATTCTTCCCTTGGACACAAACCTGCAGCAGCCTTCCTTCCAGAGGCAGGGAGCAGCCCCAGCTGCAGCCAGCGATGCTCAGACCCATCCCAAGCAGATTGCACTGCCCCGAGTTCACAAGCAATACCCTGATTTAAACATGACAAGTTCACATTTTTTCAGTATTAGAACATTAGAAATTAGAATTAGCTGCAGAACACAACATCATTGAATCCAACAGATATTTCCACTAAAAAAAAAATCCCCCAAACATTCCAGCCAGCCTTGAGTCTGCAGTCATTGACAAGTGAAATGCAAGTGTCTGTTTTCCTGCAATGCTCCAGCAAGCAGCAGTTATGCAACACAGCCCATTGACAAACACGCTCCTGGCTGCAGTACATTCCCAAAAAGCAGGGTTTTGACAAAGCAGCAATCACCTGTTACAGAAATGCTCATCCTACTCATTACCGTGAGCATATTTCTGAGAGTATTTTGCCTCACTGAAGTGATGAATAAAAGAGTTGTTTCAGCCCCAACACAGCCACTGCTGTGGGCACATCCAGACCTCTTGCTTCAGTGCCCCAGATGGATTTAAGTATTTTCCATCTTATCAATATTCAAAATCAACAAACCACAACGCTCAACAGGACAGCCATTGCCTCGCTCCCCACATTTTAAGGTAAACAAAGTCAAATAGGTGAAACAGCCAAGACAACCACCTGCAGCCACAGGCTGTGAGCAGCCCTGGGGATTCCTTTTTGGCTCTTTGTCCTGCTACCTGTTTCTTCCCTGGTATAAAACCCCTATGCAGGGCCAGACTTCCCCCTCAGACTGGTAATTCTGTTCATCAAAAGAAAGCAACCAGCAGTTTTCAAAGCATACTGAGCCAGCTTTTGTCAGCATCTGGATTTCTCCACCAAAAATAATCCAGTCTGTGCCTTTCCCTGGGTTCAGGTCAAGCACTGCAGCTGCAGGGAGGAAGTGCCTGTTCAGGTAGAGCAGGTATTTCCCAACTCCCAATACCTGCCGGAGCACTCGCAGCTCAGAGCAGAGCACACACCAGAACATCAAAACATCGTCTTTATGCGGCCACGTCGGGGTTCAGCAGAGCCACCCGACCTGCTCCAGCAGCTGACACGGTGAGAAAGAGCCCCAGCCCTGCCCTGGGCTCTGCTGCCACAGGAGAAACAGCAACAGGCTGAGTTCTGAGCTCACCTTCGCCAGGTGTGCTGCCTGCCAATACGGACCCCACAACGACTGGAGAGCCCCATGAGGGATGGGTTCTGGGGTCCCATTTCTTCCCCCACACACCCCAAAGGATGCTCCCACAGCACATGAATGCAATTTAAGCTCCATCACACCATTTCTGATCAGGAATGTAATGCTCAGTGGCTCCTCCTTGAGCACCACCCTTCTTCCCACAGCCTCCTCATTTTACTATCATTAAATGGATTGCTCTACACAGTCTTAATTATTGCAGTATTTGCAAGGGAAGAAGTGATCTCTCAGTATCCAGTTCCTGTCCCTCTGCAGATTAAAACTTGTTTCATAGCAAACCTGGAAATGAAATGGCACCAGAGGTGCAGCACAAAGTGCTTCAGGGTAAAAACCAAGAGCTGAGCAGCCCAGGTGTGTCCTGACTGATGCTCTGCTCTCACTGGGTCCCCTTTTCTTCAGAGGGGAGCTCAGAAAACAGACATTAATTAACAAAATTATGCTATCACAGGAAACAACAGGAAGCTTCTAATAATGAGCCATTTAGCTACGAAGGGTTTCAGTCAGACATGTCAAACCAGCTCACAGAGGATGTCAACAGTCACCAGCAACAAGGCAGCTGAAAAACAACCAACAGACCCTCAAGCTGTTGCAGGAGAAAGGCAGCTCCATTATCTCAAAGATGCAAGCTGGTCCTTGCAAATAACAACCTGGTACCTCCGAGGACAGGCCAAATGTCATTTGTTTGGTGTTATTCTGGCAACCAGAATAAGCCACAGGTCACATTCCTCCCAGCTGTCCCAGGGAGAGTCACCACATCACCCCTGCCGCAGCACAAGGCTGAAGGACACTGCCCTGGGTCAGACATGCCAGAACTGCAGTTTCTTGTTCTCTCCTCAACTCCCTCCCTCCATCAGCAGTGGCACTGGCACAATTAAAGACTATCTTCTTCACACTTACTTTAATCCTTTCTCTTCTGGTGTAACAGTTCAACAGGGCTTCACTTAACCAGCACTGATGGTTTTTGTCACTCTAATGTTTGTGCTAGGGACACTAAACTGCATCAGTTGGATTCCTGCTCGGTTCTTGCTTCCAAGAGCTTCTGAATGCTCAACAATAAAGCTTCAACAATAGGAAAGCAAAGGCAGCCTCTGCCTTGCCTTCCTCACCTCACAGGGGGTGAGTAACCCATTACTGCTCTGAGCCAACCACTCTGGGAAATTCTTACCCACAAAAACTGGGCCCCCCTTCTTGCCCTGGCTTCTGCCACCCAACACCTGTACAGGGAGCACTGGCAAAAACTCATCCTCATAAGCTGATGCTCTATTTCACCCTTTCCACCAACTCCAATGTCCTGAGCTTGATTCTACCTTCCAGGACCTGCAGGGAGCCCACAGGAAGGATGGAAAGCCACTATTTACACCTCAGACAAGTTTTAACATCTGAGCACGACAGGCTGGACCAAGTAAGAAGGCTCAGTAAGATGAACAGTTCTTTTAGAAAACTTTGGAACATCCTTACTTATCTCTGCCATTAGGTGTCATGTTTCCAGCAGCAGCAACTTTCCTAAAGCGCAAACACAAATGCCTACAGGAAAATTTGACCCTGGGATTTAGAAGCACCCTTCTAAGAAGACGCATCCATTCAAATCTGTTTAATTTCCAGTTAACTATTAAATAAAAGAGTAAAACAAAATAAGCAACTACTACAGAACTCAACATAAAATGAATAGAGGCTATACTTTAGCCATCATCCTCACTACCTCATCTTCAAGAAATAACCCAACACCCCCCCAAATCAAGGCCAAAAAATCCAACACCACCTTATGACCTGACCAAGTTTTGAAAGTCGAGTCTCTCTTGAATCTGCTTCTGCAGAATTAAATACACAAAGCAATAAGAAGTGATTGATGCTCAGCATTAATGTGGCTCTTCAGAAATCAAAAGAAAGTGCTAAAATAGGAAGTCTCCCATACCCAAAAGTTTTGGTCAAGATCCACAGTCAGAGCCAGCTGAGCTGATTTTGGGAAGGGTGAAAGTAACACTGGGTCAAGGATAACCCTGAACTTCAAACAGCTACACATAAAAAAACACTTCAAATATAAAGCCTAAAGGTTTGAACTTCTGTATGTTCAAAAGATTCACTTTGTTTTCTCTAGGAAAACAGATAACATGTTCCTGTTGTCAGAGTATTAGGATTCCTCTTGAAGATGATTTTTTTAAGTCTGCAAAGCTGCACAGAAGCAATCTGTTCTCTAAACACTGAGCACAAGTTCAAAGTGCCACTGAGTGCACTGTGCACGTGCAGGGTACAAGAAAAAGCGCTGCAATATAAAGTACAAACAAATGCTTGCAGTTGTTTATGCCCAGGACGATGATTCAATATACAATTAAAACTTTAATGTTCAAGTACATCCACATGGTACACTCCTGCCATTTAATTACTTTTCAGCTCTTTTAAGAGAAGCCACAAAATGTATCACTAATAACCTATGTCTGTATATTTGCAGCTTATGCTTTCAAATATAAACTTTTCCAATGCTCTGTGTAAACACAATTCTCCAAATAAAAGCATTAACCTGTCACTGGACTTATGCTGTGCGAGTAATTCAGCCCATTTGGCAGGAGATCCTCTCAAAACCTTCAGCAAAGCTCCTTACCCTAAAAACAGCCACGCCAGAGCAGGGACACGTGATGGCAGCCAGCACTCAGCTCCCCGGGGTGACAGCCTGGCTGTGACACCGCCAGGCCTGCGGTGGCACCGAGGTTTCCTCAGCCCTGCAGCCTCCTGGGCATCCCCCCAGGCAGGCTGTGGGCAGGATCTGCTTTGGAGGGGGATAACTCATCTCCCTCCAGAGAGGATCTGAGACAACGCAAACACTGCATTGCAAACACTGTGCATGAAAACAGATTATTTTTAGAAGCGGTGCGAGCACAGCACTTCCTGCCGGCTCCACCTTGAGGGATGACAGACGCTCTGTCACCCTCCATTCCAAAACCAGGATTTCACAACTTCTGCTACCTGCCACAACAGAGACAGGCAGGGGACAATCTGCCGAGAACGGCAAGTGACAACTTCCCAGTTTGTAACTTGGCACTAAGAACTTCTGTTGGAATATGCTGCCAGTCTTCACTCGCGTCAATAAATCGATGCCTTTTTTCCTGCCACAGGGATGAACAGAACATTAAATGTTTTTATTTATGACACTGATTTTTTCCATAGCAACCGGATGCGAACATGGCATTCCCAGTGTAATGAAGTCACTATAGCAACGTGATAATGATGTCAGAATAATCAGACAGCATTTCATACTCGTGAAACACATTGCTTCTGTGAATTCAGAAAGTTGCAGAGACCACAAAAGCACAAAAAGTGCTCCATCTGGAACTTCCCTATTACTTGCCTGGTTTTGGATAACTTCTCATTAAAGGCACAGAGTTTTGCTAATGCACCACTTTCTGTTTCTCCAAGCTTCATCCATTACTTCCTGAACGTCTTACAAATTCCCACATTAAAACCCTTTCAGATCTGAGGATCTGCTACACTAGGGAGAATTACTGACATACCACTTCAGCATGAAAAAAGCATTGACACAAATCACAACAGTGAAACATTTCACAGCAGACAGGCACTGTCAACTGAACAGACGCTTTCCTCAACTCTTCAGATAATCTGGTGTCTCTTTACATGGAGCAACACAACTACTCAGAGAGAATTACAACAACAGAAATTACAGAGTGCTGATATAATACTCTGAAGGCAGACAGGCATTTTCAAGTCAAACAACAATTTTAAGAAATATTACCTCCCCGGTTAAGCTACTGAAAGGAAAAAAACTCAAGAGTTTTCATAGTTTGCCCTTCCTGTTTGCAGCTCCTTCCAAGCTGTGAGCAAACCAAGACCCAGTTCCAGCTCTGTGTCAGCCAGAATTGACTTGCTGCGTCCAAACCCCAATCCTCCCACTGAGGAATCTTCACAGGAATCCCTGCACCAAACCCACACGTGTTGTACCTCAAATATCGAAAGCAAAGACACCAATTAAGGAGAAGCATCTAAACACCAAAGCTTCCCTATGATGAGAACAGTTTCTCTTTTAAGCGACCAAAGAAAGTGCAAGAAACCTTTTCAGAGCCTGAGGTGGTGTGAGATAGCCAGTCCTTGAGAGTGGAGGATGAGGATGGGCTGGAGGATGAGGCTGGGCCAGCCCGTTGCTCCACGTGGCTCACGAGGGGTTCCCCCTTGGCTTGAACCACCTGCCCAAACCCCCTGCCACCCATCCGGGCTGGTGGAGTGGAGTGGCTCATGAAGCATCACCCTGTCCCCTGCCATGTATCCCCCTCACCCCCATCCTGCATCCCCCTGTCCCCTGTTCTGTATCCCCATGTCCCCTGTCCAGCATCCCCATGCCCCCCATCCTGTATCCCCCTGTCCCTTGCCCTGCATCCCCCTGTCCCAGCCCCCCCTCCGTGCCTCCAGCCTCGCTGTTCCTTCACCTCCGGTGCTCCACGGGCCTCTTCCCCAGCGAGCACGGGACGCTCCGCACACACCTGACCCCACGAACACCGCAAGAATTCCGGTTCGTTCC
>VWYI01003372.1:0-22003 GCA_013399455.1 Anthoscopus minutus | reverse complement strand
GCTCTGCGCGGCGGCGGCGCCGCGTCCGCTCCGCCCTCCGCGGCCGCGGCCCGGGGAGGAGCCAGCGGGGCGGGCGGGCACGGACGGGCCCGGCAAAAGTTCCGGGAGGGCCGGGGCAGGTGCGGGGCCCGGTCCGTTCGGGGATGTGCATCCAGCGAGAGCGGCACCGCCGTGTCCGGGGCTGGGCCCCTCAGGCAGGAGCTGCAGCGTGTCCAGGGAAGGGAGCGGAGCTGGGAAGGGGCTGGAGGCTCCAGGAGCAGCTGGGAAAGGGGCTCAGCCTGGAGAAAAGGGGGATTAGGGGGGATCTTGTGGCTCTGCAGAACTCCCTGGCAGGAGGGGCTAGCGGGGGGATTTGGGATCTGCTCCCAGGGAACAGGGACAGGAGCAGAGGGAACGGGCTCAGCCTGGGCCAGGGGAGGCTCAGCTTGGACAGCAGCAGGAATTTCCCCATGGAAAGGGTGGGCAGCAACCGGGGCCCAGGCGGGTCACTGGGCTGAGGACGTTTCCATGGATATGGAAATGATGCTGCACCAGTCACACGGGACAGGGCCAGAGTCACCAAGAGGTCACCGAGCACTGCCACAGGGCTCAGGACCAGCACCACGTCACATTCACCCCTTAAAAAGCTTTTCTTGAAACACAGCACTTCAAAGTGTATGGGCTTTTCTTAATTTTTTTTTTAGGAAAGCATGAAAATAAAGAACTGTAACATTGAAGTGAAATACACATGGAATCAACAAGAAACAGACAAAATGAGGGAAGAGGAAATGGCACAGAGAAGTCCTGTCGTTGTTTTTGTTGCTGAGAGTTTGTAAGTGGCAGCAGCCCCACAGGCTGGATCAGGTCAGAAGTCCAGCACAGTCACTGCACAGGGTCTCGTGATCTGAGAGATCACTTCATTAGCCCCAGCTTAAGCTATAATTCAGCTCCAACCTCCACACTCTGGAAAAGCTAATGTCAACAGTCAATAAATTTCAGGGGCTTTTTTTCCCCATTAAGAATGTCTAATTACCCCAGGAGGAGCCGTAGTTGCTTGCATGATTGCAATGCCCAGCTTTCCATGGAATGCAGAGGGATCTCTCGTGGTTCCAGGCACTGTCACCTCCTTACATAACCAGGGACAGGACAAGGACTGCAGCCACTGTCCCTGGGGATGCTCCTGGTGAGGCTGCAGAGGGCAGTGCCAGAAGCAGCAGCAGCACACCCACGGGCCTCCCCATGCTCCTCTATCACCAGCTGCAGAACTTCAGAGACATGAGCAGATTTCTTGAGGTCTGATGCTACAGCAACAACATTTTAGCAGTCATGCTGCCTTTCATTCAGAACTCCAACAAAAATGCTAAATATTACTTGTCTGGCTGAACAGATCAGGAAACAAAGATTAAATGACTTATCCAAAATCCCCAGCAAGTGAGCAGCCAGGAGACACACAGAGCTCAGAGTCCCCACTCACCTTCTGTAACTGAGACTTCTCCAGTTCTCCCTCTCACAGCTTTGTGTGTGCAGCAGAAATAAATACACAGCACAGAATTTTGCTTCCAGGTACAACTTGTGGCTGCTGATATTGATCTGCAAATCCCTGTTTTTATGGCTTAAGAGGTGTCTCCTTCCCTGGGGACCACCGTGCTGGGAGTGAGCAGGTGAATCACTGCTTGATTTGAATCGCTGGAGGCAGGGCAATGTCAGCAAAGGATTTCCACACTCTGTCTCTGCAGGACTTGGCAGCCTCAGCAGTGAGAGGCTCAGTCACAGTGGGACAGTCGGGGTGGCAAAAGCAGCTGCCTTGAAGGATGCTCAGCACTCGTGGTTGAGCAACTCGTTTCTTCAGAGCACAAACGCTATGGTGAAATCTGTGAACTTAGGAAGTTACCAGCTCAGTGTTTAAAAACATGAGGCTGTGTCTGGAAAACAGGCAGGGATAAAATATCAGCAGTAACTTATGTTTTAAAAGCTGTGCAAAAATATGTTCATATAGGCAGAAACTGAAAGGGATGCAATTCCTTTTACAGGCTCAGTTTACGTGGTAATATTTGAACATTCTGCAAGTCTTTACCCCAAATTTCCTTTAAAATTAAAGTTTTGCCCCAAATATCAACACATTTGCAGCTTTTCCCACTGTGAACTAACTGAAGAGTTTTATTGCATCCAAGGGATCACACACTTATCTATTTCATGGCTTTTGGACCATCTTCCAAGTTTTGAAACAATAAGGGTCCAGTCACACTGAGGGCCTGACTCAGCAGGACAGAACTCCTCTTTGATGTGTGTTCTGGGAAGGTTGACTTCTTCCCCCATTTTCTGCAGGCTTGAGTGGAAGCTGATAACATTTATTGCTGAGTCAGACTTTGCAACTACCTGAAATTAGATCTGGATGAATGTGAACCTGGTTATGAAATGGTTAGAAGAGCAGAAGTAGGTCCAAGTTGAGCTGAAATCAAAGGCACTTTTCCTAGTGACTCCAGCACAGAATAAATGTGGATCTCCATTTCTCCCAGCCCCAAATCCTGCCCTCCTTCAGGCAGACAGATGCAGCCCCTCAGCCAGAGCTGTTTCACTCTGTGCTGTTGCTCCTTATCTCTGTCAGCAAACGCAGCCTGTCAACAGGGTGTTACATCCCATGTCCACACCTTGTCTCTCCCTCAGTGCATTTCCCCATTTGCAACAAATCCCATTATTCCAGGGATGTCTCCAGGGTGACTGACAGCACTGACACCTGCCTGGAGGGGTGGAAGCTGCTGACAACCCCAAACCAGGGATTTCAACTCCACACCAACTCAGCAACAACACAAGGTTATGAGGCAAAGAGAATTGATTCTCTGCATCCTGTCACACACAGGACACAGCCTGTAATGTCCTGGACACAGCCCAAGGAATCCAGTGACCCTTCACACTGCAGTTTTATTAAAAAACGGTGTAATTTATCACAGCCCATCTATTTATACAAAACAGCAGTTGCCACAATAACTTCTTTCCCAAACTCTCCAGTCTAAATCCATTCATATTAAGTTATACCAAAATTTCACTCTGCTGTTCCTGCTATATGACTGAAAGGAAAACACTTATTTATCCCAGAACATGCAACAGGATAGCAATTTTTTACCTGTTTTTGCAGCTGAGTTGCAGAGGTTGCACTGAATCTTCTGCAGGCAAATCAATACGAAGCAGAATCCCTCAGGACTTCTTTTATTCCAAAATAATAATTGCCCAATTGGATAAATTATCACAAGTTGAGCTGATGTAAACACATAGCTAAGGCCCATTTGCTGATTTAATGAAATTCAGAAACAATTTGTGATTGCATAATGACCTTGGATTCCTGGCTGATAGAATCAGAGGGCTGGAGAGTAAATGAAAGTGGGTTTGACACCATGCAGGCTAATAACACATTTTGCTCTGGCTCCCAGAAGTAAAGGTGCTGACTGCATCCAGGTCCCGTCCTGAGTGTCTGAACTTAAACTGCACAAGAAAGGAGCTGGTGCTCTCTAAACTCTCCATAATCATTCTGTAAACTCTACTCAGAGAAGTATCAAGAAAAAAATGCTCATTCCAAACACCTCAACACAAGCCTTTGAAGTGCAAGCATAATATTTTCTTTACAGATGAGATTGTAGTGTATCATTATGAATAATGACTTAATGATGTAATTAACAGTGAGCACCCACATGGCTGCCAGCAGCTGCCTTGGCTGAGGGTCACCGAGCTCACACCTCACCTCCCACACTGTCCCTGCCAGGGATCCAACCATAAAGGATCATTTAACACAGCCCAGCATCCCAAGCTCTGTAGGGGCAGGAGAGCTCCGAGCCCTGAACCTTCTCCCAGAGCAGACAGGACCAGATTCCCTGAACCCCCATCCCTGCTCCCACTGCACACCTGGTTTGTTCCATGCCCACTGTCTGGCTGGGTGAAGCTACCAGGTAATTAGGCAGATGAGCTGGGAGCTGTGGAATCTGGGGATGGATGGCTGGTCCCAAGGCAGGGCTCTGGAGCTCCAGCAGGTTTCCAAAGGGAAAGCCTGGACAGGCTTTTCCATGCACTATAGCCTTGGGGCAGCAGTGCCAGGGCCGTGCTCCTCCCCCAGCTCATCCAGAGTCCTTCAAGTTGCTTGGAATCACAGGAAAGGCTGGATGCCAGTGCAAACACAGAGGTGTTTTCCAGGTTTGAGCCCTGAGGATGTGAGCACAAGGCCTGCAGACAGAGTGAGGGGGCAGGAACAAGGCTTCCTCTACCAAAACCAGCAGCAAGACTGGGCTTTCCTCCTTTGTGGCTGTCGATCTGAATGGGACAAGGGTGCAGGCTTCTTCTGCAGCTTCCAAAACATTTCCCTTCCATGTGAGCACGCCAGGAAAGCCTGGGGTCAGTCTGGTATCTGCAGTTCCACAGAGTCAGGAGGAAGGCAGAGACTGATAGGGGTTTCTGGTTCAAGGGTTTTATAAATACCATCAGAGGCTGTGAAACTCACTGGGGAAGGAAGCACAAATCCCACTTCCCGTGCTCAGCTACAGCAGGGAGCTGCCAATTATCATGCACAGGGATTCCCATGTTTCAGTCTAACAGCAGCACAATGGGCTGCTCTTACTCTTTGCTTTCTTCAAGCAAGAATTTCCTTGTACAGAGCTGTAGGAGCCCGGAGTTTCCTACCAGAGGAGCCTGTGAAGGAAAGGACCCTCGGAGAGCTAGACATGAGCAGAGCCAGCAGCCTGTGCACCTCTCCTGGCTTCACTCACAGGTGCTGGAGCCGTGTTTGAGTGAGTCTCCCCAGCACTGTTACCTGTGCATTCCCCTCTGCACAGCCAGCCTGGCCGTGGCTCACAGCTGCTCCCAGCAGTTTACTGGGGCTGGTTCAGAATGGGAGAGGTCAATTTGTCTTTCAGAAACTGGGACACACGATGGGAGATGGTCCCAGCTTTCCTTGTTTGTAGGATACTTCACAAATGCCCTGGGTAGGGACGGGTGGCACCTCCACAGAGACCCCCAGAACACAGTCCAGGTGCTGATTCTGCCCTCACTAACCCCATGCACAGTTTGCAATGTGGCTTGGGCAAAGCTGCTGGATTTGCACAAGAAAAAGCCAAAGCAGAGGGGACTGGAGCTCCCCGATCCCTGCTCCACCACAACCAGGAGAGCCCCAATCTCAAGCAGGAAAAACTGGGACAGCAGAGCTCAACATGAGCAATAACAAGTGTTATTTTTTCAGCTGACAAACTGTGCTCCCTGCTCAAAGGCAGCTGCAACCACACATTTTCTATTACCCAACTCCTTCCTGTGCAGCCCTGTGGAACCAGGCACTCGCTCACCCCGTGGCCTCCTCTGTTTCTGGGTACCAAACCTCCTTCTCCACTGCCAGCTGCTTTCACCCATTTCTAGGGCAGCTGCAGCTGCCATTTTCCTTCTGTTTTGTAAAATCCAGGCAGCAGAGTATGAGGAAGTTGAGAGAAGGAAAGAAAAAAACAAAGATAAAATGAAAGTTAAAATGTAACTACCAGAGGAAGTCAGGGACATCCTTTGACTGGAGGTTTGGTGGAACTCACACCATGAGACAGACATTGCCTTGAAATGAAATGTCATATATATGGAAATGAGAGAATGTCTAATTCAGTAAGTACTCCTTCCCACGTTTCCTTTAATGGGACTTAAACACTTGTTTTCTTTTAACAGAGTCATACAATGACTCTATTGTAGCCAAGGGGCAATTTTTGATTAGAAGGTAAAAGTAACAATCCAGGTATTTGTCTGTCAGCTTCTGGGAGCCCTGTAAGATCCATGGAGTTTCTTCATTGCCTGCCCCTGCCCTGTCCCAGCTGATAACTGGTTCCATTCAGGGTCAGGATCCAGGGATCAGCCACTACTGGTGCCCTCAGCCCAGCAGCACACGCAGGACAGGGTTTATAAAGACATCAGTGAGGTAATAATGAACTCCACTGTACCTGGAGAAGAGATGCGTGTTTCCAGTTAGTGCTGCTCTGCTGTCCTAAGTGGACTTCATCATGCCACAGCCTTGGAGACCCTCCAGCACCTTCATTCCTCCTGCTTCCAGGGGTTACTGGGAGCTTGTCCTAAACCAGCTGTGTCAGGAGAGGCAGTTCCTCAGCTCCCTTTAATAGCTGCTCCACTGTAATTACGCTTACAGTAACACTTTGCCTTTTGACAGCACTCTTTGTTTTCTGATTGCTTCCTGAGCACAAGTGAATAACCCTGGCTTTGAGCCTCATTCTTAGGAAGAGCAGGTATTTTCCTTCGGGAAGGCTGAACAAAGCAAATGCTGAACAGGAGGGAGCACAGGCACCTCCTCACAGCCCTGAGCTTCCCCTCCCAGCACTGTCTCCCCGGGTCCTTTTGGGGAGTGCTGAGTGCCCCAGCCACCATCCAAGGCCGTGAAGCCAGCTCTGCAGTCAGCTGTCACCTCCTTGGCTGATCGTGAGTCACTTCCACTCCTGCTATGACTCAGAAACTTTGACTGGAGACTGTCTGAGAAAGGCCTGGATGTCCTGTGTCTCTCCCACCCTGCCCCGTTTTGCCCCTGGGCAGGGGGCTGTGGTGCCACTGCCTCACCAGGGCACCCTGGGACACCTCGGCAGCACACCTGGACCCCCCTTGTGCACCTGAAGAGTGTGGGAGGTGGGAGCTGTCCACAAGCTGAGCTGTGCTGCCCCTCACCAGCAGCTTGCATGGCTGCAGCCCAGCTGAAAACCCCGGTGACATCCTTGAAACACTCGAGTGTGCTTTGGTTCCCAACACTTCCCTCTGTTGCCCTTTGAAAAGAAAGTGTTTGCATAAATAACAGCAGATGCATTTGAAAATAACTCATCTCCCAGGCCGAGTTTAGCAGTGGAAGTGAGCAAAGATAAAACAGTTGCATCTGATGTGAGAAATGCACCAGATGGGTTTGCCGGGAGCAGCCGGCCCGGCCAGGGAAGATTGTGGCTCACGGTCTGAAGTTGTCTCAGCATTTATGGCAGGGATTGGGACAAACCTGAAGCGCTGCCCTCACCACGCTCAGCCCAGCAGTGACCTGAGCAGGGTGGGGACAAACTGCCCGCTTTGGAGCCACCTCCAGCCGTGGCTTCCCACGGAGCCATGGGTGAGTGTGGGACTGGCTCCTGCCCCATCAGGAGGAGCCCCCAGCACGGCAGCTGCTCCCTGGGAGGGCTGGCATGAAGCTCCCGGGGCTGTTTTCCCATCCTCATGCCAGGGATGAGGGTAAAAATTGAGATAAATATCTGCTAGATCTCACTTCTACCCTAAACAGACAAAAAACGTCCCAGGAACTGCTGTCCCGTTTGATAAACCAGGATGGGAGCTGAGCTCCTGGAATGATGGAGGCTCTTAAGGTTGCCTTAATGACAGAAATCTGCACTTGTCTTTCCAGAGTTACAGGAACCGCAGAGGTATCAGAGCATTTAATCGCTTGTTTTACTGCCTGGGCTGTGTGTTGTGGTGAGGAGCTGCGTTCCAGACTGACGGGTTCTCCCGGAGGCTCCCGTCCCCGCCGTGCCGGGCGCGTCCCCAGCCCCGCCGCTCTCTGCTCCGCGCTCCAGCCCCGGGCAGGGCCAGGGCAGCTCCGCACGGGCTGTCCGTGTGCCTGCAGCCTCCCGAGAGCTGCAGGGCGCTCTCTGCTCTCCCGAGATCGCCCAGATGCGCTGCTGCCCCTGCTAGGGCACGCCGGGGCTCGCTGGACATCGCTCCTGCTCCTGCCCCAGGAGCCTGCCCCGCTGCGCTGGCTTGGAAAACCCCCCGCAGAAATTACTTTTTCTGAGAGAAGCTGCTGCGAGCTTCCTCTGTGCCTGGAAAAAACCCACCACATAATTTAGTACATTAGCTGAAAAATTCAGATTAGTGGATGTAAAGCCCTGCAGCCGGGCAGCCCCGGCAGCCTGCCCTGGCCGTGCCCGGCTCTCACGGGTCTGCGCCGCTCGGGGCTCGCCCTGCTCAGCCCCTCATGGAAACCTGGAGCGAGCGCAGCTCGCGTTTCCCGGCTGCCAAACGAGCAAAGCCCAGCTCAGCAGTTTCATCCCTCACGTGTTCGGATCGGAGTGGAAGTGATGAGGAGATGGAAACAATCACACTTTATCTCCCCGTCCTTCCAGACGTGCTCTTCCCGTGCTGCTGCTCCTGCAAAGCCCGCGGTGCCGGCCCGGAGCTGCAGCCTCGAGGGGCTGCACAAGGGCAGCGCTGAGTCTCCTCTCACACCAGGAACGGCGTCGTGGTGTTGATCTTTACCTGGGAACATGCTCAGTTTAAATTCCCTTCTGCTGCAGTGTTGTGATCCCTTAGGGGCAAACTCCAGATACATCGTTGTAAGGCTCCAAAACTTGCAGCAGGTGTTTAATACTTTATTTCCCCCCAAATCAGGGCAGCAATCCTGGCAATAAATGTCATTAACAAAACAGTTTTCTGCAGCAATGAGAGCTCTCTGTGTGTTCTGTTGTAAGGGAAAGTAGATTCCTTTTTTTTGCTTAAGGAGCCAGAAAACATCTCTGAGTTAATTGTAGAACAAAAGAGGCCTTGATTTCTGCCATCCATCATGGAAAAGGTTGGATCCAAATATACATACATTAAAAATAAAAAGGTATAAACAATGCTTCCTTCTTAACGAGCTTCCCTGGCAAACCTGGACCGTGCTGGCCCCAAGAGCCCGGCTGCCTCCAGCTCATCTTCCTGTTGGTGGAGCTGAGCTCCTGGGGACACTCCAGGCTCCTCTCAGGACCACTTCCCTGGAAAATGGTTTGTTTTTAGTCCATCTTTGATCAAAGAAGGCCCAAAGGCTTTCCTTCCTTGCAGGCACCTTTGTGTGTGGCTGCCCTTGGTTCTGTCACGGGCTGAGGTGGGAACGGAGCCTCCCTCCTTCCTGCTCAGCCCCAGGGCCCATCAGCAACCACTGAACTTCCCTGCAGAGCCCAGGCCAGAGGCACCAGGCAGCTCTGGAAGCCTCTGTGGGGTCAGCACGGGGACTGGGACCACTCACCTCTCTGGCTTGGAGCCATCAGCTCCTTCCCCCTCGCCAAGGGGTTCCATTTGTTCCTTTGGAATTGCTGCTCCTCAGGGGAAAGCCTCTGCCTCCACCTCCGAGAGGATTAGTGCAGCCACAGGACCAAATCCCTCTGTTCATTACACCCGGGTAAAGCTGGAGTAAATAAATCCTGTTAAGCCATTGGGGCCACTCTGGGCTTACCCTGACAGAAGCGGCAGTGCTATAAATAAAATCTTGGTTTGATTAGGGAAATAAAGGCAGGAAAAAAGCACTTAAAAGATATCCAGAGGAAATATAAGCTCCCCCCGCCCCCCCAGTCATGCTGACAGTGATGAATTAATCCACAAAGCCAGTCAGAGAGTGAGTCATGATTCATAAATAAATTACAGCAAGATATTAATGGAGTCATAGAATATCCTGAGCTGGGAGGGACCCACAAGTGCATCAATCCAACTCCTGGCCCTGCACAGGATAACCCAAAGTCTTAGGAATCTTAGGAAATACCTTGTCATATTAATTTAATCCAGGACATTTGTAGCCTGATATGTCACTAAACACTGAAAATTCAGAGTAATTCAATGACCCTGCATCAAGCACATATATTTATTGTAGTTGATAGAGCCACACATTTCTGGCAGTGTCCACTCAACCCTTGTTGGAGACAAACTGATTTGGAGGAGCTGCTAAATGGATTTTACACCCGGTGTTCTCAAGCCCGGGGACAGGCAGGGCAGTGGCCGTGAGTGCTGCCTGTGCCAGGTGATTTGTCCCCTCCCAAGGATGCTCATCAGTGAGATAATGGCACTTTCCTCCCTTTCTTTTCAGAGGAAGGCTGCTTTTGCAGTGCTTTGCAGTAAAATAATTTGCTGGTGTTCAAAAAATAAGAGCTGGGAAGGGAGCTCAGGGCCTTGGCTTTGTTGTTTCACCCTGTCCTGCCTCCCCCAGCCTTGCAAAATTATGAGATGCAAAATTATGAGTGGAAGAGTTTATAAAATGTCAAAACAGTTTCTCTCCTGTCAGCCAGGCAATTTGTGTAAATAGAGCCTCTCAAAAGAACCTCCTGCCAGCTCAAACCTCCCTTTCATCTCCCCAGGATTTATTGTATGCATTTTCATGGAATTTTAAAACAGCCTCTAATGAAGAGCAAGGATGGAAAGTTCTGTGCTGTGCAGAGGAGTCTCCAGTGGGATCCTGGGTCTGCTGTCACCTCCCAGGGCCTGGCAGAGCTGGGCAGAGAGGCTGGGAAACACAAACCGAGGTGATTTTCTCTCCTCACACACCGGAGGTGGCTCTCCAAACTGCTGGGTGATGTCTCTGCATTGCTCTGCAACAAGCTGGGAAAGCAGCTCTGGGATTAAATATTCCAGAAAGCTGCATTTCCCCAGGCAGCCGAGAGCAGCCGGTGTGACACGGTTCATCCCCAGCCGCGGGTGCTGCTAGACAGGAACAGTCTGGGGCAGGAAGAACTGGATAACCCGGGCATGGCTGCTCCCACGGGCTGCCAGGGATCGTGCCTGGCTGCAGGAGTGGAGCTGGCATCAAACGGGGCCCGGTGCCAGGGGCTCTGCCCGGGCTGCAGCTGCACCCACTCCACAGCCACACCCAAAGAAAACTGTAAAAAGCTCCAGCTGTAATGCAATTGATTCTAAAAACGCACAAAAATAGGATTTGTCCATGCCCCTGTCCCGGCGCTCCTGCGCTGTTTGTGGCTGGAATTCCAGGGTGGCAGGCGGGAGCAGCTCCGAAGCTGCGGCTGCTGCATCCCGCCCGTCTGCCCAGCAAAGCCACTGGGCCGTACTGGGGGGCCAGCCCCAGCTCCTCCCACACGGGCCCTGCGCTGCCCGACGGGCTCGGCAGGACCTGCGAACACACAAAATCCAAAGCCGCAGGAGAATCCGAGCCCCAGCACAGCTCAAGCCCAGGGAATGGGATGTGGAAGGGAAGAGGAGCTTTCCAGATCTGATTCTCCTCTGACAATTTGCTCTTGACAGCAGTTGAAGTCATCTTTGGAACCAGCCCTGCATTCTAAGGACAGTGAACTCTGCTTTCAGCTGTGTGTGTGCCAGAGGAGGGGTTTCTCCAGGTTTTTGCATCTGTGAGAAATTCCAGCAGTGGTTTTCCAGCATCGCTGTGTCCCCATTGGACGGGCAGGTGAAAAAATCCCAAATGAGGAGTTTCAGAGGGAAATCAAAGGGGTCCTGCTCTGGTCCAACCTTTCCCAGCTCTGTGTTTTACCCTGCTTTTACCATGGCTGGGGAAACTGAGGCACAGTGACTCACATCAGGCTCCAGCCTCTCATTCTGGCTCGTAATTCACCAGCCCACAATAACTGTGTCACACCAGCGGTGACTCTGCTCCACATTCACATCCTCTCCCTGCCTTGCTTTCACTTCCTCCCCAGGCAGGGAAGAGCCGGGACAGAACTCGCCACTCGCCACCGCTTGGTTTATGAGCTGCTTGGTGTCTTTTCCTATAAAGTAAACATCAAATTTTGAAATCTAGAATAAAAACTCCTCCACGCCTCCTGGCACAGAAGCAGGACCTGCTGGGATGGCAGGAAAGAGGGGACACTGCTGTCCCAACGCGAGGAGGGCGCTGCAGCCGGGCCAACCCCGCGCTGTGTGAGTGCAGGCTCGGGGACAGCCCTGAGCCCCTTCTGGGGTGCCAGGCAGGGCCTCACGGGGACTTTGCCTTCGAGGAGGCTGCTCTGTCCTCCCTACGAGTGTTTCACAGCCCCACCAGAACAAAGGCAGACGTGGCTGTTGTTGACTCACACGATAAGATCATTGTTGCGGGATATTTTTTTTTCTGTGTGTCACTTACAAATAATTTTTTTCTAGCAAATTTGTTCTCCTCCCCTCCACCCCCAAAGTGAAAAGGGAATCTATGCTCAAAGCCGCAGCTGAGATTGCAGAGACCTTCCCTTCCTGATCCTTATCTCACCAGGATGTAGGAGGATCCCTCGGGAATAGCTGGAAGCCTTTCTCTGGAGCCATCCAAGAAGCGAGCAAGCCGAGTACAGCCTTTAAATGGCAAAACCATCAAGGGCTCGGGGACTGAGATCCGAAAGCCTTTAACCCCAGCTCACTGTGACATGCCCGGGCTCCGCCACACCCAGCTCTGACCCCAGCCCGCCCGGCACGGGCTGCTCCTGGAGCCTCCTTCTCCACGGCCTCCACCGCCTCAGCTCAATAACAGCATCTGAAAATCCACCCTGGAATCCTCATCTGCAGCAGAACCTTCAGTTGCTGCTTCCAGCGCTGCTCCGGAGCCGGCAGCAGAGCCAGGGCTGGCGCTCCCCGCGCCGCTCCGGAGCCCACGCTCGAGCTCCTCCGTGCAGGGAGGGTTTAATCGCTTTGCAAGCTGTAAAAACCTCCGGCCCCGTGTTTCCTGAGCCTGCGGCTGAAGGAGGGCGGGGGCAGAAGGGCTGAGTGCCCCGGGAGTGAGGATTCAGGGCCCGAGGAAAGGCATGTGGCACCCCAGCAGCCCAGGGCTCCTGCGGGGCAGGGGCACAGGCTCATCCTCCTTTGGTGACGGAGGAGCCGCAGCAGCCCAGCACCCCGGCTCTGTCGTGTTTGGGACAGGAAACAGATGCTGCCTGGTGAGGAAGCACCTGAGAGTACCAGAGCACCTTGTGCCTGCCCCGGCAGGAACCTGGTGGGAACAGGGGGTGCTGGGCGGAACCCCCCCGATTTGGCCCCACCAGGGCTCGGTGGCATCGCCCTCGGACACAGGAAAAGCACCTGCCTGTGGAGGAAAAGGGACGGGCAAAGCTAGAGCTGTTAAACCTGAGTGCTGCTGCAAACGGCCCTTGCACCGGGGCTGCCCCATCCTCCAGCTCCAGCTGCCCGCTCCGGCCGGGACAGGGCGCTCTCAGAGGATGCAGCCTCTGCCCCTGCACCCGCCCTCTGCTCTTACAGCTTGGTTTTCTTTCTCGTTATCCTGCTCTGATTTGGTTGGGAATTAATTTTTCCCCAAGGCAAGGCTGTTTTCCCCATGCTGGTAACGGCAGTGACCTCTCCCTGTCCTTACCTTCACCCACGAGCCTTTCGATTCTAACGCAGCTCCCTTCAACCCCCCTGAGCTGCCTCACTTGTGATAGTGACTGAGAGATTAACGGGACTGATAAGTGGCAGCTTCACAGCCAACTGCTGCTGACATTTTTGCACTTCTAAAACGGCTTGAAAGAGGAACCTGTAAAACTATTTCTTTATAAGTTGCTGTTAAGAAGGACTATGAGAGCTTTCCCATGTTTTCACTTCAAAACAGCTTCCCAAGGCACTTTCCTGACTGGAGGCTGCTGAAGGGATGCAGTGAGCTTCAGGAGGGGTCTCCAGAGAAGGGAATGGTTCCTGGATGCTGAGATGCCTGCAGCTGACTTGCTGCCCGAGCGCTGAGGACATGAAACAGCACAGAGGTTTGGATGTTGAAGAACCTCTGGAACAAGTGGGCAGCAGCCACTGAAGATCCCACACGTGGCCATTGATGCCTACATTTCCTCTTGCAGCTGCAGCTGGGGCAGAAGCAGCTGCAGCAGCTCAGGGTGCCAAGCAGCAGCCTGGCCCTGAGCAGCCTGGCCCTGAGCAGCCTGGCTGGGATTTACATCGGCACCAAGTGCCTGGTGGCTTTGTTTGCCATGCCTGGCAATGTCCTGGTGGTGTGGGTGGTGAGGCTGAAGGCAGAGTTCCAGAACATGACTGTGGGAATCAGGGATGCAGGGAATATTTCCCTGCCTGTCCTGGAAGGTTCTGACCCCCAGGAAAACTCTGGGTTTGACCTCTGTCCATGGAGAAATCTTCCAAGGCTTTGGGATGGAGTGCAAACAGCCAGAGTGTGAATTAGACAGTGGTGTGGTTGGGAGTGTGTCACTTGGTGAAAAATGTGTATTTTGGGTTTTATATAGGATGGATGTAGGTGAGGACTCAAGATGGAGAATTGTGGGCATTGCCTCAGTTTCCCTTCTCCTTCTTCACCTACTCCATATTCTGCAGTGTTGGGAGCACAAAGTTATTGGATAGAATTGGCCACAGTGCAGGTGTTGTGTGAGCAGACAAATAATTAGGTATTGGTAGTAGAGTAATAACAACAGACGTCTTAGGAACGTGGTATCAAGTAATTGGTCACCTTCTCTTGTATAAATCCGGACATTTTGAGCCTTTGGAGGCTTTTGCTGGCGTGTTTTCCAAGAGTGCAGAGCCTGTGTCATCCCTGCCTCGAAGCTTGTGATAAGAAACAATAAACAGCCTCTGGAGGCCGAAAAAAGCAAAGCCCCTCTGCTCTGTTTGTGGGTCACACAAATCATCAGGGGTTGCAAAGCCCCAGCACCCCCGGGTGGGGGAAAACCCCCCACAGGACGCTCATTTCATCGAATCCCTGGCGCTGGCTGACATCGCCCTGGGGCTCCTGGTCGCACCCCTGGGCCTGGGCACCACCGTGCCCGCCTGCAGCTGCCTCATGGTGGTGGCCACCAACGCCTCCATCCTGTCCCTCCAAGCTGCCCACCAGGGGAGGCTGCCCCACCTCGGGCCCAGCTTCTGCCCTGTAGAATTAATAAACGTGCAGGATAATCTCTATAAGCAGATGTTCTTGGGGTATAGGGTTTGTTGTTTAAGTAGAAGGTGGATGAGCTCTGTTTATGCTGCCAGCCACAGCCCTAAATGTGCTCAAAGAGGGGGAGAGAGGGCAGAGAGCATGAGGGAGCTAAGAGAAGTGACTGAAGGAGCAATTAAGGGGGCAGAGATAGGGGCAAGAGGGAGGAGGCAAAGAGAGGGGTAACAGGCAGCAAATTAAGAGTAGGAGTTAAGAGAGAGGAATTAAGAGAGTGAAGCTCCTGTTAAAATACATTATATCTCTTTCTCTGTGAATATTTTCATTCACAGTAACCAACCAACACACCGCACACATTCTATAGAATTAACACATAGCCTATAAAAATTACTACATTTCCATACTCTATTACATTTTAAGCTCCAAAAGCTGCTCTTCAAATTCTTCTCTTACTGCTTCAGCCTTTGGATTTGCTGTCAGCAGAAGGGCATTATTCAATCAAAGGGATTCTCCTTCAGCTGGCTGGGCCATTGTTCTTTGCTTATACAGTGACTAACACTCAATATCCTAAATCTCAAAGCTGGCTTTCATTTCTATTTCCATTATAGCTTTCATATTTTCAGAATCTTTTGCTAAACAATCATATTTATAAGGTTTCCCTATTTCATCTTCTCCAACAGTGCCCCACATCCTCTGTCCTCCTTTCTAACCTTTAAGTACTTGAAGTGGATGCCTGTGCCTGCACCTGAGATGAGCTTTCCAGAGACTCAGGGGTGCTCATGAGCAGCTCAGTGTTCTCAGGTGTTATCACTGATCAGAATTTTGTCACAGGATGCTCTGTGACCAGACTGTTGAATTTTTAGCACTTTGGTTAATTGTACATGATGCTGAGTTTGTTACAGGGTTTTTTTTTAGGTTTCTGAGGCTTGTCCTTTAAGTAAAATTCCTCTTAGTATTGCTGACAATACAAAAGTAGTAACAAACTTATTAACAGTTAACTGAAATCGCTCACTGTTTACATTTAAATGAAAAGTACGCAAGCTAGAAAAACAAAGCATAAGCTCATGCATCCAAGAAATCATATTTTATCATGGGAAAAGACCTATGAAGCTGAAGAATTAATTTTAGCCCTACAAATGGCATAAACCAAATAAAAAGAGGAAGGTACACCCAAGGAAGCCAAGAAATAAGATAGGACTTCCAACAGCAGCAAAGCAATATCCTGACAAGAGGAGAACTAAGATCATAATGAAACAAGAAATAAAATAGATTATACATCCAATTTTAAACAAGGGAACTCAAGCTTCTTACTGAGGCCGCAAAGGAACTGTTAAAAATGAAGAGTTGGGGCTTGTCTCAAGATAAAATTTGGTTTCCCCACCAAAAAAAGGTTAATGCTTGATTTTCTAACAATGACCCTGCAGTATCTGAACAGGTGAGTTCATCTTAACTGCTTTAAAACGCTTCTCTTTAAGAAGGTCATGACTTGGGATTTCTTCCCCTACAGATATAAAAGAATCACTACGGAGAGGAGTTTGGTGATCCCTGGGGCTGTGCTGGTCCCTGTCCCTGCTGGGAGGGCTCGTCCCCATGTTTGGCTGGAAAAAGGCAAACAGGAGCTGCAGCGTCCCCAGGTGCCGGTTCGCCTCCGCGATGGGGATGGGTTACGTGGTTATTTCTGCTTCCTCACCCCCGTGCCCCTGCTCGCCATGAGTGCTCTGTACGCCGAGAGCTTCGACATCGTCCGCACAAAGCCAGGGGGCCAGGGGGAGAGGGGCTGGGGCTTTCCATGGCCGGGAGTTCAAGACAGCCAAGGCTCTCGCACTTGTTCTCTTCCCGCTCCGTAACGGGGCTGGAGGAGCTGNGAGTCCGGCTCGGTAGCGGGGCTGGCAATACCGGAGCCCGGCTCGGTAGCGGGGCTGGCAATGCCGGAACCGGGTTCGGTAGCGGGGCTGGAAGAACTGGAGTCCGGCTCGGTAGCGGGGCTGGCAATACCGGAGCCCGGCTCGGTAGCGGGGCTGGCAATGCCGGAACCGGGTTCGGTAGCGGGGCTGGAAGAACTGGAGTCCGGCTCGGTAGCGGGGCTGGCAATACCGGAGCCCGGCTCGGTAGCGGGGCTGGCAATGCCGGAACCGGGTTCGGTAGCGGGGCTGGAAGAACTGGAGTCCGGCTCGGTAGCGGGGCTGGCAATACCGGAGCCCGGCTCGGTAGCGGGGCTGGCAATGCCGGAACCGGGTTCGGTAGCGGGGCTGGAAGAACTGGAGTCCGGCTCGGTAGCGGGGCTGGCAATACCGGAGCCCGGCTCGGTAGCGGGGCTGGCAATGCCGGAACCGGGTTCGGTAGCGGGGCTGGAAGAACTGGAGTCCGGCTCGGTAGCGGGGCTGGCAATACCGGAGCCCGGCTCGGTAGCGGGGCTGGCAATGCCGGAACCGGGTTCGGTAGCGGGGCTGGAAGAACTGGAGTCCGGCTCGGTAGCGGGGCTGGAGCAGCCGCAGCGCCCAGGGAACCCCAGGCGCTCCCATCCCCGGCTTGGTGCTGCCATCAGGCGGCATCTCCAGCCCTGCTCTGCGGAGCCTCGGGGCTGCGGCCACAGCCTCCCGTGGTAAATGATCCCCGTCATTGAAAAGGAAAGGATTTGTACACTGTGCTTGGGACACTGTGGGTAATGACACGTGAAGGAACATTTCCATTTGGCCGTCACACTGTGATTGTGCGTTTCTTTTATGGGACCCAACTAGGAAGCAGAGATTTGCATACAAACATTTCATTATCATCACTTGAACAACACAAAATAACTAAGCAGAGCACTTGGCAATCAAAATATGTGGAAAATATTACAGTTGGTGGCAGAAGAGGGAAACACAAGGGCACACGTGTATAGATGCAGAGAAACATTTTCATTTCTCAATTCTCTCTGGTAGTTTTGACAAACGGAAACTTTACAAAGGCAGGGAGATTTCTACAGATGAGGAAATCCTGTAGAGAAACTCTCCATTTGCAGCTGTTGGCAGCCAGTTTGGAACAGGAGACAATTTCCCGTCATTACTACAAAAAGAGCTGTGTTACAGAGGGCACGGGGGCATTCCCAGGGCAGGCCTTGGTGTAACATCCTCATGGCTTTCGATGTCCAGAAAGTGGGAACATTTTTATTTCATTTGGAACTTCCACATCACACAGGCAGTGGTGTCCGGCCCCTCTGGAAGACCAGGGTGCTGTAGGTCACTTCATTCTGTGGATGTGAGAGAAGCCACAGACATTAGAGAGTGCACAAGCACTGCAGCTCAGCAGGAATTTTCTCTAACTTGTCCTCAACACCCCACACCATAAGGAGCCTGTCCCTGCATGGGGGAAATTGGTAAATGCTGGTTCATCCCACTGGTCAGTCAAGCTCAGGGTTGTGGGTCAGGTCTCCTTTAGGGGCTTCCAAAGAATTACCTCCACAGAGGAAAACTGCAGAAATGCTTCCCCTTTAAGAAGATTTCTCCTAACCTGCCTAGTCAGTGGCTTAATTAAGCCCCAGAAGCCCTGAAGTTCCTTGACAGTTGAGTCTCAAAGGTGACTTTTCTCCCTTCCACCCCAAATTAATATTTACCACACTGTCAAGAATGTAAAATATCTGCATAAAGCATTAGAAATGACAGTTGTGACACTTACCTGGGTGCTCCTACGAGATTCCTCAGCTGCCATCTGAATGAAAGTTTCCTCTTGTAAATTTTGGTGAGATCTCTTATAATCTAGGAAGGAATGGGGTCCCAGTCTCAGCTGGTTGCACTGTTTGGGGACAGCAGTGCAAGGGAGGCTGCAGAGGGGTGACAGACAGGTGACATGTAACCTCTGGCACAGACCTGCACAGCAAAGTGGCAGCATGGGCTGCCCAGTCCCTGCCCACCTGCTGGAAGTGGCCAGGATGAAAGGGACTGAGGAATTCAGTGCAGCCAGGATTAGGATGACAAAAGCCTACAACCAACAAAACCCCCAGAACTCATCAGTGGCAAAGTTAATTCTTTCCTGAAAACACTGCTGGGATGATTCATGAGGAGTTAGGGACGGGCTGTTCAGAGTTATTCAAGGCAGACATTATTTGAGCCACTTTCTGAGTAACTGCTGCAGTCACCATCACCCTGCTGTTATGCCCTCAACTGTGTCACTCACTTTTCCTGAAGAGGGAGATCATTGCAAAAATCAGGACAGTCAGGAGGATGCCAGAGATGAAGGCCAGTGACACGAACAAAATTTCATTGCTGTTGATACACAGAAAATCCTATCAAAATCGCCAGTTTCAACAGAGGGATTGAAGCATCAATAGTGCTCGAATTCACCAAACTTTATGGAGTGTAACATTCATCCCCAGCCCCATAAGATTAACGTGTGTGTATCTGCACTGAGCATCTCTAGGAATCACCCACTCAGTGCACAGACTAGGAAATTCTAACCAAATTTTAACCCCTCAAGATGTTAAGTATATGATACATAACCCTTCCCTTGCAGAAGGGGGCTGCAGTTTCAGGGAACTTTGGGTTTGAAGTTAAGAAATAAAGGTGCAGCATTTACTTATTAATCCAGCATCTGTCTTCTGCTGCTTTGAAATCATCTGTAGAGGTGTTCACAGTGGTAGGGACAGTGCTGGGGACAGCGGTAGTAGTGGAAATGGGTCTTGGTACAACTGCAACAGGAAAAAAAATAACCACAGGCTTGTTTTCAAACGTGCACATTTCTGCAGTAGTACTACAAGCAACCAGAACCACATGGAGGGGCTGTGTCTGTAAGGTCTGACTGAAAGTGGAACCACCAGACAGGAAAATTCTGCTGTTCAGACCATGACTGTGCCAGGCAGCCTCTGGCAGCCATGCAGTTCTTCCCCAAACCCCCAGCGCTGAGCTTCCCCCAGCAGCCCCTGGGCTGACACCACCTCTGTCAGCAACACTGCACCTAAGGAAATTCCTTAAAAAATAAAATACCTGCAGTTGGTTTTGAGGAAGAGCCTCCCATTCTCTCAGAGTGTTAACTGACAGGAAGAGAAGCTGAGAGGAAAAAGAGTTATATTTATATATATACACATAAGCAAAACAAACCTGCCGTCCTCTTCTAACTCAAAAGACTTTAGTTTTTGTCCATTTCTTGGAAATCTTATAAAAGTGGCTCAAAGCCACTCAAACCTGGCAGTTCCTCAGCATCAACCCCTTCCCGTGTCTCGTTCCTGACCACACGAGTTCACTTCTCCTTGATGGGCACGGTGCCTTCTCCACCCAAAAAATGGAGGATATTTAATAATTAAAAAGCACCTACGGGATTATTTTTGAAGCAGCTAAAACCCTATGAACATTTTCATAATTGGAAGCAGCTTTGAAAAGATCCTCCCTTGATGTTTTTGTACTGAAACTTTTTTCTCAAATTTCTTAAAGATATTCTACTACACAATCCCTACACTGGCATTTCTCACCACATGCTTTGCAAACTGCAGATTGTGAATAACAGGATAATATTACAACATGAAAACAAGCACCCTGTCCTCTGCTGCTGCCACTTTTCCCACTGCATCCTATTGTTGCCACATTCCTGAGAAGTCAAACCATGAAACCTCCCAGCTTCCCACACCAAACCTCACAGGGTGCTGTGTTTGCAGCAATAAAAGAATCAAGAAATGATCCAGCTCCATCTTACCTCCCACCATGGAAGTGCTGCTGGAAAACTCCCCAAGTGTCAGCACACCAGTTAAACCACTTGCTTTGTGAGAAGAATCTGTCATACCAGTTAGAAGCTCAAATCAGATGTGGGTTTTCACAATTGTGGAAGTTATGCAACTTCACTTTTTTATTTAAATTGGCAAAAAACAGGAAACTAGGAAACTATGAAAGACACCTGCATTCTCTGGAACTGTTAATCTAAAAAAAGTGTAAGGCAGTTTCAGCTTAGGTTGGCTTGAAGGAAGGTCCTTGCCTCTAAAGGTGAACTGGTGTGCTGGAAGGGTCAGAAAGCTGTATTTCTTAACCCCACTGAGAAATGGGATTGCAGGCACCCCCGTCTGCCCACTTGGGTTTATGGAGTACATAAACCACATCTCAGCACACACAGAAATTAGTGTGTGTGCCTTTGCTGGGATTTTTAACAAATTCCTTCAGGGAACTGCTTCCTACAAAAAGAAAACAGAGACTTACAAAAGCCCAGAAAAGCTCCTCTGGAATAACCTTACCCATTTCCCTGTTTTAAACTGAGTACTGACACAGTCAGCTGAGGGAAAGTTTTTCAGTAGCTTTTGACACATTTCCTGCCCAATCACTCTTCCCAGAACTCAAACCCTTTCAACACTACAGGAGGCTTTATGGTGAAAGGGGGTTTTCAGCTCCCTTAGAGAACAAGAACATTCACTCAGAGCCCTTCCAGCAGTGAATGTCAGCACAAATCATCCTGATTTTAGAATATGTGCACAGGGACAGCAAGTATCTGGGCTTGCTATCACACAGAACTCTAACACAGGGGTAAGTTTCAGCACCAGAATTATTCTCTGTGGAGTTCTGTATCTTTGGAAGTGTTTGTCACCAAAGAGGGGATCCAACAGGATTTCACACACTGGTTTCAACTCATCCCCCACCACAAACCAGCTGCAGTGGTTGGTGTGACCATCCAGCGACTTCAAACACAAACAGGCAGGGAATGTTGCTAGTGAAAGACAGCAGAGGGTTTTTTTTCATCTTTTTAATGATATTTTAGAGTCACAGAGTTTCCAACAGGAGGTATTGGGACATGTCAGCAGGCTCAGACTGCTCACACGGCTGCGTGGGCACTCTTGGACAGCGCCTTCAGGTCCAGGATGCACTTGGCAATGCTTTCCTTCTGCTGCAAGAGAGAGGAAACAGCCTTCAAGAGACATTTCAACAAGCAAAACAGACACTGAAGTGCATTTTAGAGAAATGCACTTCTTTTTAGACCCTTTTTAGAGAAAAAAAGTGCATTTAGAGAAACGCACATTTTAGACCCTTAAGTTACTGATTAAGAGGGATGCAATTATAGCTCATGAAGTCAGAGATTCACATCCAATAAAGCACAGACTCATGGGATCTCAGATTTGGGTTGGAATGGACCTCAGAGCTCATCCAGTCCCACCCCTGGCCAAAGTTACCCATCACCTCATGAGCCAGGATCCCTGATCAGCAAATCTTAGTGCAGGCTGAAACGTGAAGCAGGTAAAACCCAGCAAGCACCTGCTGAGGTGTGATGCTCTGAACAACGCTCCTCTCCACCCACTGGATCATGTGGTCCTGCTCCTTCTGCCGCTTCAGGTTCTGCAAGGCCACCTGGTAGTCCAGCCTCTTCTTCACCTCGTTGTACACCATCAGCAAGCGCTCCCGGTAGTTGGCTTCCAGCAGCATTGCAATGTTGTTCTGCACACAGGACACAAGAGCTCATGTCTGGCACCAGAACAGCTTCTGGCAGGAGTGCCAGGAGCCCAGCAGGGCACGCTGCCTGTGGGAATCAGGGACACAGGGA
>VWYI01003371.1:74421-84853 GCA_013399455.1 Anthoscopus minutus | reverse complement strand
AACAGGTGGAAAGTAAGATGCACTTCTTGTCTGACTTCAACAGCTGTTCTTGTATTTCATGACATCAGCCAACACAGGTTTATAGAACATGGCTCCCAAACTTTATTTCCTATTTTGTGGGATTGTCCGTTTGGTTGATAAAGGTAGTTCTGATCACTTAATAGTCCTCTCTGGAACAATGGTAACACACTGTGCTGAATCTGTAATCTGCAGTAGAATGCTAATATGGCAAAGATCGAACAAATTAATGTCCTGAAAACAGCCTTCTGTCACTGGAAAGTCTTCAGGTAATACAATGATTGCAGGATGAAAATTCTCTAACAGTAGACCATTACTATTTAATGATGTAACAACACTGACATATGTTATGACCTACGTTGGGTATGAGATAGCCCACAAGAAGGTTAAAGTGTGACAAGAAAAAAATAGTAAAAATAGGACTTGTATTTTAGTTCTAGTTTTAAGAAGAAAAGGCAGATTTCATACCACCATATAGAAGAACAAGGGGAGAGCAGTGCATATTGCCTAGCAAGACTTACAGGGCTATGTTCCATGACATCTTCACACAGAAGCTGCTGGTGTTCAGGCTGGATGAGCAGACAATGAGGTGAACCAAAAACTGTCTAAACATCTGGGTCCAGAGGGCAGTGATTAGTGGTGAGGTCTGGCTGGAGGCCAGTGACAAGCTGTGTGCCCCACGGGTCAATACTGGGCCCAGTCCTGCTCAATACTCTCATTAACAATCCAAATGATGGGGCAGTGACTACCCTTGCTGATGACACCCAACCTCAAAGAAAATCACAGAACTTTTTTGTGTCCCATTGTGATAATTGTTAATGCTCCTTCAGGAGTTCATTATGAGCCACCAGGGAGTCTGTGAATTTACCAGCATACCAGTTTAAACCCTGGAGAGCCAGGTTCTGGTCCCAGATGAGGCTACTGGGGGAACCCAAATCATCTCTTCACTATTTCTCTTTGCTCTAAGCTTTTAAGAACTGGAATCACTTTGTAAAAAGTTGGAAAATGGCCTTTGATTAGAACACTCAAATGTTATAAAAGTATTTTTAAAAGTAAGAACTGTCACATTATTAAATACTTTGTGTCTTGACTAGCAAAAAGCAACTGTATGTTTTATGCAAGTCATTTTATTAAAAACAAAGCACAAACAAGAACTGAATTCTAATTACTTTGCTATAAAGTCCAACGACCTTATTCTCATTCTGAATTAGTTTTAGCAACAGGGAAAGATCATTTAGCATGTCCAGTCCTTTACTTGCCAATACCTCCAATTCCAAGCCTTGAAGTATTCAACAAAAACTCTGACATCACAGTATTATCTGCACGTCACTTTTTCAAAATCACTAAAAACTCCCTTTTCAATACCAGACCTCTTCCTCATACTGCTCTGTCTTCCACTAAAAACAGATCTTCAAAACCTTTCTCTCAGACACTGCATCTTTGATTTAGACAGGAATGGACTGAGGCTTAGAATAAAAAGTAGAGAGCGAGCACCACGCCAGAAAAACAAGCAGCCAAATCACTTTGTCCGATGCACAATTCAGGAAAAATAACTCAAAAGAAACCCCAGCTTCTGAGGTGCACAGCTCATCCCAATACTTTTTTGTGCTGCTGGAAAAAGGACTATTTTTTCCATCTGCCTGCATCCCAGCCATAAAATTCCAGGTGCTTCCCTCAATGTAACCAGTGTTTTGGTTCCCTTAGAAAAATTCACCAAGGCTGCTTGAGCACATTGAGTACTTCCTGTGTCACATTTTGCCAAAGGCCACATTATTTCAGGTAACAATCCTGCCAGATAGATTCTGCGCCACAAGAATAAAAATCAAACTTCAACCACTCCAGCAAAACAGCCTGTTAGTCCCCAGCCTTCCCATGAGAAGCAGGGCACATCCTTCTGCCTACCCAATCTGCTTCACAACAACAAGATGTTATGTTCTGTCTCATTGGAAGGTTTAATTAAGTGCTTTTAAATCAGTGCTCTAAAGACAGATACATTTTGTCAAAGCAGTGAATTGTGTATACAATAACTTTAAAAAATGAAAAATGAGAAAAGAAAAACTGCCATCTATAGTATGCTGTGATCAAAGCTGAAAAAAGGAGTTCCAGCAACCTAAGAAAGATCCATTAAAGATCACACAACAAGAACAACTCACTTATACTAGAAAATATTAAATGGATTATAAGTCATAAATTCTCTTCAGAAAAACATATCTTTGTATTTACTAGAGAGAGAAAAAAAAATGCAGCTCTGACCATTTTCAAGCTGGATAGAGAATAGTAAAAATTTCATACCATAAATTAAATAAATACAGAGACACATTTAAGAAAATTAATTCTGCAAAATAAACAAGAAATTAAAATTCTACTACCCTTATTGAAGGAAGTGACAGACCCCAATGGCTTCAACCAACAACAAAGCAAGGCATACATTCAGCTTTACTCCCATAGGCAATTATTTATTCTCGAGTTAAGTTTTTGGAAATATGGCGGAGTATGAACATTTGTTTGTATTAAGTCAATGCCAGACTCCACATTGACACCTACATAGTGAAATTAAAATTTTCAGTAAAATTCAGAGATCTCAATCAAGATCCATTTCACTGTATCAGAACTCCCTACACATAGAGATAATCCATCCCAAAGGTGAAAATGGTGAAAGGTTGAGGAAACATAATGGATTACAGAAAATTAAGCATAATGAAAGATGGTAAGTAAATTTTTAAAATGCTGGTTTATCCCAGATTTGGATTAAAGTAATCAACTAATACTTCTATAGTGCATAGAAAAAAAAAACAAAATTAGCATGCAGCTTAACTAGAGATGATGGCAAAGATGCTGCAGAAAGTTAACACCAGCAAGACCCGAGTACTGAGCAGTTTCTTTCTGGGCTCTTGCCTAATGAAGAGGCAAACTACAGCTGCATGAGTATAATCACCTTCAGCTATTAAGAGATATTTTGAACTGATTCATTTAACAAACACAGAAAACACTCTGTCAAATGTGGATTCTTTTTTGGGCTTTTTTTTTTTTTGCTAAAGACAAATTTCATGACATTACTGAAGTCTCCAGCAGCCTTGGTACTTTCATCTGCTGCATTACACTAGTGCTGTCACAAATGAAACTGGCAGACCTCATGGCTGGCAATAAAACAACAATGATAGCAAGAAATCCCAACTCAGCTAATGTCTAAAATAGTACTTATCACGGAAATATTTTCAAAGATTTGTATTCTGCACTGTCTAATACAACACCATAATGTAAAAACTAAATCAGAAAGATGAGACCAAAATATTTTCAGGCATCTTTTCTGATAAAAACCAGTTTAATATTGAAAAGCTGTCCAAAATGACATTACAGAAAATACACATTTCATCGCCATTGTGGATGCAATTTGAGAGATCATCTCAACAGCAACTGGCTTGGGTTTACAAAAACTAGCCAATAAGAAAACCATAAGATGCTACACTAAAAACTACAACAAAATAATCAAGTTGGGATGTTAAATAATCACTGTACCAACATGGATTGCTTCTATAAAACACTTTCAAGTACAACAGCTAGGATTTGCTGAATGATTCGGTGACATACATATTCAGTATGAGAAATTCCCCTGACAAGTGCTGGGTGTAGCAGTGAGACCTGTGAGCAAAGATAGCAAATTTAGTGGTTACATCACTCCTCACCTGGAACCAAACTGGCAGTTTTATATAAATGCAGAGGACCAGCACTCCCACCTTAAACTTCTCTATTTAGGTTTACAGTATATTTCAGCTATTTAGAATTGTCACACTTCATACTTTGTATCAGTGAGTATGTGTTCTCTCTCATATAAAAGAAAAAACTTCTTTAAACTGAAGCAAAATACTAATTTCCCTACAGGAAGGGTAAGAAAAGAAAGCAGTCTCGGTGAACTGAAGTTTTTAAGCACAGGAAGACTTTTAGAAATAGAGCACAAAGTTTATTGTCAAAATAGTTTTATGCCAGAAAGAGCAAGTGAGATCTATAGTTCAGACCATTATTCCTGTAGTGGAGTAACTAATGCTGTGTCATCCTCACTTAAACTGTCAGGCTTAAGGTTTTGGACAAAATACATTTGCACACCATGAAAATTAATTTGTGCATTTATTTCAACATCTTTTTTCTCCGAATTGCTCCTCACAATTTAAAATGCTCTAACTACTGCAATCAGGCCTTGTCTTCACGTTTTCTCTGGGGCACATACAGATGCCAACTACTGCAGTCTCCCATGTGGAGTTGTTTCTAAGAGCCAAATCCTTAGTGGATTCAAAGTTCGAAAAAATGTCTGTACAACTGAAAAGCACATGTAGTTTTCTTGTATATGTTTAGGGTTTTTTTCCTGCATAGATGGCTGCTGATGCAGAGAAAGAAAAAACAGCAGCTTTTACACTAAGCATCTTGCAAACTTAACTGCAAATGGTACTGCAGTCACAAATAATTTAAGTCACAAATGATTAACTGTGCCAGAACTGTGAAAAGGCAGCTACCACACACTGCAGTTTGCCAAGCTTAGGTATATCTGGTTGTTTTTCCTGAAGTGTCAAATCATTTTTCATGTAAATTGAACTGTGTACTGCACAGTTATCTATTTTAGGTAGTTTAAGAAAGTGTCGCAACCTTCACATCTATTTTTTGATTGAATCACATATTTGGCAAACAACCAACATGGCAATCAGAATATTTCATTAATACATACTATACCAAAAATTACCTCATATGCATGTTATTGTTTACAGTTTTTAGCTTTTAATAATATTCAGCACATAAATGTTGTTGACTGATACCTTACTGTTCTTAGAACTAAAAATGTTGTTCTCTGACAGCTTTAACTTGCAATGCCAACCTTAAAATACAGCTACTAGTATCTTAGTCCATTAGTCTTACCTTATCATTGATCCAACAAATATGCTCAAACCTTATATATTATTTGAGAAGGAAAAAGGAAGAAACATTTGTGCCCCAATTACTATTTTACTAAATTTCTTGTGACAGGCCACAACTACTCTCAGCTCAGATCACATTCACAGTACAGTTTCATATTACAGTAGCCAAATAAACTGGCTGCTTTCAAAATGGAAGGAACTCAACCCTGCTTCCTCCTACCCGTTCTTCACTACCAATTCTCCCTCCTGCAGCACTTTTAAAATATTCTGATGTGCACCCAACAAGGAGATAAACCACCAGTTCAACTTCCTAATGCACTAAATCATATTTACCTCACTTTACCAAGGCTATCTTTGTATCACTTTAGCAAGTCAGTTTCTTATGGGATCAGAAACTTACAGTTAGTGCAACATAAAAGGTGGGGAAAACAAACCTCCACCTTCAGAAGAGAGCAATTACTTTGACTTACAACATCTCAGGAAAGTTTCAGCAAGAACCTTCACAGACAATTACATGTTCTCTCTAAAAAGCAGCATCTGGGGTGTAGCAAGTAACTGTAATCAGAAGAGGATCCTGGCAGAGCAAAGTCCAAAGAAGGCCTAGAATAACAGCCTATGTAAAAGTAACCTTCTACATTCAACCAGACATGAAATAATACTGTAAATTCTGATTATTAACTTCCAAAATTATTGTTCTTAAGTAACAATACTAAGTAATATCAAATCTTAATGCACTGCTGCATGTATGAATCCTATGACAGTCTATATTACCTTTGTAGTGGTGCAAATCTTTTGAGGCAGCCAAACCATTTTATTCTGAAAAAAACGTGTTTCCAACCAAGAGTCTGATGATGATGATAATAATAATAATAATAATGATGATGTCACGAGAGCCATACCATCCCCTCCTTCTCTTCTGAAAGAGGACAATCTAAATCTGGCTATGCTCTCAAGAAATTAGTCCTAAAACCAAGTTCAATACTTCACCCATTACTAAAGTTAACCAAGCAGCTGTGACTCAGGGAATTCAAACACTACATCAGTTATGGCTTCCCAGTAATTTAACCACCTATTCCTGTTTGAGGCAGGCTACCCGCACATCCACTAAAGTAGATTAGCAAGAGTTTTTTAAAGCACACCAAAATAAATCACTTAAGCTGAAAGAAATACAGTATTACCTGCACAAAACTTGCAGATTCCCTGTTTAAGAACATAGCAGTCAACCCCTTTTTTCCCCCAACTTGGGGCAGTAAAGCAGATCATACATAAGTAACAGCAGAGAAGTTTGTGCTCAGGCTGCCTTCCTCTACACAAGAGGTCAGGTACCCTCCCAGCACGCCTGCGGACCTGGTAGAGGGGGTTCAGGTCGTGCATTATCACTTTAACATTAACACTTGCATTAATTACCAGGAACTCTCCCTCTCTGCACATGTCTGCTGCAGATGTGTGGGGCCAAGACACCAGCTCCACATCCCTGCTGGCTCCCTGCACAGCCATACCACACCCTAAGCCAGCTCCTTCCAGCAACATCTGCTTGAGATTTTTAACAGATTTCCTCATCAGTAAATGCAAGGGGGGGTGGCGTTTGCCAGAGTAGCAGCCACATATCCACTGACCACTTGTACAGTACCTTAAACTGAAATGCAGATTAAAAAGGTATGTTCTAGGTATTTTTTCCACATAAATTGATTATCACAGAGTGCAAACAATGCAGGCAATGCAAAGTACACAAACTTTCAGTTCAGGCACGGCGTAAAGTAAGTAACGTTCAAATAACAGAGACAGGCACTGAATGTATTATTAAGGGAAAACAAAGTCGTGTAAAGAACAAGATCATCCCTTCTTCCCCCATAATCTGACTCTACATACAGACTCACTGAAGCTTCTAATTAACTTTTCTCAGGTGTGCTACTAGTTTCAAAGATGCTACTGCCAGAAAACTTACTACATGACACTTCCAAACACTCATATTCAAAATACCCTCTATTTAACCAAATTCATTACATCTCATCCTCAGGAGGAGAGAAAAGACCACATTAACATTGTGTCAATGATCACTTCAAAAATTACATCTTACTCTAGGACTTAAATGATTTAGCTGACAAGAATTTTCTTACTACAAGGTAAAAACAAAGCCAAAGCTTTGAGATGAATCCTGTCCCTGAAGGTTAGTTCATATACAGAAAACCATTTATGTAAGGTGAAAGACTCCCCTTCTCCTTCCACAGAGCAGCAAGTTAAACTGCTCCTGTGAGGTTTCATAACAGCCAAGAAAAGGCTATTTGTCATTGTTACACCCACTTCCTAACCCAATATAAAATTAAGAAATACTAAGAATACTAAGAATACTAAGAATTTACTAAGATTAACTTATCTATGAAACTGTGTCAAACTTCCTCCACAAAGGAAATCTCCAACCCTGAAAGAGGCGGATAATCAACAAAATACACCTAACACTCATTGTAACAGAAGCTGGACATCTCTTTCAGATATTAAAACCATTCATTATTTACATCCCAAATACTCTATGGAGCTGTTTCTCAAACTTCATACCACACTGAATTTTTCTCCCATTAAACCCATCATATTCAGTTTGCAGAAAACAAATTGCTTGGGGCAAAAATTCCAAGTTGCCTATCTCCCTTAATAAACTTACACGGGAAACCTTAATTACCTCAGTTCATCTAGGCAAAAGCTTAGTCAATTAGTCCATTTCAAAAGATGAATCCTAATACAACTACAAAATTAAGTACAACCTTGTCCTCTGTGAACTCTCTTCAGTGTCACCCGGTCCCAGACATCTGAGAGAAGTCAACACCATTCCAAGAGAGAGACTAATAATCACCATCAAGGTACAGTATTAACCTACATTTTCAAAAACACTAGCTAAGTATTTTCAGATGATGAGTAGATGATCCTCCGATTATTTCCAATTATTCTCCAATTATTTGTGGTTCTACAGTTACTTTCTGCTCTTTTCTTTGAAGCGTTCTACCATTCTCACAGTTGTTGCATGAATAAGTGTGATAACAAATTACACAGAAAACCTAGTAAGAACTGTAGAACACAATGACAGAAAATGCACCAAACCAAACAGGAAAAAACTACTTCCTCACATTTTGTCAATTACTTAAGAGCAGAGCAATACTTCAGGAGAAGGATGGTTTCCAAAAACACTTCACTGCCTTCACACATCTACACTGGCTATTAAACATAATGTATCAAATAATGGAATACAAAAATTTGATAGTGTCCTGTATCCTGAACACACAGGGATTGCACTGATAGATGCCTCATGTTTTAAGTGATTACTCCTTAGATGCACAACACAAATCCATTACTGAAAGCATACAACCCAGAATTATGATTCCAAAATCTGATTTTGAGAAACAACTATCATTCACAATATAGAATGAAAAAAACCCTGACTGACCACTGGCTGCAGCACAGACCCAAAAAAGCTTATGAATTGAGAGTGGAAAGAAACATCAGAGACAAGAGACTCTCCAAGATCCTAACTTCTATGAGTATGTGTATGAGAATGTATTAAGCTATCTAGACCTTGATCTACATTGACAGAATAGTAATAAGCAGCAATGCTACCGACAAAATTGAATTGGCATTTCCAGCATATATATGTGTGCCTCAACCCTATTTATGAATCATTCTGATTTCACTGCATTACAAGTTCTGATACACAGCAACTGCACTTTTAGTAAAATTACATTTTATGAAGTCAAAATTTCTGACTTTCAGCTCAGATCAAGGAGTCACTTGACTTTTCAGTACAGTCACTACTTAACAGCACTTCTACAGCTTTCTTCATATATTAATTACCACATATTTTAAAGCTTCCTGTATCAAATAGTAGTTGTAAGAGCTGCTGCTGTGGTAAGAAGAAAAAAAATAAAAATGAGAAAGCATCATGAAGACTGAAAGGGACTCATATTTTATATCAATATGTCAACAGAAGAGGTAACATTAAAGAAAAAATAGATGAGCTCTCACTTGGAGCAAAGTGTGATAATTAAATGCTAAATGTTTTCTAATGGCCTATCAACATAAAAAGAAAAAAAAGAAAACCCACTGAGATCCTTTCAAGTTCAAAGCCCTAGATCTTACTCCAAACCAAAACACTGCAAGCAGTAAGTTGAAGAACTCCTAGTACAGCATCATCTCTCAGTTTGTCACTCTAAAGCAAGACGGTCTACGCCAAATTTGAATGTAGTACCTATGGAGAAAGCAAATCAATCCCATAGGGATGGCTAGGCCTCCTAGGAAGCAGGATTCTGTAAAAGGCACTATCAGGCTAAGGGGAAAAAATACACTCCACACTAACACTCTTCAGGTTTAGGATTTATTTTACCTTATCTTTTCCCTGTGTCAGCATATAGATTACGTAGTTAGGCAGAAATTCTGTCTTCAAAAGTACCCATTTTCCTCATGGTACACTCTCAAAGCTCACCTGTTTTAAGAGGCATCTCAGCAAAGACTGGTCCAGGAAAAGTGACCTAACTACAAACAACTGTGAAGTGAGTTGGACCCTGACCTACTGGTACTATAAAAGCCAGGAGAGTATAACTAAGAGCTCATGCTTTTATGACTTAAAAATATTTAAATACTGTTTAGAATCATTAAATAGCATTTATCTTTAGTGTAAAAACGTTTAAGGTTTCTATTCAGTGATGATTAAAGATCACGATTTATTTACATATAAATTTTTGACAAATTAAAGATGTAGTTACTGTTTTTAAGAATGCCTATATAAAAGAGCAAAAGTAAAATTTGCAAGCTATTACACATACCATTAGCAATTGCTACAGAAGAAATATTTGACAGCCACACGGAGCTGTCAAATACACGTCAAGCAGTGAAGAAAATTTGGTTCATGGATTCATTTTCTCTCCAAGCACTCCAGTTTCTCCCCAGCCTGCAATTTCTCTCCCCCAATCCTACATAAAGTTAGCTGCGTGGTTTCCAGGCTGGCAGCTGTCATCCCCATCTCAGCCAATCCGCACACTATCAGCGATTTGGAGATCGGGCCTCCTTTTGTATCTAACACCCGGTGCGTGAGCAGGGGAAGGCAGCACACACCGGCGCTGCGTGTGACAGCGCTGCCGCCTTTCTCCCGGCTCCCGTCATTCTCTCACACACCGCGATCCTCCACCCGCATTGTCTGCCTCACTCCATCCCTGATTAATACGGACACGTTCTCACTCCTCCGCCAGGGATCCCCGGGAACCCTCTTCCTCGACCGGACGCAGGGATTTCCCTGGCCAGCCGGGCCCACGGCGAAGGTCGCGGCCCCCCAACACTGCGCGGGGCGAAGTTGACGGCGGCGGCCGCCGGGAGAGGCCGCTCGGAGCGGGACGCCGCGGGACTTGGCGGAACCGCGGCCCGGCTGGGGGGGTCGGGCCGGCCCCGATGCCCCGGGGCCCCTCCCCTCGCCCCCGGGGGGCCCCTCCCCTCCGCCCCCCCTCACCGGTCGTTGAGCTGGTCCTCGGTGCCCGGCA
>VWYI01003371.1:0-74326 GCA_013399455.1 Anthoscopus minutus | reverse complement strand
GGGGCGGGGCTTGACCGGCGCGCGCGGCGGCGCGCGTGCAAGCCTCGTGCTGACTGGCGCGCGCGGCTCCCTCCCCTGCCACTAAGCGCGCCACCGATTGGCCCGGTGCGTCGCCCTCGCGGCGGGGCGCGATGACGTCATTGCGTAAGAGGGACGTCAAGCACCACGTGCCTGCCCTGGCGCTCTCTCTCCCCCCTCCCCCCCCCCCCCCCCCCCGCGCGCCCCCCCCCGCGGCGCNCCCTGAGCGGCTCCCCCTGAGGCGTAGGGCGGGAGAGAGGCGGGAGCAGAGCCGCTTCCTTTTGGCCGAAGCGGCTCCGGAGAGGAAGCGGGGGTGGGGGTGTGTGAGGCCTCAGTGTGCTGGTCCCCAGGGGTGCCCTATAGGGGGGACAGGGATTTCCTCCGATTCCCGCAGGTGCCTCAAGCCCAGCGCCTGTCGGTACCCGCTCTCCGCGGCCGGTCCTGGCTCTGTCCTTTTTAGTTGGCGTTTGTTGTATTTCTAGTCGGTCCTCCCTGAAGCAGCTGCGTTTTATCACTTTTTCAGGGAGATTCCCAGAATCATTAGGGTTGCAAGGGACTTCTGGAGATCACCCAGTACAACTCCTCTACCAAGGCAGGGTCACAGGAACGTGTCTGTGTGGGTTTAAAATGTGTCCAAAGAGGGAGCGACATCCCTGGGCAGCCTGTTCCAGTGCTTTGCCACTCTATGCCTAAAGCAGCTCTAGCTTATGTTTAGGTGGAACTTGTATTTCAGTTTATGGCCTTTACTTCTCGTCCTATCGCTGGGCACCAGCAAAAGGAGTCTGGCACCATCATCTTAACACATTCCTTTAAGGTATTTAAGTCTCTTGATCCGGCCCCTTTTCAGTCTTCTCTTCTCTAGACAAACCACTAGGTTGGTGGTATAAAAAACTACCACGCTGTGAAGCTCCCGGTGCCACCGGCCTTGCATGCCTTCCCTCTGGACAGGGTTTAAGCGAACTGTTCCAAGAGATTACACCTTGCCAATGGAGCTGTTTTTAACAAATTAACATCACAATGTACCGAAGGTTGAGTCGTAAAGGCAATTAAACAGCCATTTGTTTCTATAGAAACTAAACACCTTAGCAGGGATTGTACAAGCTTTGATTTTGTTTTTTTTTTCTTTTTTTTTTTTCTGGAATTTGCTATTTTGCAGCCTGCTCTTGCTTGTTTTCAGAAAATCAGAAATTTGGAAAACTGACTCGGAGTTTTTTAGCATGTGAGGAATTATAGTAATCGCATGATAGTGGTACCAAGAAACCTCTACAACATAGTTCAGTGAGTTAGAATTGATTTCTGAGGCTGTATAATCATAAACCCTAAAAATCTCAGTTTGTTCCCCCACTTTCAGACCTTAAGGAACTTTGTAACTTCCTGTGTTCCACTCCCCTTACTTCCTAGGCTCTTTCTCCAGTACAGCTGAAAGGAACTAATCCAAGAATCAGCTGATGCAGCTGCTTGCTGCCCAGAGATTTGGGGAGTTTGTAAGGGGTTTTTTTCCCAACTATCATTAACTTGAGGAAATGCCATAGAGAGAAGAAATACTCAATTGATACATTCCAGATTTCTTATTCTCGAATGAAGTTTTCCCATATGTTTTGTTCTCAAGTGGCAATGATACTCAAATGCCTTCAAGAATACAAAAAAGTAATTTCGTTTATCCTGGGAGGAAAATGCTAACAGGTGTTTGGAAATCTACAAGGCATGGAATAGGACTCATTCTGTTTGGTAGTGAGACAGCGCGGTAGCTGTGCTTTTAAAAACTAGTAGATCCATATTTGCCTTTTTACTTTTTTTTTTTTCCTGTTAGGACAGAGCTTAGAATTTAATTGTTATTTAGTTCTGTGTTTGATTGTACTCAAGTTTGTTAGGTTTTTTCTGCCTTTTTTTTTCCAACATCAGCTTTTATGCTTTCCCTGAATATATTTGTGGTTATCACGGTGAGAGATTCTCCTAAGCTGTGTTGACCTCAGTAGTTTTATCAGAATCACTTGCGTGTTTTGATAACGACCTGAAAACCCTTGCTTCTTTGTTGTTTTTTTTCCCAGGCGAAAAAAATGAATATTTCCCTTTGGCAGTCATTCCTCTTTTCCATTGAATAGTAGGAAGATGGATCATGTGAATTCCCGCAGAGCCCTTCTGAATCCTGTCAAGAATTTTGGTGGGTTTTGAGAAGTTCCAGATATTTGTTTGGTTTTCTGTTCAAGATGTAGTTCTCCAAAGCATTTACATTTCCAAATACTATGACTTATTCACTGAAATCCTCCAAGGGGATGGGTATAAGGAAGATATTTCCATTATACTCTTTCCACCATTAACACACAGCCTTTAAAAGTTAATGGGTTAAGGAAACCTGCTAGATACAGGAAAGGAGCTGGGAAAGCCCTAGGGGGTGCACATCAGCCCTCAGCAGTCTACTGCTGGCCATTTCCAAGCAATCCTTTTCTGTAGCTTTATTTACATGGTGTCTAAACCCCAGTTTTAGCCACTGCTCATGACTGTGCCAGTGCAAACACTCAGCATGAGCAAAAATTAAAAAAATTAAAAATGGGTTCCACTGGAACTTGTATTCAGAGCCAGAAAAAACTTGAGTAGTGCAAATGTCAGCTCTTCTTCACACGAAGAGTTTATGCTGCAGTCTAAATTGGCAACTAAGCATAGATGAGAGGACACAAAGCCAAGTGTTCAACTGACAGTGTTATTCTGACATGAGTTTCGAATATGGAGGAAGTTCCAGCTCAGGGATATGAGACTGCATCTTGACTTTTGCATTACCAGGAAGTGGCAAGCATTGAATGCCTACCTTGTCCACTTGTTCTTGGAAGATAATTACAGGGTTACAGCTTGATGGCCCTTTGATTATCTGAATTTGACTTCAAACAGAATTGCTTTCTGATTGCAGAACTACTCATTCTTAGAACTTGTGCTTTTTAAGGACTTCAAAATAGAAGATTTTTCCAAAGTTCCCTCGATTGCCCCAGTCTGTTGGATGTGAACATCCAATACTGAAATGGCATTTAAAAATTCACATTTGCCAAGTCACGAAAAAACCCTTAAGAACAAAACCAGATTTTGTTTCTTTACAAAATGTTTTTAAGACAACATTGTATGTCTTGGCCTAAGAAATTTGGCTGTGCACATTGCACAGCTGCTCTGTGTGTAAATAGTGCTATTTTCAGGTCTACAGGTAGAGCAGCAGCTTCCTTATGAAGGTGCAGCTATAAATATACCAACACCCAACCAGCAGAACAAGTTTCTTGCAGTTATATTTTCTGTGCAAGAGCTTTGTTAACTTGGAAATACCATACAAAATAACTCCTATGGGATTGCTGCTGTCACGTCTGAAATTCAGTTTTGATGGGAGTCAGCATTTCCTGAAGTTTTTCAAACTGGTACAAGCACATATTTTGGCAAGGATCTCTGGAGGTCATCTTATGTAGCCTTCTGCTTCACAAATATTCAGCTCCAGTGGATTGGGAACTTTCACATCAGAGAAAGCTTCTGAATAATATGCGCTGGGACAGATTTATTCCCAGCTGCTTGCTACTCATCAGCTGCAGGCCTGCTGGGTTACATAGTAGTCTGTTTGTCCTGATGGGAGGGAACCTGCTAAAGATGGGAGTATTGGGGTAAGAGGACTGCAAGGGACTTTGGACTGTAAACAGCAGGAGCAGATGCCAGCAGGTGTACCAAAAGCAGCACTGCCTGGGGCTGATGGGATGTGCAAAAGTCAGGGAAGAGGCCCTGAGTAGAAGGCTTCAGGCAGTGAAGGAGAGCTCCAAAATGCACTTTCCAGGCTGTTGCCTCCAGATGTCAACAGATATGGCATTGGGCTGGCACCATAGGAGATTGTATTTTGCTCTGGAAGAAATGAGGCCAGCATTCCTAGAAATGTCAGGCAAGAATGCTGTGCAGAAAAATGCAGTTTCTAGATTATTTCCGAGGCTGAAAAGAAGTTTCTGTAATGACCAGCAAAGTGCATGGCAAGGCTTCCATCACTTTATATCACAGACTTAAGCAAGGTAGCTTAGTAAGGTTCAGAGCTGATGAAAACTCATTTCCTGTGGAACTTTTCTTACAGTGGGTTTTTCAATGTCTAATAGTGCACACACTGTTTCTCTCTGCTGTGGGATTCTTCAGTGACTAAAAAAAAAAGTTAAGCTCTGCTTTGATCTTTATCATTCCCCTAGTTGAAATACTAGGTGTATCTCTTGCTTCCTCTCCAATGCTTGGGTCAGTTAAGCTAGCAAAGATCTCTGATACCAGAAATTTGTGTCAAAATTTGGCTGAGACTCAGATATTTAGAAGTGAATATGGTGAACTTTGACACACAGCCTGGACTGAAATACATCTGTTTAAAATCAGGCAATACTGGAGGTGCCCAATCTCCCTTCTCTTCCCTTGTCTGATCTACTCTGCATTTCCTCTCTTCAGCTCTGCAGTCAAGGACTCCAGGGATAGAAATTAGGATTCTGCAAGAAATTTAGCCTCCAAGAAAACTGGAGGGGGACTTTCTACAAAGGCACGTAGTAATGGCTTTGCACTATAGGAGGGCAGATTTAGATGAGAGGTAAGGTAGAAATCACTCAGTGTGAGGGTAGTGATGCACAGGAACAGGCTGCCTAGAGAAGCTGTGGATGCCTCATCCCTGTAAGTGTTCAAGGCCAGGTTGGACGGGGCTTTGAGCAACCTGGTCTAATGGAAGGTATCTCTGCTCATGACAGGGAATTTGGAACTAGGTGATCTTTAATGTCCCTTCCAACCCAAATAATTCAAGGAACCTATGATCTGTTACTTTCTTTACTGTACAGTATGGTTTGCTTTCTCTGCTTAGGGGTGTTGGTACAACATATCTGGGATCAAAGTAAGGTCTCTGCCAAGTGTTCGGTGGAGTCTGTAGATCTGCCAGTACCTGGTAGACTGAGATTTTGACATTCATTTGACATTGCTTCTCACCATGGTTGTAGCCCCTTACTTACATCTTTCTCTTCCAGCTTTCACAGAGAGACACTTCTGAACATTTGTTCCTTCTGACTGGGCATCCAGGACATCTCTTCTTGTCAAGGCCCCACCACAGAGTTTACATGATCACTTTTTTGTGTGTATATACCTGACCTGTCTGCTGACAAATGCAACTGAGCATGACAAGAGGAGCTCACCAAGCATCCTGGGCACTGTGCAGGAGCTGAGGGAAGAGAGGTACCTTGTGTGACTGTAAGGTGGCATGGGCAGAGTTGGTGTGGGCACAGCATACATGGTGGGTGTATCTCTGAGGCTTTGCGTCACCTGGGCTGGTGTTCCTGTGCAGGCAGCAATAAAACAGAGCTGTGTTCTTTTGTATCAGAGCAGCTTCCTTTAAGTTCCTGGTAAGGAAAGACAGAATTTATTTGAACTTTGGCAGCTTTGGTGGGCTTATGTTCCAGGGGGATTGCCTGGGCTCCCCATGGAATTGCCTTCTCCTCCTTATCTGTCTGGCAGGCTGTCAAGGGAGTCCAGGTGATTAACTAGGATAAGAAAAGGGTTTTTTATTTTCCTATTAATTTAATTTTATTGGGTTAGCTACTCTTGTCTTAACCATATTTACCTTCAAAAATGACAATTTTGAGAAACAAATCACCATTTTAAAATGTGTGGGTGAAATGCATTCACAGCAATAGTTCTGTGTGGCCTTCAGATTCATGTACTGCCTTCTGAAATTATTGCAGAGTAAATTTGTTTCTGGCAGGAAAAGGAGTGGAGACCTTCCAGGTCAAAAGCAAGTGAATTATACCATGGGCTCTGGTGGGGCCAGGATTTACCTTTCAGCATACAGACTTTCAGCCTACCTTTAAACTGCTGTTCCTCTGTCATTAAATAGCCATTTGTCATGGATGGCTATTTATAATATAGGAAGAAATAGTAGATAGTTCTTGGGTGTTAATTCCTCTTGAAAAAAATATTAAAATGTAAACATTTTCAGAGAAGCTTAGTGTAGCACAAAGCAGTGGGTGCCAAGTCCCTAGCCATCCCCCTTTTGAGAGTGGTTTTATTGGCCAGCTCTTGGGAGCAGTTTCCCATTTGGTTTTACCCCAGAGGAGATCAGACTGTGTGCTCTCAGGCTGCTCCATGATGTCAAGCACAAGACGGTGAGAGGAAGATGAGTTTTGAGCCCAGACTTCTGATTTGGGCACAATAGCACAGGCACTTGGAGAGAAAACTGATCTGCTTGTGAAATAGCTCCAAAGCAGCCTCCATTTACAGCTGGCACTTTAAGCAAACCAGAGGCTGTGTTGTTTGAAAAGTGGCTTTTAAACAGTGGCTGTTCAGGAGAAATTTGGCCTGTGCAAAATGAGTGTACACAGAGGCTACAGACAGACATCCCTTCTGAAATACCTTTTCCATATTTCAGGTGTTGGAGGTTCCCATCAGGAGGTGCAGGCAAAGAGTCAAACAGCCCATTCCCTTTAAATGATGGGTTTTGCTTCCAGTAAAGATTGCACCTTCTGCTAAAAATCTTATGAGCTTTTTTCTTCTTTGTTTTCCCCCTTTCAATCACTAAGGGCATTCACATAGAACAGGATGGTTGTTTTTTACTGTTCTTCTATGTCCCTATAGTGTCTTCCCTAGATGAGAACACAGTTGCAGTGGGTCTTGCAACCAGTCACGGAAGTGATTAAATGTCAAAAAAGTAGATGTTAAATTCATGTGAAGAGAGGCAGCTTTAACATTTGAGAGTCCCACGAAATAGAATTTTTATGGTGATGGTGCTTCAGTACTGAAAGACAGAAAAAAAAATTGCAACAAAGACAGTGGTCAATAGGAGATGCAGCGCACAAAGACTGTGCTGGGAATTGCTTTGGCAGTTAACATTTAACTTCATTGAAACTAATGGAGGAAAGAAAATATGAATAAATACTCTGGAAGTTTTTTCTTCCATTGCAGTTAAGAGGAAAGTGGCACAGTTAACTGATGACTGAACATTTCATTGTGAATAAGAGCAGTTGCAACACTGTTACATATGTGTTGGTGAGCATATTTCTATAGACAGGCAGGTAGTTGGCACAAAACTGCAGGCAGATTTGTAAATTCAGAATTACTTGTACTAACAGAACATGCCAGTAGTTGCACTTGCCTTTTGCTGTGAACTGAGACTTTAATTATTGGGGCCTAAATGTTTAATACTGTATATCTACTTTGTCTGTTTTTTAACAAAAGTGTCAAGTGAAAGGTTTAGATATTGCAAAATGGGAAAGGAGAAGAAATATGGCCCTAAGTCATCTTTGAAACACTTTCATGAAAACTGTAATGCCACTAGAAGCTGAAGGAGGGCAGTCAGTATATCACTTGCAGGAAATGTCAAAGTTTGAATTTGGGTTATGAGCACTGAACTAAATAAGCCAGGTTGAAACTTGTTAGCATTTGGCGGATATGTTCACTCATTATTACGTACTTGGCCTTTTCTCCCCATCCAGTTTGTACAACCTACCTAGACCCAGCTAAATTTGCCTGAAGTTTTCCCTGTCACCATGCCTTCCAGCTGGCAGGGGAGCCCTTTGGCTGCTCCTCTGGGCAGAATGCCTGCTGGGCACACTGCTGGAGTGGAGCTGGTGTCCATTGGGAAATGTCTTGTGTCACCTAGCTTTTAGGACTAAAGAGGCAAGAGCACAAATACATTGGTTCAGGATGTCCCATTTAGAAATGCTGTTCATTTTTAATGCACAAGTTACAGACTTTTGCCTGAGCAATGTACAGAATTTTATAGTATGTAAGGCACTAGGGCAAGAGTTCAAAAAGGCTTCAGGCATAATGGCAGGCAACTTGCCCATTTGGCTTTCTATTCCTAGGATTTATTCTGCTGTTCTGATATGACTTAAAACACATTGAAGTGCCAGTGCAGGCTAATAGCCCTTTCTCCTACACTGAAACACATCACTGAAAGTAGAAGACACTGTGCTTTGTATCTGTCTCCCAGGGTGAAGAAGAGAATAGCTGAGAGGTATGGGGCTCTGCCCACAAAGACCACCTGACAGGCTGTCAGCTGAATTTGGAGTGGGAATCAGTTCCAGGAAAGAGATACCTGAGTTTAGGTGTCTAATCTCCCACATTAGGCAGTGGAGTCTTAGTTATGGCAGTCAATGGTGATGGGAGTGTGATTCATCTGAGGAAATGTAGGTATCCATCCTCTGTTAAGCTGAATCCCTCCTGGCAGTGGGAGGTTGGACACTAAACTCATAGTGTGTCACGCCTCTGAGTACACAGTTGCAGCCTGGAAGCCCATCCCTGGTAAGGATGCGCTGATAACAGGGATTCAGTCTCCAGTTCCTGCATTTTTTCTGCAGTTTAATGAGAGGGGCAGGCTGGACCCCCCCCTCCTCCCCGCCGGCAAAAGCTGGAGCTGCAGAGCCCTCTGGAGAGCTGGAGAGTCAGAGCGTGTGTAGGCAAGCTTCCCCCTGTGAGGGGTGGGTGAGCACATTAGACCTTATTTAGGTAGTCAAAATGGCACTCAAGGCTGTACAATAAAGAAACAATATTTCTGTTAAAATTATTTTTACAACCTCTGCTGTCGAGTTCAGACAAATCGACTTAACCATGCCTTCTTTTGATATGAAACATTAGTATCTACCACTTATGTCTGAGCCTATGTTTTAGATTTTATTTTCCAGACAAAAGAGTAATTTAAAATTATGCAAATGAGCTGCCAAAGCAAGGCATTATGCAGATTTGTGAGGCAGGCAGCAGAGTGTTAACCCTTGGTGCTGCAGCTTGCTGCAGAGGGAGCGCTGCTGCAGCAGTTCTGTGTGAATTCCTTCCAGCCCTTATGCTCTTTAATTACAACACTCCTGTGGCAGGCCCTGAGGTGTGAGGCTCAACCCCTGCACACCCCCATTGCCAGGTGGATTTAGGTGGATGAAGGAGCTGTGTTTGCTGCATTGTTCACTTCACAGTCCTGCCCAGCACAAGCTGCACGCAAATCCAGCCTGAGCATCTCAGAAAAGACAAGTGTCTGTCATCCATGGTTTCATATGGGTTGTTTCCAGAATATTTGAAGTGACTGCCATGGAAGAAATATTAAATTGCTTTTCAAATGTCAGCACTGCAGTAACACTTTAAAAACAATTGACACTGTCAGCTATAAGTCCTCTAGCTTGCTGGCCTGGCTGGTATACATAAGATTCAGTAGCAGCCTTGACTTTCTGTGGAGGAAAGCTATTAAAAGAATTTCATGTTGTGCTAAATTGTGGATTCAATAGCTCATTATCCCACCTAGCTATAAAGGTGGTGGGAATAACTCAGTCAGGAACAGATGGGTTTTGATAGAAATCCAAGGTCTGATTCTGCTCTGGAAGTTTGCCCTGATCTCTGCAACTGATGCCAACAGCTGACATAGCCACATTGGTGCAAGCACTAGTGCTGAGCAAGAAATCCAGTGTTTTATAGCAGTAAAGTTTGGCGAATGGCAAGAGCAGGCAAATCTCCAATGTGTACGAGGATGGAAGTGCAATTGATCTGTAGTGGAGATGCCAGGTGATGGGTTAAAATAGTGGCAGCCAAGTCCAGGAAAAGAGGGAGAAAGTTCACATCAGGCAGTTTTGGAAGGCCTGAGTTTGTGCCTCAGTCACGCCCATGTGGGATGCCAAACCCTGTGAATATTGGATTTGTTCAGCATCAGGCAGGGATGGATCCTGCTGAGGGCAGGGGTCTGGCTACAGTATGGGGGGACTTGAATCCACATTTCCTCCTGCACTCCAGTTCATAGAATCATACAATCATAGTTGTTCATGGCTTTCTAGAGAGAGCTTACGGAGCAGTGCAGGTTCCAAGGAAAACACCAAGAATATGTATTTCTGCAATCAATTACTTCAGGAACAGTGTCCCAGTGCTGCTCCAGGACACAGAGGTAATCTGGGTTTCTCTCTTGTACCCTCTTACACCCAAACCCTTTAAAGTTTCTCCACTCACCAAATTGCTCCATCTCTTTCTTTCTAGCTGTCTCGGTTTGTAAGACAGGTATCTGTTAAGGAAAGCAGGAACCTCCCTTGAAATGAAAAAGAAAAATGTAAGCCCTCCCCTTTCCCTCCGAATTACTATATTTTGAAAACACGGGGCTCTCAGGCAGAGATATGGGAATAGGAATAACAGTTCTTTACTAATATGTATAATAAGGTAAACCAACAACAATAACGACAGTATTAACAGCAGAACAGAACAGGGACCCCGTCTTGGCAGAGATGGGAAAAGTGGAGGAGAGGCGGTGTCTCACACACCCTCTGCGGGCAGTCACTCCCGGAGCTCCTGCAGGGCTCTGAGGAACGCCCCTCTGGAAGGCAGGGATGAGCAGAAAAGTCCCGGGCCGGTGGATGAGATGGATCAGCAGCTCTGCGATGACAGCTGATGCTGCAGCACTTCCCGGCAGGACGGGGTGCGAGGGCCACACCACGAGGAAGAAGGAAGAAGCAGCCGCTCCACCTGGATGATGGCGAAAAACATCCCCCACCGCAGTGACAGCTCCCAGCGAGTGTCCTCCTCTCCACCCGAAGAAGAAAACGAAACTAGCCAGCTTCCAATTGCCCCCACCCTCTCTTTTTTTCTGCCTCCCCCTTCCCCGCTGGGCCCAGCCAAATTCTTTGTCTTTCTTAAGTCCCCGAGAAGTACCAGCCATCAGGTTTTCCCCTCAGCTAATGGGGAAAAAATTCCAATAGATAAGAAGGAACAAAAGGGGCATCTAACCCACAACACTAGCTAAAGATGTCATGTAAAGCTGCCTGTCAGAAGCTGCCTGTTTCAGCCAGTACACGGTACTGAATAAACACTTCAGTATGTTCAAACCTGGATGCTATCGGTGAATTTACAGGCTTCATTGGCCGTTTTTAAACTGGGTACACATGCGTGCTCACAAAGGTTAGCTCAGTTTAGCTACTTTGGTTTTGCTTGTTCTTAAGAGCAGTTTTGGCTCCAAAATGTAATGTCTTTCACGTATTTGGAAAGATTTGTCCAAAGCACATGATCAACATCTGCTTTTGGTATGCCAGAGGAGCTGTGTGAGAGATGCAGAGATCAGAGAATACATTGCTGCTGTGTATATTTGTTTTTAAATTTGGATTTTCTATTTTGAATTTGGAGTTTTTCTATTGCTAAGCAATTTAAGCAATGGGCTGATGGTCTGGTTAGTAAAAAAAAGCATGAAACCCACTTACATTGGTTGAGGCTTTGTTAGTTTTGGAGGAAAAAATATAAAGATAAAAGCTGAAAAGTATATCAATACACTGCTGCTGTACTGCCAATGCTCAGCCAGCTTAAAAGAACTAAATTAGTTTAAATAGGCAGAAACACTGTTTTATGATGGTAAACAACAAAATTGAGTGCAAAGACCATGGAAGGAAGTTGTTAGGAAGCCTCTACAGTGCTCTGGAAAAGTTTTGCAGCACAGGCACCTATAAGAGAATTGTCACCACCTACCAGCCTGGGCATTTTCTAAAAACAGGGGTGTAAAATTGTAGTACATGTTGATTTCTATAAATGCAGCACCAGGAAATGCCTTACAGCTCATTTTAAGTCAGTGCAGTTTCAGGGGGGTGTAAGCTGTTCCCAGAACAATCTCTGAAGACTTAACACTAAGGTCTTGTCCACAGTAACACTGAAGCCCTGACTTCTGTGTCCAGACAAGGTCTGCCCAGACTTGCTCTCATCTTAATTAGGTTCTTTGCAAAGATCTTTGCTTCTGTGAGCTCTAACCTTGCCCGTGCTGAGATTTCAATAAGGTAAACTGTAAGCTAGATTAGCCCTCTACAGGCACAGCCATGACATCTCTTCTCTTTTGCACCAACCTTCAGGGTGGCTTTTCTACCAGAGATTTTCTGCAGGCTCGCTGCTACCTGAGGTGGGTTCTGTGCATGGGGATGCTTCAGAAAGTTGAGGTGCATCAACCAATGTTACATCTGTGGGTCCATGGTGTCGGTGTGCACATGTTACAACCCTAATTTTTGTATCAAGTAGTTGTAATTATGATGGTATCGTAATGATGGTATCTTAATCCTTGTATTGTCCTTGATCCTTGATTTCTTTTGTATGGCTACTTCATAGTTCAACCATTTAAACCCATTTTTGTGAGGAAGCTGGTAGGTAAAAGATTGAGGAATCAACAGGGACCACGTTTTTCTTTCATCATGAATTAATCTGTCAGTGCAGGTCATGACTGGGATTAAGACAGGCAATGTCTATCAGCGGTTGCTAAGGATTTCTTGTCTACACACTTCCTTGGTAGCATTTTGCAAAAATGGCCGATGTGAGGTACAGTGATGGAGGAATGGCCGCTGTGAGCACAATGAACAGAGCTGTGAAATTTCTGGTCTGTGAAATTCCCTTTGTGTAGGAACACCTGAAGATGTGTCACCAGCAGACTCCTGCCTGCCACCACCTGTCTCTGTTGTATCATTCATTCTGCACTCCTCCCTGCCCACCTGGCAAAATGAACCATCATGCTACAAGCCATTAGCACCCAAAAGGTCAACAAGGGGATTTCCTGCTTCTTCAAAGATAAGCAATAAATTAAAAGAAATAAGAAATACATGTTAAACCTTAGGATACTCCTTTAAAGAAAGACTCCTTTTATTACAACAGAGTTCATTCCACAACAAAGAAGGCGCTCCAGAGAAGATGTGATGCTGATGTGTCATACTGATTGATACATGAAGTATGGCTCTTACAAGGTTTTCCATTCTGGTCTAGCTAGTCTGTTGACACATAAAAAAGATCCAGATCTTCAGTTTAACTTAAAAAAACCCTCTTAGGAAATCCTCTTTTACACAGCATATAATTAATATATGGAATCAGCACTGGATATTCCTGACAGGTTTAGACTAGCTCTGTACTTGATGGTCTAGCAGCCTTTTGAGCTGTGTCCCTGTGAGATGCTGTGCGAGGGAGGGTTCAAAACAGTGTAAAGCCAGAAACTCAGCTGTTTATTTAAAGAAAAGCCTTTAGTTTCTGGAGCAAGAAGACTATGCTAGTTCAAATGGCAGGTCAATACATCTGGAGTTTTCTTGGTTCAAAGATTTTTCTGCATTTCAGAAAGGATTATGTGCATGCACAGAAAACAATTCCGGTGGTTTCACTGGAGTAAGGTCACATCCAAAGACTCTCAGATTCCACACTTGGTGACTCAGAAAGTAGCGCCCACATCACACGCTCTTACAGCAGTGATGTCCAGACCTGAGTGAGTTCCCTGCACCTTCTTATGGCAAGTGAGGAGAAACAAGGACCCAATGGACTCAGCTAGGAATAGCCATGTCCTAGGAGCACCCCTCTCCTTTGTTGGCTGCAGAAAAAATTTAGAGAGGAGTGGATGTGTTTGCTGTAGGTTTGAAGGGGGTCAAGCACATCAAGGTGCCTGCTGACTACAGCTGGTCAGCTATCTGCTTTCCCTGCTCTGAAGGTAGAGCCACTCCAGATGGGGTGCTGGGAGATGCAGGTTCCACTTGGTGCTGCATGACTGAAGCAGGCACTTCTTGCAGATGTCCATCCTGCCCCTTAGGTAGGCACAGTTACCCTGAAGCAAGAATATGTTCCTCCTGTGAATCATCTCCTCAGCTACACAAGTCAATGTGTCACTATGTCACTCTGTGCTCACTTCAGCCATGGCCTAAGACTGGTGCAGAGCAGAGAGGACCTGGGCAGGTCTTGCTCAGATGCAGGGCAGCTGAGTGGTGAGGAGAAACAGGAAAGACAAGTCCAAAGGCAGGTGTGCCACAATGGAAAAAGGTGTCATAGTAACACCAAGCCAGCAGACACAGCCCTGTGCTGCTACAGACTGCCTGTGCAGTCTGCTGGTGTCCACTGGACCCCTCCCATCAGGATATACTATGGCAGCACCGTGTCTCCAGCCAGAAATGGGAAAGGGTCTACCCCAAAGTATCTAGCACAGGCAGAACTGTTAGAGGCAGGATTCTGGAGCAAACCTAAGCCTTGCCCATCACCACAACATCCTCATGCACAGGTAATTGTCTCTTCGAAAGCAGCAGCCCTCACAGACCTGAGCCTGGGAGGTGCAAAGCATCTGGGCCAGCTCAGAGATCATGCTGCTGAAATACGGTGTGATTGTTATGGTTCATTAAAGCACAAGCTTAACTTTAAACTCCTCAGTCACACAAGTAGTTACTGTCTGACCCTGTCTCACACTCTTGACAGTGTTGCCAAAGGAGGAGGGAAAGAATTGAAATTTTACACCATGGCATATGGAGTGATTCAGAATTCTTCTAAAATGGAGATGGTGAGAATATTTTTGTCAGATCTTTGATCCCTTTCAAAAATAGAACCCCCTGGATGTGGTTAGAGAGGGCTCATGCTGTGAGCTGGAGTTTTTGTAATCACTGCTGACTGGAACTGCCTGTCAGTCTGATTTGTGCATTTTTCCAGTCTGTTGTATAATACAATCAAATTGCTGTTCCCACATTGTAAGAGACACTTCACAAGTTGCTTGGGAGAGGGCACCAAGCTCCAATGCTAATTTATTTTTCCTCTCAAAAAAGACTTTTTCCATTTTTTCCTCCTAAACAATTTAATTTTATACACAGAGGCTAAAAATTGATTCAACAAATCTTGGGTAATCTCCAGGTCTTCCCCAGATTGGAAACCAACAATTGAAAAGAGATAAAATATAGAATAAAATTTAAATTCATAATTTTCATAAAAATTCATAAAAACATAAATTGAGAACCTTCTTATTTCATTTAAGTGCTTAAACATCTCTTGTAGAGTGGCACATCAGGATGTATTTCCAGGTAGATGTTCACATCCCTGAGAATGGTCCTAAACCACTGCAGAAACAAGATAACAGAAGCCCTTCAATTTTAGCCACCAGCCTTATTTACCTATCCTCTGAGGATAATGTAGATAAAACCTCTGAGACCCTAGGACAGACTTACTGAGGAAAGTAAGGCTGGCACTCCTCCTGTTTAATGGTTAGTGGCATGAAGTATGAGGACCTGTAAGCTCACAGCTTGTACTTCTGTGCCGCTGCAGTTGCTGCACCTTGCCAAGGAGATCCTCAGTGAAAACAAGAAGGGCTCATCTTCTTTTAAACAGGGAAGAATGAAAAGGAGGGCAAAATTGGGATTGGGGTTTTCTTGTCTCCACAAGAGCTCATGCTTTGTTCCATCTTTGTGGAGAAATGCTCTCGCAGAAATGATGGGAGGCTGGTGAGGGTACCTGGCTGCCAAAGGAAGACACTGCTAGTAGCCTGCAGTGTACAACTGATGTTGATGGTAACTCATTTCTTCTTAAAACTGACAATTTTTTTTTCTTCCTAGCAGAACAGACAGGAGTGAAAATGTTTCACATAATCACTGATTTCATTGAAACTTTGACAGCATTATCAAGCACTTTTGATCCTTTTTGATTTTATATGAATCCCATAAAACATCCAAACACCAGGATGTAAACTAAGGACTTCAATAAGCTTAGCTTTGATATATCTGTTATGTTCCAAATTTGGAATGAAAGGAGGTGTGAAATAATCAGCTCTCCCAAGAAAATGTGACCTCTCTCACAGCGCTAACCATTCTTGCATAAGTCCCAAGGAGCCCAGTTATCTCTGCTGAGGGACAAGTCTACTCCTACACTCAGTGATGCTGCAAAACATCCAGCACCCCTGCCACAAAAGGAATTCTCATTCACATCCTGTTGGATGCTCAGGATCACCTTCCAGGCCAGCAGCACCAATTGCCAATACCATCTTTTGGAGAGTACTTTCTGAAGCACACTGATGGGAATGTAGAAGTCTTCTCTTACTGCTCAAGTAACCTGGACACATCTGTGAGAAGTGGATAGGCCTTATCTTCATCCTTTAGAAGAGAAAATAAAAAGCACATGCAAATTGTTTTCTGTTGAAGATAGCAGGGATGTTGAAGAAATGAGAGAGTTCTTGTTAAAAGAGAGCTCTCTCATATTGCGCTACCACTTTGATTTCTACTCCTGCAGCAAAACTGGGTTTTGTTTGTAGAGGACTCCTGGACAGAAGCAAATACCAGCCTATTGGCTAACAACATAAAATGCAATTTTTTTTTATAGAAAATAACATTTTGTTTGCACTTGGGTGGACAAGATACCTTGGAAGAACAAGACCCAGTACATTGCACACTGAACTACACAGGCACAAGTGGCTCTTGCAGTTGTTCTCAGATGTTGTCCAGGGTGTTGTCCACAGCTGGCTAATATAACCTGTCTTGTTTATCCACCTGAAAACTGGAATGCACAAATAATGGCCATTTTCAGCTACTCCACTATTTACATCTCTTCTGAAAGCTCAGCTGAGCTATTTGTACTGAATAGGAATAGTAGGAATACATTGATGTTGGCTGAAAACAAAAGCTGAAGCAAGCAGATTTTCAGAGCAGCTTTAGGGCCTGAAAATTGCTGCAGTCCTCCTGGTTGTGCTACAGAAAGGTGGTATGGAGTCCTAGAAATTACTCTGGTTGTGACAGAGAGAAAAAAAATTCAATTTATTAGCAAGCTGCTCTCTTTAAGCATTGCAGCAGCTTTTTATTTTTTCCCTTTCCTTTGGGAAGGGGAACTGGCTTGATGGACCGAGTGAGGAGCTCTCCCATAGCATCTCCCTTCCAAACACGCAGGATGGCAAGCAGCTACTGCAAGCCCAGGTGGTTCCTGCACTGCCCCATCAGCACAGGACCAATGGCATGGGTGGCCCAGCCAGGCCAGGCCCTCATGTGAATTAGCACCACTGACATTCCGCTGATGGGCTTTTGCTCTCCATGGCATGGTGCTGCAGGACGTTTTGGTCAAGATCCTGCATGAACATGGGACAAAGTGTCTCTAGCAATGATGCTGGGTAGCATGGTGCCCTGAAGTATGCTGGGGAAAGACCTGTCACTTCTTTAATTACATTCAAACATGCACAGCTAGAGAGAACAATACCATGGGTAGGTCAGGAATTGATTAACCAGTTTGCTGTGAAAGGGAAGGGTACTCCCTTTTCTTCCACCTGGCCTGTTTGGACCTGACTTTGTTAGGAAGAAGGACATTTATTTATATAGGTGTAAGAAAATATAGTCCTGCCTCTCAGATACCTACCACTATGTGCCAGTGGGAGATCAGGAGTGGGAGAGAGCCCAGGATAATGCAGGAACATTATTTAGTAGGAAGACATTATATGACTAGGAAAACAAGGAAAAGACAATTCTTTTAAAAAAAGTTGATTAAGCATCAGTGTGTCTGAGCAGCAGCTTGAGGAATCAGTGCAAAATATTTGAGAAGTCATTTAAATTTGAATTGAAGAAATTCAACTGCTCCATTATGAGTTTCAAGTGGAGAAAGAATTCCTTGAGGAAAGATATAAAAAGCAGTTATTGATCTTACATGAGTATTTTTTCCTATGAAGGTTAAAGAGTGTCAAATATGTTGGTAAAACCAAGAGTATATCAAGGGATGTCTCATTTACATAAACAGTGTGTTGGCAATCCAGAAATACTATCCCCAGGAGTTAATTTCATAGGTTTATATTGGAAGTCAGTGCCACCCCAAGGAGCAGGAGGCTGAGCTGGAGCCTGACACCCTGGGTCTGCTCCAAGCCTTTCAGCAATACTTGGCCAGACACATAGGGGCACAGTTACATGACTAATTACTTCCTTCCATATGAAATTAGAAGAGGAGAAAATTATCATTATTATCCATTTGAGCACACAGTTAAACAACACCTGAATTTCTGTCTGAGGGTTGGTCCAGACTCAGCTTCAACTGATAGCCTTATACCCACTTAAGAAGGTGATTAGGGTGTTAAGAGATTCTGGCTGGTACCTGTAAATCAGTGCTTCAGACACTATTAAAACCTAATAGGTTTGAAAATATGTTGACCATATTCTGAATTGATCTGTACTTGCTGAACTTGATGTGTTCTTGCTCAAAAGAGACCTAGAGAAACCTTGAAGGAATGGTTCATTCAGGCATTGTGTTTGAAAGGGTGAAGAAGACAGCACTGCAGCTAGCCCTGCGAGTTAGATTTTTGGGGTTTTGGAGTTTTAGGGTTGGGTCTTTTGTTTGGTGGGGCTTTGTGGGGTTTTTGGGGGTATTTTGGGGGAGGCTTTTTTTTGAGTTTCCGATCATATGGAGTATCTTCAAGTGCATCTCTATTGGACTCCCCAGGCAATTCAATGGACTCTGTGAACTCAGTGGACTCTGAGTGGAGAGGTCCCTGGCTCTATGCTGTGAACAAGGGGAGACATTTACACCTGACAGTAAGTAATGAAGGACATCTTCCAGTTTCCATTGCTCCATTCTGCTTTTACATTTGAAGAGCTTCTCAACTTCATGGGTATCATGAAGACTTTGACAGCCAGGGGTGCTTAAGGAATCAAAGAACCTATACTGTGTTTGACTTGTCTGTGTTGAGATGCTGTCTTTGAGATCACTGGGAGAGTGGATTCAAGACAAGGGCCGGATCAGACATGGGTGCTATAGCACATGCACTCCTTCATCCTCCTTCTCATTGCAGGTCCGAGTTGACTATGCTAGACTCCCTGGGACTGCAGCCGATATGAAACAGGAGGATTTCCTATCCCATTGATAAGGGAAGACAATTTCAAAACAGCACTTGCAAGTTAGGCTTATTAGTGGACTTACTTCCTTAACAGCCCCAAACATGGGGCTTAGTCTTGGCAGGAGTCAAAATTCACCTTGGCTTCACTGAGCAGGGACCTGCTTAAGCTGAAGCCTTCATCATACCACAGTGGTGTTACCCTGCTGATTCTCTACATCCCAGCAACATGCAGCATCCACGTATCAGCATGCCACCAGCAACTCCACATTGCATTTGCAGCACCAGCTGACTTGCAGTGAAGGAGAAACACTAAGAGATCCTGTCTACCGAAGGAACTACTGGAATTATCCCACCAGCAGCTGTAGTAACACACTGTGTGGCAGAAGTCCCTCCTTCCCCTAGGGAAATGGAGCTAAGTTGGTTCTTGAAATGACTTTCAGGGTGGAGTTGATCTTTACTCAAAACAATTCTTATCCATCCATCTACCTTCTAGGAAATGTTTGGTGCTCCTTTCAAGTGGGGCCAGCTAGGCAGACCCACAGAAATGTGAGAGCCACTTCCCTGGGCCTAAGAATCACCAGCTCCACAGTGGTGACATTGTCCAAGTCACATGCATGAGGTTGGTTATTCCTCCAGTGTGGGCCCATAATTACCCATCCGTGCCCAGAAGGGCAGGCAAGCTCTCCCACAGCTCACAGGAAATAATTACAGAGCAGCTCACCTTCCTGCAGTACAAAACTTCCTGATACATCCCAGAGGCACTAGCAACATTACTCATAGTGGGTGACATTTCCCAGCCTGATTCTCATGCCCTGGCTCAGCCATCCATCCCACTCCCTTCTGAGTCTGGTCCAGCCCAGGACAGCACGTTGATGCAGGGGAGTTGGGGAGGAAGTGGAGGACATGGCTCTGGCTATGGGAAGCAGCTTATCAAGAAATGCTTGTTTAACACATGGCAGATCAGCCTGCCTCAGGAGTGAGCTGTTTTTGTAAATCAAATAGCTCCTCATGAGTCAGAAGCCCAACCCTTTATTACAGAGTCGCATATACTCAGAAACCACTGTAATTCAGGGATTTTTATTGTTAACATTTGTTGGCTTTCATGTACCAGCCTGAGGTGGGATCTGACTCCTTAGAACTGTTAAGAGCATGGGTTTCTGTGTACTGCCAGCGCCCAAAGGGAGTAAAAGACTGAAAAGTGATACCAGGCAACCCATCCTCATTTGCCAAGAAAGACAGATCAGTCTTTCTTCTCAGAATGCTTTTGAGGGCCCCTTTCCTAAAAATTACATCCACAGACTGTAAGCTCTCTGGAGGCACTACTGGAAATGATCACATATGGCTGAGAATGCTGAAATTAAATTTGTAATACTCAGCTACTGTAATCTGCAAAGTGCTAAGTGGTAGAAAGAGGCAGCAACCACTTTCCAAAGCTCTTTCCAAATGCGTACAATCAAGAGAGTCACTTGTCAGCCATAGCAGGTGCCCACTTATGCTCAGCCCTTCGGAAGTCACACTGAGGATGATTGCCACACAGATCTTTATAGAAATTTAATAAAATATAAGATGAAAAATAATTATTAAGTTGTCTAGTCTAGCTACTCATCCATCTCTTATAAGTGCAAAGTGAACGATTTGCAGCAGAAGACCAGAAGTTTAAGGTGTGTGGGAGTAATGAAAAACAGCAACAGAAGTATGAAAAAAGCTCTTCACCAACATTACTTAGGTGTTGCAGTAATGAAAAACAAGACTACAAATTACTTTCAGAGCTCTATATTTCCATTGTTTTAAAAACTACAGCCCATTTTTCAGAGCATTACAGAAACATCCTGCCTGCAGATAGGCTTTTATGTTTTTTCACATTGGTGGCAAACAAGTGCAGGTATGTGGTTAGCATGAGAGAGCCCTTGGGGATGTGGAGCTCCACAGGGGTGTTTCGGGAAGTCTTTCCAAACCAGTGTTGCCACCCCTGGATTAATTAATTCCACAATGGGCACTTGCTGACACAGTGTTTCATCCTACTGCAGGATTTCCTGGGAGGTTTTGGGACACAGTAAGACAAAGCAAAGCACACACTGTTCCCAAGGCATGGCAATGCCTGCCAAAAGCACTGCTGGATACTGCACTTCTGCCTGTGACGATGGGTGGGAAAGGGGGCAGCAGAAGAGAGCAGAGCTTGGCAAGTACGTACCTGCTTGGTTGATTCGTGTCCATGAACACCTGCTTATCCTATGTACGGTATGTGGTGATGCCCTCCAAGATTATTTTGCCTGCAGGTCCCTCTCCTCGGTGTTTTGCTTGCAGACCATGCTGATGCTCTCCTGGTCTAGGGACAGTCTCCCTGGATGAGCATGCCTGTGGGGAAAAGTTCACATCCCTTAGCATAAAGATGCATCCCAAAGGGGTCAGCAACATAAGGGTACCACTGCCTGTAGACCCTTCTCACTCTACGATGGGGCACATGGCAAATCTTCAAACCCCAGTTTCATGTGCCAGGAAGGTTTAACTTCAAATTATTTTTGAGCTGTTGCTTTCCCTTTAGAAGTATTGTTTTGATACACACCCTGGTGTTCAGCATCTTTGCTTTGTAGTGGCTTTTGCGGTCCCTACTTGTGTATCAGAAGGAAGACTGAGCTCAATGCTCAGTTCGAGTACCTGCTCCAGACCTCATTTCTTCAGATTGGGCTTGACAAACAAAATCTCCTCTGGGGAATAAAGGGTTCAGAATCACTAGGCAAGAGAGACCTCCTGAAAGACTTTCATGTAGAGCTCATGAAGAGAATAGAGTATGTCAGAGTTTTAAAGACAAAGCAGTACCATCAGAGGCATGTACAGGCTCCATACAGGAGGGACCTTTCACATGTTGTCAGCCTTTGAATTCAGCCTTTTAAATAAAAGATTGGCCTTCAGACCAAAAATGTGATGCCTTTTATGAGTAATAAAGCACAAAGCAATTTATTTTTTTATGGATGAATGTATATAAATATTCAATATAAAATTAGCTGGCTCTTTTGATTTATTGATAAGCCAAATTCATATTTCACCTTGGCAAAATAACACATCATCTGGCTTGCCACTGGGCAGATGCCTGAGAGACAAGGGTGTTGGTGCTGCAGAGGCTGGGATTAGTTTTTGTGTTACAGGCCACTCTGAGGGAATGTGTTTCATGTCTTGGGACTCCAGTGCTTGTCAGAGGTGATGGGATGGAAGCTGATAGTATCATTGTTGGGAACTGTGGACAGCCACGCTGAAGCAACATTGTGTATGAAACTGGCATGCAAGTCATACTCCGCATGACCCATGGCTCTGCTGCCCAGCCACTGTGCACATCTCCCTGCCATGTCCAGGCCCTGGGCCGTGCCTGGGAGTTGCGGCCGGGGCGGCCGTTGTGCGTTTGCCCGGCCGTGGTTCCCATGGCGACGGTAGAACCGTGGCGCTCGGGACCCCTGGTGTCATCAGGCGGTTGCTGGACGGCGGCACAACGGCTGCGGCTCTGCCCTGCACACACCACCAGATGCAGCTCTCGGAACACTCAAGCTTACACCTGCCTTGAGACACTTAACAACGCAACAATGTCTCACTGCCACTCTCACTGCCACTTTCACGACGACCGCATCCACAACCTGAGGCAGATACAGAGGCAGATGAGGCTGCTGGACCTGCGCCTGCAGCTGCTCCGCGACAGGCTCTGTGCCTCCCGCCTGCACAAGTGTAGTAGCCATCACTGCTGCTGCCCGCACCCGTCCCTCCGGTGCGGGAGAAGGGCCCTCATTGCGAGGCTGGATCTGGAGCGACGACTGGACAGGTAAGAGGGAGCGGCCTGCTTTCTACAGACATCAGCAACTTTTAGGGTAGGATAAAGGGAGGTTTGACTTTGCTATCAGGACAAAGGTTGAAACAAGTAAGTAGGATGGGAGCAAAACAGCCATTTTGGAGAAATATATTGAAAGGTATATGGGAAGGTAAAGATTGTTCTCTTGTTTTAATTCCAGATTGAAAAGACTGGGCATGCTGTTGAGCTCCTGCTGTAGTCACAGTCATTTGCATTCACATTGCCATCCACATTGCCATCCACATTGCCATCCACATTCACATTCACATTCACATACACATTTGCATCCACATTGCCATTCGCATTCTTGTCTCGATGTGCGGTGCTTTGACCCCAACGACGTCTGTGTAATGGTGAAAGACGGGAGGGTGACTGTGGCAGCGGAGCACAAGGACGAGTGCAACACCTGCATGGGAAAGGTCAGTAGCTACAAAAAATACATGAAGGAATTCAGCCTGCCGCCGGGGACGTGCGAGAAGGAGGTGACCTACTCAGTGGAATCCAACAGCCTCGTGGAACCACCCAACTGCTGCCCTTACATCTGCGACTGCTAAGCTGCAGCAGGGAGCCAAACCCAGCCACAGCCATTCCTCTGCTTCATCCCTTCTCCCCCCTGGATCTAGATCTGTCCCATGAACTGTGTCAACAACTTCTCTTATCTCTTCCACAAATGAAAGCAGTACTCTGAGCCAGTTGTGTGTGAGCCTTATTTTGAAGGGGTTTGGTGGGCAAAAAGGGGAGTGCCATCAGGAAAACATAAGGATATTTTTGGGCATACATGACTGTGGTCACTTAGGGGGTACTAAAGGGAGGGCTAGAGGTGGTGGATTCAGGGCATACAATCTCATGGATTTTAAAGGCTGAGATGCACCACTTATGATGAGTCACATTTCTGTAAGGACATTCCTCTCAATCCAACCTCTTCCATTTGAGCCCTAGGGTATTTCTAGGAAAAAAATCTTGATGATAAACACATTGAGGGGAGGAGCCTTCTAAAAAATCAAGTTGTACTCTTTGTCCCCTTGGTTTGGTTTTTGCAGGGACTGCCTGGCTGGAAAAAGCTGTGGCTGAAGGACAGAGAGCTTTTCCTTAGAAGAGTTGGGATTGGGGTAAAATGCTTGTCAGCTGAGGAGGGGATGACAGCATTTCCTCCTGAATCAATGGCTCCAAAATAATAAGAAAATATTTTTCATGTTGGGAGAGGGGGAGAATTGTCAGTATAATTCCTTGAAGGCAATTTTAACTTTGCTCCCTTGGCCTCAGCATTTGGGTACACACTCCTATGGGAAGTAGCATTACCTCCCACTGCAGAAAGGTGTGTAACAGAACCAGCATTTACCAGCCACCTGGGCCCCATCTCCCCAGTGAGCACCACCTGGTTCAGGCTTCATGAGTCCCTTGGGCTGGAGGGAGGAAGGTTGCCACCTCTTCATGTGGTGGACTCCCCTGCAGCAGACTTCCCTAACAGAGAACTCAATGTTTTAGGTTGTGCTGGCACAGAATTTAATGTTCCCTAACCTGCCAGGGAGAGGATGAACAACTGTGGGCTGGTGCTGTGCAGGTGTGCTGCACACCTGAAACTCTTCTGAGTGGAGCATTGTCCCTGCCATTAGCCTGGCTGAGAAATGCAGTTGGTTGCTGTCAACATGGGGACCCCTGGTGTGCCCCTAAAGGACCTTCACACCAAGTGGGCCAATGTGTCCCAATGCAGCCAAGGGGTCCCCAGTGCCAAAAGCACCCCCTCACTTCTGCAGCAGGGAATATTACCCTGGAAACACACCTGAAGAAAACAAAGCCAGTCCTTTATGTACAGCCTGCAAACAGACAGCCTCATTTTCACAGTTTACTTTCATCTTATTATCTTAAATTGCAATGCAAGATGTATGTATTCTATTGCATTTTGTTAAAACCAGGTGGGGCAGTGTCCTTTATCTCTTCCATGACCCATACCTCATAACTCTAGGGGGATATCTTCTGTCCACTTAAAATAGCACTTGTTAATAAATGTTAAACTATATGGGCTTACTGTATAGCTGGGTCTATAAAGAACCATACAACTATGGAATAGTTTTAGTGTTTAGGGACTTTTAGAAGGTCACTTTGTCTAATGCCCCTACCATGATCAGGAACATCTTCCATGAGACCAGGTTGCTTGAATGCCCATCCAACATGGCCTCTGGGAAAACTGTTACCACATGTCATCACCCTCGCCATAAAAAAAAAATTCTTTATGTTGCATTTAAATCTAACCTTTTCCAGCTTAAAACTGATTCTCCACTCACTACAGGTGGTATAAAGTGTCTCTCCATCTTTCTTATAGACATTCCTAATGTGCTGAAAGGGTGCCCATGCACAGGTGGTCTGATTCTGCTGGTATTGGCCAAGGATGTTTAGACCTAAGCCACATCTCACATGGAAAGCTACAAGGGAGCCTCCAGTGAGAGCAGGCAGCAGGGATGGGGACTGGGAATAGACTGGGAAAGACCATCTTCCTACAAAGCAACCCACCAAGTAATAAAACCAAACCCACTCTGTGATACTGTTTTTGCACTTTGTAATGATTTTTACAGAAGTTGTCTGGGAGTGCAGGAGGGAAACATATTTCAACACCTCCTATCTCCCTGTGACTTGCAGAATATATCAAGTCCCACAGCAATCAGAGGGCTGGCAATGACTGCTCTTATCCTTACTGCTCATCCTTTAACACACGCTTTTCACACTCCGTTCCTAAATTAGGCTCCTTGTACTCCTAAAACCAAATTACACTCTTAAGCACTTATTGACAGATATGACTTTCTGAGGAAAATTCTAAATTCATATTACATCCCGTGACTTACTAGTCTAGGCTGGTAGGAGCATCTTTGAGACCTTTTCTATAACAGAAGCAAACCACTGAAAGAGTCACTTAGTTTTGTTAATACCTACATGCTGTTAACAATTTGGAACTTAGCCCAAAATCTATAATAAACAAATACTGAGAGTTTTCAAGGAGAAAATAACTTTGGAAAGCCACCATTAACCCTGCAAGCCGTAACATCATCTCCCATAAAACAAATTAATTTACCACTAGGTGGCAGATACTATTTTTTAAAATTTACCACCATGCAACCCTTTTATTCAGAGCAAACACACTGAGGGTAGTGTCACAAAGCAATAACACTGGCACACATGGGAGCTGGTATTTTTTTCTGTTATGTTGAGCAAGTGAAGAGGTTTGCATGAGACAGAGATGTTTTGTGATCCTGGGTGTGCAAGAGCTCTCTGGACAGACCACCACCACATCAGGTTACTACACTGGATTACATTGACCTTTGATCCTGCAGCTCTCCCCCACGAAGTACAGCTCCTGGATAAGGCCACTTTAATTTGCTTCAGCAGCCTAGCCTGTCTCTGCCACACTTATCAGCCCAACAGTGGCTTCCAATGGTTCATGTATTCTTCAGCATGCTGTTGCAACAAATTATTTTTGGGACCAGTTTTGACCATCCTCATGCATCAGACACTCTCTCTGAATTTCCTAGCATGAGTAAGATATCAGAGAGGGTGATTTGGCTCTGTAGTTCTAAATGTTAGTACATTTTTGAACTCTAGTCTTATGGGGGCATTTATCAATAGGCAAGGAATTTGTAACAAGAGGTCATCTGAGGATGCTAAATCCAGACCTCTCCTCTGTCATCAATTTCTAGAGGTCTTCCTACAGCCAGGCAGTGCTCTGCTGTGCTGTACATAGGTGTGTTGGTTTGATATTGGTTGATATTTAGGAAGAAAGAAGAAAACCATTCACAGAAATGGTTTTCCTGAGAGAGGCTCCTGGGAGCTTCCTCTGTATCTAGAAAAGGCCAATGGCAGTTCTGAGAACTGACAGCTTTGTAAACCTCTGTGAACACTTCATTTTAAAACCCGAGAAGTTCCAAAAGTCTTTTTCAGCTTCTGGCTTCAGAAGGTATCGGCCTCTGGTGGGGCTGGGCTGGCCTTGGCAGGCCGGGGCCCACACAGCCAGACCAGGCCAGGCTGGGCCAGGCCAGGCCAGGCCGGGCTCCAGTGGCTCCCAGGCGGGGATGGGAGGCCAGGAGGCCCCCAGCTGGAGCAGGGCCAGGTCACAGCTGCTGAGATCTCGGTAACACCAGGGCTTGCCCTCACCCTCTGGCCCGTGCTGAACTGAGGTTTCCCTGGGCTCCAGGTCGGCCCAGGCTGCACACCCCCAGCCTCTTCCAGTGGCTGCCAGGCAGAGAGAGGAACCTAGCGTGGCTGAAATCCATCACTGTGACTGCTTCAGCCACTTCCCACCAACACCTACCGGCCTGGGTGAAATGTTAACCCTGCCAGTGCACAGATGAAAGCTGCAGAGCACAATTCTTCCCTTGGCTGGGAAAAAGCACAGAGTGACAACATGAAGACACCAGGGTCAGTGAAGGAAAGTTTAAGTTTCAGATGGAAGGAGAATGAGGAGATGTCCTAGTATTGGGACTGAAAGTTCTTTTGGTAATGCCATGGAAATGGATTATAATAAACTACAGTATTTCCTTTAATTCAGGAGAGAAAACAAGTATGAGGGGATGGAAAGTTCAACCTGTGGACCTGAGCAGAGGCAGCAAATGTTGAAGAAGCAGTGACACTCTAAGGAGCTTGAGCAGAGAGACAGAGATGAGAATGAAGAAGACTCTGTGTCTAGTGAGCAAAGAGAGTATTTCTGTTCTTGGAGGTGAAGATGATTGCAGAAATCAGTGAAGAGAGCCTTTCCTTTGAACAGCTCATCCTTAAAAAATGACACCCCATAAGCTGACATGGCCCATTCACTCAGTTGTGAAGATGGGAGGAATTTCACAATAGCAGAAGTTTTTCTAAACCGGGCAGCTGCTGTTTGTGAAGATGCAAGGCCACGAGAAGACTGTGTTCTTGTGGAGATTTCTCCATGGTGTTGCAAGAGAAAACTCCTCGCCCTATGAGGACTGATGAAAGATTATTGTAGAGGTGACAACTGATTTAAAATCCCAGGTTTTGTTTTTATGTTGTCCGTTGGAAAAGGAAAGAAGGTGGGCAGGGGAAGGACAGTGTTCCACAGCAAGAAAATGAGTACGTGCACTGGTGAGTTTAACTAGCTCTAAATCCACCACATTTGTTTGGTGCATTGGCTGGGAAATTCAAATTGGCGAATCTAAACCACCTCACAAAATTGGTGGTTTTGCCTGGTTTGAACTGAAACTGCAACAACAGGCTTAGTCTGTGTTAACTCTTATTTCTCTCCCTGCCATTGAAAGCCTAGGGAGAGCAGTGCCTTCATGAGAAGGTGCAAAACGATCCCAGCCTTCCTGTGCCCCAATGCCTCGGTGCCCCGCTGCTCCCGAGAGCACAGCACAGCTTGGGCAGGGAGCTGCTGCTCCCAGTGCCTGCTTGGCAGGGCTCTTCCTACCAAGGACTAAATTAAATGCCTGTCACAGGAGCCAGCTCCACTCTTTACACCTTCTGTCCTCATCCTTAGAGCAAGCAGCATGGTGAGGCTTTTGACACTTCCCCAACCATGTGGAGCTGGTGCAGCTGCCCTCCACTGCACTTCCACATGAGGTGAAAAGCTTCATCTATCCATTGTGTTTGTGCTTAAAGTTAAATTTAACCATTGTCCTTGCTAAGCTGTTTGGCACCTTAGTCTCTTAAGTAAACTTTCCAAGTCTGTTTTCCATCATCTCCCCTGGAGAAAGCCCTGAGAGTTTAGAAGAGCGAGCAGGACCCATGTCTACAACTCTGCCTTTATACCAGGACTCCATAGATTTGTTGTCATTCTGAACTCTGCACGTGTCACCTCATTAATAACCCTGTACTGTATTTAGGTTAGGAGCAAGCTGATCCTTCCTGCACACTCGGCATGACTCGTCATGAAGCTGCCACCTCCATGAACATGGGACACTGACCCTTGCTTCTCCTCCTTTACCCTGCAGGTCCTTTCCCTGGTCTCGGGAATGAAAAGTAAGTTTTCTATCTTTGTCTGTCTTCTAATTCTCTATGCCATCCCATTTGTGCCCCACCAATTGCTGTAGGTCAGACCTTCCTTTTGACATGTATGAGAGTTTGCTTCTTCTCTTGAAACCTCACTCTGTGATAAAAGCTTTGCTGTCTTGGAGGTTATCCTTTCAATTGCTCTGCTATGTGGTGTGAAATCATCCCCATGTAATTGTCTTTCTCAATTTCAATATTAATTACAAATAAGAGCAGGTCTCTCAGCTCTCTGGTTGCTTGTGCTGATCCCTCTCTTGGGGTGTTACACAGAGTCTTTAAAGGCCTGCAAGTGACAATAATGCTATAATTTAAAAAATTTAAAATTAAAAAATTATCAGTCCCCACTCTTCACTAGAACAGATTTTAGCTTGCCAGAAGAATAAAATGCAACCTCCTCTTTTTTGTTTTTTTGGGTTTTTTTTGCCACAGTTTTTGCATCTCCACACGTGTGTGCAAAAAAGCTTGCAAAAGGGAGAGCTGCTAGGACTCTGCCTCACAGTCACACAAGTGTGTGTGGCACTTTACAACATGTCAAAAGAGAAAACAAAATACACTGTCTGTTGAGGTCTGGGCCCCAAAGCCCTGGGGAGCCCTGGGTCTCAACAGTAATGAGCAGGGCCCACACCAGCCACAGCACACAGCCCTGTCCCCTCACCAGCCACCACGTGCCTCTGTCTGTGGGACTCAGGGTTGTGCTCCTGCAAGTGCAGAATTAGGAACGCCATCCAGAGCATCTGGCTATGGCCCAGTAAGAATTTCAAGGAGAATGTGAGCAAAAGTCATGCCAGTGGGAAGGCAGAGGGACCCAGGAGAGTTTGTCATTGTCAGCCCAGGGACAAGCAGCCTCACACCAGCCACAGGCAAGGCACAGGACCAGCGGGACACATGGCTGTGGGCAGCCACTGGGACAGAATCCTCCAGAGCCCAGCAGGGGGAAAAGGCTCTGTCCTCTGGCAGAGCAGAAGAGGGATGGGGAAGAGGAGAGGCTGGAGCCACACGAGGTGCACTAAAGACACTCAAACCTGAGCATAGTCCACCAGAGCAACTCCAAGGGGCTTCAGAGCCCATTGCCTCCTGCTCAGGCCAGCTGCAACAGCAATGCTAAGCTGCGACTACCATTGCTTTGTGTCTTGGCTTTTCCCTCTCTTCTGGTAACCTGCTAGAAATGGTTAAATATGGGCAGAATCTGCAGGATGCAGGAGAGATGACCAGGGTTGGAGATGTGAAGTTGGGAACAAACTGGGTATAAGGACCTCATGCAGATAAATAAATAAAATCAAAAAGCATCTTTTGGTAGAGAGGCAGGAAAAGAAAAGGACTGAAACCAGTGCTGCAGCAGACAGTAATAGCTGAATGTAGGAGTGAAAAGTCCTGCAGCCTTGCTGAGGTTTTACTTACTGCAGATCCAGTAAGGCTCTGGGACATTGAAAAGACATGAATAAATTAAAATTCCAGCACATAGGGCCCACTCATGCCATGCCTTGAGAACTTTCTATTCCCACTAAATTCTCTGGACAATAAAAGCACACAGCAGAACTCCACCATTACTGTGAACTCACTTAGCACCCTTGGAGAAACACAGAGATATTTACATGACCAAGAGTGAGTGTCACCACACAGAGCTAAAAGGAAAATTCAGTCATCTTGGGTAAAGTGTCAAAATCCCACCTTCTCTGACCAGGTACCCACCCATTCTTGGCTGTTTGCTGTGCCTGGAGAGCCAGGCACTAAGCCTGAAATCCCAGGCTGGCACCTGGAGAGATTTATGGCTGGTAGTGCACCAGTATCATGTAATCCTCACCTCAATATTTAAAAATAGCCTGAGGGACTGACCTACATAAACTCCAAGCCATCCAGTCTGGACTGGGTGCCCAGTTAGCACGACCTTTCAAATGTGGCGCAGCTGACTCCCTGACAGTATTGTAGGTATCATCTAGGAGAGGTATGCAAAATGTGCACAGAGAATGATGCTTCATTCTTTGGATTAAAGCACCAAAACAACCTGGAGGAAAGAAGCATCCACTGTTTAGTCTTCAGAGCAGCTACTAAAGGAGCAGGAGCAATGCTTGTACTGTAGTACTATTCAGCCACTTATATGTGCTTGCTTCTTCTGGAAAACAGAGGAAAAGCAAGCCCTGACATAGCAGGGGATTACTAGATGCACAGAGGGGAAAGCAGTAAATAGGTCACACTGTAATAATAAATAGTAAACACTTGGCCAGACAGTGGCCCTGGGGGCTGGGCATCCTGCTGGCACCCAGCAGTGCTTGGCACAGGCTGCCTGGGGTCCCTGGAGGCAGGGGTCCTGTCTTTGTGGGAGCTCCTGGAAACTGGCTCTTGTCCTCCTGACTCCCAGGCAGGCACAGTGCAGGGATGGGAGTTCTTGCACCTTTAGTGCTGAGTTCCTTCAGCATTGGCCCACCCAAGGACATTAGTGAGAAGAACAAGCTTCCTGCTCCTGGGTACCCACTTTGTGTGGCTGCAGGGTCGAATATCACACCACGATCTTCTCCCAGGGTGCCTGCAGCCTGCTGTGGAAATGGGATCAACTACCTCAATCCCACTACATGTGCCCAGAGCCCTTGCAGAGAGGACCTAGTGATGGTAACTGTGCCAGCTGTGTTTGGGAGGAATTTTCTAAAGCACAGGCAAACCCTTAGAGAGGTGGTCCATCACCCTGACAGCAAATGGAGAGGACTGAGCCAGAAGCCAATGCAGGTCTTGATGTCAGCATGTGCTTCTGGGAACCACGGCACACGGGGCACTCTGGATGGGAAGCAGCTAGATGTTTTGCCACACTTGCTTCATTTTGCATAAACCTTTGAGCTGTATGAGAGAAAATACGCACATGTGGCTCACCAGGGCTTCACAACCACTGCTGAGCCCCAGCCCCATGCCCTCAGGCGCCACATGCTGCCAGGGAGCAGGAAAGCCAACACAGCAGAGCTTGGCTTCAGCCAGGAGATGGTAAGATTTATATGCAAGGTAAAATCTGGTCTAAAAGCAACTATTTAAAAAGGAACTCATGGAAGACCATGCAGCTGGGGAGTGGAGGGATGCCTTGCCTGTTGGTGTCAGCAGCAGCAGGCAGGTCTGCAGGCAGCACAACCAAAACTTGCCCTTCAATAGCTTATGTGAGAGGAATTTATCAGTCACAGCCTCTCCTCTGGGTGCTGGTGACCCCGAAGCAAAAGCTGCACCTTATTCACAGCCAGACCATGGTTCCTGAGATGGCCAGGAGCACACTGGGCCTCTGCTGTGCCATGTCCACAGCTACTGGAGACAGGAGTCACCCAGGATGAGGAGCAGTGATGCCTGTGGACAGTGCTGGGCCCTTTCTGGTTTTCTGCCCATCTCTCTGGGAGCGTTTTACTGACAGAACAAGGATAAGGTTGGCCAATGGTGTCAGAAAAAAAAAATCAGATAAGAATTCCCATAGACAAGATAAACACAGGCTTCAGGATATTGGAGTGATTGTGCTGTGAGATGCTGCACCCTTAGATTGCCTGAGAACCATGTTCAGTACCAAACTGTTTTGGCAGAAAGCTTATATGTCTGAGACTCAGCACAGTATGGTACAAAGAGTGCTCAAGTCTCTACTTCATCTGAGTAAAAAAAAACGTGGATAAAATATCGAAATAGCAAAGAGTAGAGCCTCCAAACAACATCAGAAGGAATCAGAGTAAGGGACAAATGTAAAGCATTAAACTGCATGTTAGGAGGAAAGCTGACTTTGGAGCAATACAAACAGGAAAAGAGCGAGCATGGCTACACAAATAGCCTGCCCCCAAAACAGGGAGAGGCACAGGCTTTGGAATACAGCCAACATGCCAAAAGCTTGGGTGGCATTTCCCCCTGCTGATGGTGTGTCATAGCAGTACAACATTCCAAAAGCTTGGGTGGCATTTCCCCCTGCTGACGGTATGTCATGGTAGTACTGGATTCCCCTCTACAAAAACTGGGGTAGAGCCCAAGACTTAGCTTGACTCAGAGAGAGTCAGCTGAGAGGTAATGTTCTGAAGCACAGTGTGCTGAGCAGATGGCCTGATGTGCCTTAGTCTGAAAGGCTCATTAGCTTCTACAGAGCATCTCGGGGAAGTCTCACTACAGGGTGCAGGAAGGAGCTCCCGTACCTCCCCTGCCAATGACAGCAGTAGCTCGAATCCCAGCACATTTTGTATTCTGTAAGGGAAATTTTGTCTTTCAAACCAGAAATAAATGAAATTACCAGTTAAACACTCGTATTTTTGCACAACAGGTAACTCCATACAAGAAAGCTTAATCGGTTCTTTGTTTGTAAATCACCTCAATACATCTTATAGTGCTCCAAGAAATCCTCTGGTTTCTCCATGACTTGAATTTTGGTCCTCGAGCTCTTTTCTTCCAGCAATATTGGGTCAGTCCTGGCCCATCCATGTTCAGGAGAGATGCAGATCTGAGGCTTGGGATCTGTGCAGGAGTGTCTCCTGATAGCACCCCAGAGACCTGACTTCATCTGTCCGATCATGGGGGTGGGGGCTGGCTTGGAAGAGAAACATTCTGCAGCACCTCCCCCTCTCATCCACTTTGTTTTACCCAGGGAGACCTAGACTTTCCACTTAAATTCAGGTGCCTTTCTAAGCCTCAGCTTATTCTTTCTGACCTATTAACAGCCTTCTACCCATCAGCCTCTTTGAATTCCAATTAGATATGAAGTTCAGTTTGCTTCCAATGATTCATGTGGGAAGGCCCATGAGATCTGGCAGAAACAGCAGCTCATCATTTATGTTTATTATGCCAGAGCAGAGTATCACAAATCACAAGCAAGGAGATGAGCTGACCTCTAATAATCTAACATTTTTAGAATATTTCTTTTATTTTTACAGAAGGAAAGGTAATGTGAATGTGTTCGAAGAGCGAGAGGCTCCGTCCCTTGCTAAACATTAGCATCAATCTCTCTGACATTATTTGTGCTAGTTTTCTCCTGGGTATAGAGGTTTAACTGGATTTCAGACATTATTAAGAAGACTCAAAAGGTAAAGGCCAGATATTTTTATGTTTGTTTGCTGAAACAGTTGTTACTCCATTTCCTTAACTGTGATTATAGATACACTTCTTGCTCCTTGAAAACAGTCTTAAATTCACAACTGCTCACAAAGCCATATAAAAGCAATTTATTGCACATCACTGAACACCCTCAAGAGGCCTGAGGCAGCATTAACATTTTAAAGGAAGTGCTGGTATATCCTTTTGCACATACCCCACCTGTTCTTTTGTTCCTACATAATGTCCATGGAAGGTACATAAATGCTTGCCAAGATGTGCCCAGCCCCATGGGAAGGAGCCCAAGCCAGAAGAGCCTGTCTGGACGCAGCAAGCCATACCAACCTCCACAGACTTTTTACCCCATGAAGTACTGAGGACACAGGGCACATGATTACAAATCCATCCATGGTGACCACATAAGGCTGGTTTCTTCTGACCAGAGAAGCCTTGACTCGTGTCACCTCCAGGTGGGATGGTGGCATTCAGAGGACCCAAGAGGACAAGTGACGCAGGCTGCCAGACAGTCTCTCCTGCAGGTTTTAAGACACATTTCAGCTGAAATAAAAGTGGCTATCACTGGTGTCATTAACTGGGCAAAGAAATAAACTTAAAATTTCCAAATAAAGAACAAAAGCAAGCCACACAGGCTCATGTTTTCCACCAGCCACAGTAATTCACTGTGTTTTCCACCAGCAAATGCCACAGTAATTCAGATTTAAAACACCAAGATACTTTGGCTTTATAATCAACAAAGCAGTAGCAAAAAAGTTTCATATGAGCTAATATAGATAGTGCAGATTCAAAGTCACTTGGCACCAGAGAGAAGTAAGGGAATTGCTCAGTTTTTGGCCACAGTTCTAAGGGGTTGTAAAAGTTACATAAGCAAATGGATTTGTTGCTTTATCAACTGACATCCCTTTTGATAAAATTTTTCTTTTTCTCTTCTCCTCTGTTTTGCTTGTTTATATTAGAACATCCACTCCTGGTACATAAGGGCAGCAGGTGCTGTTCATGGACTACTCTTGGCACAGAGAAGCTGCAGTTTGGACCTCAGATGCAGGTATATTTACAGAAAAGAAGCATTCAAAAATATCTGCAGAACAAAATTATTTTCTGTTTAGTTCAAGGGCCTATGTTATACATTAAATAGCCAAATTAGAAATATGAAAGATTTTATTTAATAATAATATGTGAAAAGCCACTTGTCTCCAGTTTCCCTGGTCCAGCTGAGAGGATTTTGATAAGTTGATATGATTTACTGGAAGTCTGTATTGAAGTTTAGATGTCTGGCATCTCCCTGATTTTTATCATGATCCTTACATCAGGCGTTGATGGGATCATTGGTCTCTTATCATCTCCTCCAAGAGCTGCTCGGCCTGCTTTTCAGATGTAGATGTGTTCTTGTTTCATGTTGACATTCCTGAAAAGTCCTTTTTGGTCAGTGGACACGGTTTACCAAACTTCCATGGGTGATGGTTTTTTTAAATGCAAGAAGTCTTATATTTCTTATATTATTATACCCATCACCATAAAAAACACCTTAACTTTAGTTTATTTTTGCATGAATTATACATATATTACAGCCTAGAAGGAAAAAAATTGTCTTTTTCCTGGGCTACTGCTTCACCTGGCTCCAGTTCCTGCACTGCAGAGAGCCAGACTTTGCAGCAGGCTGAAGGCAGCTGCCCACCCAGCAGCTATGTGCTCATTCAGCACACAGGGCACCCATGTGTCAGGGAGCACCAGGTTCACCACAGCTTCATCACCAGCTCCAGTGTTTGCTTAGAAGCACCACAGTTTGTGACACTCTGCTCCCAGTTCAGCTCTCCTAGGATTGGAAGATGTCTTGGACAGGGCTGAAATTCTTGGAGATGCTGTTTCAGCCTCTGCTGAGCACTGACCACAGCCAGCTAAAGTCCTTTTCTCTCCAAAGCTCTGGCGCAGGTGCTGGCAGGGCTCTTCCTGCAGCAACATCTCAATATCACACATGGAAGAGGCTGCAGATTTGGCCCTAGGCCACCTTGTGCCCCAAAAGGGCCACTTCTCAGGGAAGCCCACTGGCAACAAATGACAGTGGGTAAACCTAGATCAATTCTTCATAGCAGGAAAGGCAGAGCTGGGAAAGAAAAGCCTATGGCAGTGAATGGGCAAAGTCTTCCTGGCTGCAGCCTTGGGTAAGCATGTCTCCTGTGTTTGCCATTTAGGAGCACCCACACCAGATGCCACACTCAGGATGGTGTTGTGGCTGAAGAACTGGGTTCACTCTCACCACCCAAAGCTAGCCTTTCCAGGCACCCAGTGACCAATGTCAGGAGAGATCAAGCTTGTCATCCTTGCTGCTGCTCCAAGAGCTCTGGCATTTTCCTGGGCAAAGCAATCCATAGGCTGGGGTCCAGGCAGGCAAAGGAATGTCCCAGGCCCTCTCACTGGGCAGGATGTGATGTCCCTCCATGCTGCTCACCACTAACCAAGCCCAGCCAGCTCAGATCCCAAGTGCCTGACACTGGAGGCAGCATGTCCCCACACCAGATCTGCTGAAAAATCACAGGATGGTTTGGGGACGAGCGACCTTTAAGTTCCTCTGGTCCCAACCCTACTGCCTTGGTCAGTAATGTCACCCTGGATCAGGTTGCTCAGGGTCCTGTCCCACATGGCCTTGATCACTTCCAGTAGTGGAGCATCCACAGTGTCTCTGGGCATCCTGTGCTACTGCTACTGCCTCACCACCTTCAGGCTCAGCATCAGGAGCTCCAAACAGCAGGTGGAGTGACCTGGGCTGTGCACTGGGAGAGGGGCAGCCCTTACTGTGGGGTTGCTCTGGAGGTACTTACATCCCCACAGGTGGCACCAATTGCTGAATACCCTCCTGCTGCTTATGTGCTGGCTTGAATTTGTTCCAGTGCAATGACAGGGAAAACAGGGTGAAGTTCTGCGTTTCCATCTTTTACTAGCGCAGACTTTACTAGGGAACTAATTTCCTAAAATCAGTTTTCCATATAGTTACCAGTGCTCTTCATACCTCTCGGCGTCAACCATAACTGGAAACTTCCTTTGTTACAAACTTTCCTAAAGGTTCTTATTGTATTTATGATCCCCTAAATGCCCTTGGAAACACCAGGAGAATGATAAGAATCAGGTTGGAGGCTTTTTGTCAGCTTTGACTAATGAAAAACCCATTTCATGAAATGCAGTGACCTTCTTTCCAAAATGATGTGTCCATGTCCCAGACACCAAGGTCTTGGGATGGGGGACTTCAAAGTTTATGGCTTCATTTCCAAAGCAGTATATTCAGAAAAGGGGGTGTGGGGTTTTTGTTTCCTTGGATTGGTTGGTTGTTGTTTTGGGGTTTTTTAAAAAAAACAAATCCTAGAGCAGCTATAGTGACTGAAAAATAATCCTACCATATTTCTCAATAAAGCAGTATTTTTTTGTCTTTCTACTGAGTTACCTGAAGTGCTGTCATCAGCATAGGAACCATTTAAATTACAATTTAATCAGATCAGTCCAATCTGCTGAGAACTGCAATCTGCCTTTCTAATGCCAAAATCAAAATTAATAGAAGCAGGTTTTCTGTTTTTCTCCTGAATTGCAAAATGGGCCGTCACATGGCAAGCAGAAGGGGAGGGGTGGCTGCCTTCACCCCAGCTCAGCAGGAGGAGGTCTGAGCTGCGGGGAGGCCCTTTCTGTGCAGGACGTGCCAAACGCTGCTCTGTCTCACCACAGTGGTTCCTGGGCACTAACACGCAGGCAGAGGCAGTTCCAGGAAGGATGGGGAGCAAAGCCTTGGCAGCACAGACTGTCACCTGCTTTGTAAGGATGTTGTGTGTTACAAAACCACTCTCAGCCCCTTTTTGCTTAATTGCAGGACTACCTGGAAGAAAGGGAAATAAATTACCTCAGGACGGGGGAAAAAAGAAAAAATAATATAGAAGCCATTGCCAAGATGAAACTCCCAGCTGCAGGTTCTGCAGGTCCTGCAGCTCTTGCCTCAAAGGAGGTTGTAGGTGATGTTACAGGAGCCACAGGCAGCAGCTTTCTCAGCTCAGCAAAACAGAAAAGGAGCTTCCTCTGCTTTTGCTGGTCCCCACGTCCTTCTTGACAGGCATATTCAGCCTTTCTTGCCCATTGCTCCCTGCGCCAAGGACATGCAATGTTCCTGTCAAAGGGTCTTAGATCCCTTCTGGAAGAGTTCATGCCCTTGATTTCATAACTCTGAAAGGGGAAAAAGGAAGAGCAGCTACAATACAAACAGCCTCCAAACAACAACTGATGCCTACACATCATTCCAGAGTGTGTGACAGGGACAGGGTGGCACCGAACGGCCACCCTGCGCTGCAGCGCTGGCCTTGGCCTCTGCTGGACATGGACACGGCAGCTGGACCTCGGTGCTGCCAAGCTGGAGGCACTGCAGCCCTCAGCCTGGCCTGGCCCTTGTGTGCTCTCTCTCCCCGGGGTCTGACTCAGCCAGAGGAATGTATGGGGAATGCCAAAACACTGCACTTGAGAATGGGAAAAAAACAGCAAAAGGAAAACATTACTTGGGCTTATATTTTTGTGGGAAGCTCAAAAAAATGACCTAATTAGAGAGGGAAGCCGAGCTACAACTAAATTTGTCATTTCTACAGTTTTTACACTTTGCATAGTCCTGGGGTAGCACAGTTTTGAATCCCATGAGCCACAACTCCAAACTATTGGCACATCTGGAGACACCCTGCCCTACCCATACCCTGTGCTCCCTCAGGGACCCATTGCAATTCCCACCCCAGCCTCTCACTCTTCAGTCTTCCTCCAGTCCCTCACTTCAGGGCAGCAAACCTCCTGCACCACAAGCAGACCCCTGGCATTCCCAGAAGCTCCCTGTGACCTCTTCCTGTAACTCCACTTGCTGCACCACAGTGCCCAGAACAGCTGTGGGAGCTCGGGCTGGGGCTGCTGTGTCCAGCCACCACTACCCAGCACCCACTACTCACAGCACAGGTGTTGCCCAATGGAACACATTGTCAAAGTGGTCCTTCTGCAACAGCAGTTCCCTGACTGCCACCTCCTTCCAGGAGGCCTCCCCTGTTGCTCCAGCCTTGGCAGTTCCTGTGACATGCTCTCCCTACTCAGGTAGGTTTATGAGGCCCCTAGAAGGCACATGATGTGTCCAACACTGTCATGTAGGAAAGCTGTGCCTTTCAGGAGCCTCTCAGCAAGCAGCTGTGCAAGTCCTGGTTCAGAATAAAATATCAGGAATAAACAATTTTGGGCATTCTTAGAAAAAAAAAGTGGGTACACACACATACTGCTGTATATTTCTCTCTGAAACACTGAAACACAAGGTAGCTCAGTCCTGGCTCTAGTATGCTGGGAGTACAAAAAGGGAGAGCTTAAAGGAACCCCAACACAGATTTAATTTTCTTCTTGTGGCCTGAGGATCAGGAGGGTTTTCCTAGATGTCCTTAGAAATTTGATGCAAAGGAAATAGCATGGCACAGTTGAATTTCCAAGCTTGGCTAGCCAGGAGGCAAACCAAGACAGAGAGCCAGGCAGCAGCTGGGTGAGCCCAGCTGGCTCCATGGTGTCATGTGCTGGGCTGCCTTGGATATGCCTTTGTCAGAAGAGTGTTCAGTTTAATATGTCAATGTGTCAGGCAGCAAGTGCCCAGATCTGGAATACACTGACATGGCTTTGGGGGTGCCTGCTGTCTGGGGGACCCAAAAGGGTACCAGAGCAAAGGAAGAGGTTTTTGCACCAACTACTATCCTAGCAAAGGCCACAGAATCTTCATCTTGCAGAGTTTCAGGTAACATCTAGTAAATTTGTGTGGTTAGTTTTGTTGTATCCAACATACTCTTGGGGATCCCCCCATCCCACCTGAGCCCCAGAACCCCATTTAATATCTCATCTGGAATTAAACAAAAAGCAGCCGACACTGCAGAACTGCATGTGTTTCTGCAAGAGCAAAGTTTGTGCTGAGTATCTTATGGAGCTAGTTGCCATGGGAAATATCAGTGTTTGTCAAAACTTTAAAATCCAACCCAGCATATCAAAGCATCCCACTTCCACTTGTGCACCCACAAAGCTGGAGACAAATTACAATGGTGGCAAATCAGCTGTGGAGAGGATAGGAAATTAAATTTGCTCAATATGCATTAAAGAGAGAAAAAAGTAGGCAGTAGCCAGGAAAATAGAAAGGAGAACATCAGTATGTAAACAAAAAGTACCAGGGAAAAAACAAGGCCAAAAGGCAAAAGGGTTAATTAACAGCAGGAATTTATTTGACTTTGGTGACACTTAGAGAGTCTTGTGATGTCAAACCCAGCCCTGAGATTACACTGCAATCAGTACTCAGGGCTGCAAAGTGTTCCTGTTACACGGGCATTAATTACACTCACCAGTGGCAAGGCCTCAGCTGTGGTTCCTGGTGCAGGTAGGTGCAGAGGTGGCCCCAAACCTCTGCTCTTCCTACCTGATTTTCTCCTCCTCCTCAAGCCCCACTTCTGAGGTACCAATCCCATCTGTACTAATGCAGAGGCTCAGAATGAGGAGGCCAAAATGCACCTCCCTGTCTCCAGTCCAACAACACCCAACAAGGACAAAAGAAGTGCAAATCACCCTTTGCCCTTGAGCTCAAGTGATGCTTGTGCCTCCTGAATCCCCTCCAACACAGCACAGGCAATCACCTCTGCCAAGCCTATCCAGTGTAGGTGCCAATAAGACAAGAACCAACGTTTTCACAGAGTAGTTACCAAAGGCTCAGAGCTCCAGACAGGAAGGTGAGAATCCAGGAGAAAACCACCCAGAACCTGATACAGCCATCCAAATACCGATACAGAGAGGTGTCTCCAGCCTGCAGACACAACCACCGCAGGCTGTCCCACCTGGCACTGAACTGAAGCAGCAGATATTGTAAGATCTAAAAGCTGCTTAAAAGCTGCCAGACCCTGCAAAAGACTCTGTGGAGTAAGGCAGTGCCTTCCCAAGAGCTCCAAGCCAATATAGACTGCATGCTGCAACCATGGAAGAAAAAGAAGTGGTTTATTTACAGGTTATTTGAGCAAATCAACATCAGCAACATGCAGAAATAAAGATCAGTTCCTTACTGAGGGAGTAAGTAATAAAAGATAATTTTTATTTAAATGATTTAAGAAAACAACACCTTTCAGGTCAATTAAAAGTTTGCTTTGGTGTTGAAATGGCCTTCAACATAGGCTGAAGTTCTTTCAGAAGGCAGGGTCTGTATTTTTTGGATATGATGTGATGAACCCAAGACAGTGCTGTCATACTGCTGAGGAATCCTCATCTCTAGCAGCAGCACTAAAAAATCTGTTAATCCTTTGTTGCAAAGCTTCTGTTAATAGTGGTGGTAAAAGCCACTGAAATAGCCACACAGGAACACATTTCTTTGGTTGTTTTTTCTACCTACTAAATTTTTTTTGCTACCTACTTGCTGCCAAAAATACTGTAAGTACATCAAATTGGATTTCTCTTTTTGTTCCTTAAAGGCTGTGGCTAACAAAGGCAGCCAACTTTCTTAACTATAGCATACAAAACTAACTTCCCTCAGTAAGGCATCATTTTGATTTCCCCTTAGAACTATGCTGATTTGGGTGGTTTCTTTAAAGATGCACTAGGTGAGGAGCTGCCATGCAGCTCACACTACTCACTCACTGGATGCTGCTGCCCATCCAAAGCCTGAAGTGGTGTGCAACTAGTACTGACCATATTTTCACCTTGTGTACACTCAGTCAAGAGACATTGTCACCTAAACAATCAAGATCTCTCCTGCTTCTTCCCCAGATCCAGTTCTTTATGAAACCAGAGCCTAAATAAATTCCTAAAGATATTAATCTCATTAGGTGTGTGGGTGTCCCACAAACTGGGACGTGCTGAACATCACCACCAAGCCATGTCTTGGGTCAGAACTGTGAACACTGGATCAAGCCACCAGCACATAATTCATGTCTAAAGTGATTAAGAAAGCTCATCACCTTCTAGTCCCCCTGTCCTGTTTAAGCACCTGTTTGACTGTGCCATTACATGGTTTTATGACTGGCTTTTAGATTTTGACACAGTGCCAGAAGTAGGGATGATGTGAGCATAGGGCAGGGATTTGAGGACAAAGCTGTGTCAGCTATCTGACTGAGCCATGCTCAGAGGACCCCTCTGCACCCAAAGCATGAGGTATTTGTGCAGCCCAACCCCTTCCCAAGGTACTGATCTCGTTCTGCAAGTGAGACTTGGAAGTCCTCGGATGCTCTTTGCCTCCCGACCCTGCCCAACCGTATTCCAGAGCAGCTACAATTATCCAGAATTGAAGTGTCAAACCGGCGGGGAATGCGTACATTATACAAAAATATCTGCTGTATGAGGAGGCCGTGCCACGTTGCTTGGACGCGCCCTCGGCAACAGCTCAGGCAGCGCTTGGCGGAGGTGAAGCTCTGGCTGCTTCCCGCAGCGCCAGCCTCTTGTCACCAGCGGTACCCCCGGCTGTGGGATCACCTGCACAAGCAGAAATGCCCTTGCCAGCCATGCCAACACTGCACAATTATCACCAAAGAGCTCTTCTGTTTGGTTTCTCTTCCCGTGGCACCTCCGCATCCCTTCATGTGGTGCGATGGTGAGCTGAGGAGGAGGAAAGGAGAAAAGGAGAAGAGGAGGAAAGGAGGAAAGGAGGAAAGGAGGGATCCCCTCCAGCCTCCTCCGCAACCGCTCCAGCGGAGCGCGGCGCCTGCGCGGCCGTGGTGGTGACTCAGTTACAGGGACTCGGACTCAGTCACAGTCCTTGTGAGTACAAGGACTCACGCACAAGGACTCACTTGCAGGGACTCACGCACACAGACTCACAGGGACTCACGCACAAAGATTCACAGGGAAAGATTTACACGGAGTCACAGGGACTCTCACAGGGACTCACACAGGGGTACCGGGCCGCGCTCGCCAGCAGCCGGCTGGACACACGCAGCCCGCGCTGGTGCAGGGGCGGTGCGGAGCCGGGGCGGTGCGGAGCCGGGCTGCCGCACAGCTGGGCTGCCCGAGCTCCCCTCCGATGGATGAGCTGCAGCCTGGCTGCCCGGCCGCGCCCCTCGGAGCAGCCTGCGGAGCCTCCCGGGCCAGGCGACAGCTCTGCGCAGCGCCTCACTCCAGCAGCGCCAAGGAATCCTCTGAAAGCTGTGCACGCCCTGCCAGCGCTTCCCCTCCCTCCCGGAGGTTTGCCGTCTGCGAATATGCTGTCCCGCAAGAGAAGTTGGAGTCACCATCCAGATCTAACTGCATCTAGAATATATTTCCTTTCTTTCTTTTATTTTTTATAAATAGTCCAGCCTACCTACAGCTTTTTTCCTGGCCTGATGATTCATGATCGACTCATCATACTTGTTGCTCCACTTAAATAGAGCATTGAAAAGTGCCGTGCTTAAATGTGAAAAAGAAAAAAAAATTAATAAAAATATTCCTCCCAGATGCAGATTAACAACTGACCCCTTCATACGGAAAGACCTGAAATTATTCCTGCTGTTCTATGGCTGGGAGGTTCATGTTAAGATGAATGAGTGTGAGGCAGAGCAACGCTATCTAGGCTGTACAGTCTGTAAGTGCTCCTCCTTTCTGCCCACCCTGCTTTCCTCTGGGTATTTCCGGACAGTGACAATTTCTTTCTCTTCCTTAGTTCAATGACTGGCATTTGTGACTCAGGTACGGCATGGAGAATTTCACAGTGTTGGGGTGTGTTCCCTTTCGGGGGGAGCCCGGGGTCCGATTCTGGCTAGCTGAGGACCCCAGGTTAAACAACCCCAACAAGGACAGAGGTAAAAGACGAGAAGCACTCTCTCCCCCGGGACCAACAGTCCCACAGTTTATTGTAGAACAACTCACGTGGCGTCCCGGAGCAGAGGAGGAGGGAGGGAGAGAGAGGGAGAGGGAGGGAGAGAGAGGGAGAGGGGGAGGGAGACAGAAGGTCCAGGCCCCCTGGGATAAACCCAGGGATATGGGGCGGGGGGGAGGCCAATGACACACCTGAAGGGAGAGGACATCTCAAGTAATCCACCACCAGGTCTCAGAGGGGAGGGGAGGGGAAATATGTGGAAGATGAAATGCAACATCACAGGGCTGCCACAGTTCTCCCTTTATTTCAAAAAAGTGCACGACTCTTTTGCTAGCATGGTTTCCTAGCAAAAGGACATGGAGGAGGTCACACCACCCTCCTAAGCAGCTGCCAGCTTTGCTGGCAGCGTGGGAAGCTCCTGGGTCACCTCAGCTGCAGCCAGGTGAGGACCCAAAGACACTAGCATCTCCCAGGCGTCAGAAGAAGAGCCCCCTGTTTTGGACTGCTGACAAGCCTGGCTGGGGGTTTGGTGAGTGCCAGTGCTGGAAGGTGAGCCCATGAGTTAGGGCCAGTGAGGGATGCAGCCAGCAGCATCAATGCGAGGTTCATGCTGCTGCAGCAGCCCCAGTGAAGGCTGCCGTGCAACAGGGCTGCTTCTGGCTTCCCATTCCCCACACTCTGCTCTGGGCTGCAGAAGCCAGTGAAGAACCAGGAGCAGAGTGGTGACAGGGTGACTGTCACCTGCAGGGGAAAGGCATGTGGTACCAGTGGGAAACTTAATTCCCTGTGGCAGTAGTTCCTGGTAAGGTGCTCCACAGCCAAAGGGTGGGGGAAACCCCTCTTCCTAGGACAACATGCAGCCACTTGCAGGTGGGAACAGGTGCTCTCATCTCCAGGAAGGCAGGAAGCCTGACATCTCAGAGCACCTGCATGGCACTGTGAGGGCAGGTAATGGTGGGGATAAGAAAAGGAAATAAAACCACTTTGCTCAACCGAGAGCATTAAATGCGACTACTCCCTAAACCTGCATAGCAACCAGATGCCAGCAGCAGTGCAACACACTCAGCTGCAAACAGGGGAATCCCTTTGGTGTTCCTAGCCCTCATTTCTGCATTTGCAGTCCCTACTGCCTCAGTCATGATCACTCGAGGAATACTGATTACAGCTGATCAAGAGCTCTGTCTTCATCAAGCTGATTGCATAGCTTGTTTGAAGATGGCTGCTTGGTCCTGTTGTTATGCTGTGGCTCCTAAATGCCTTTTTATTAAGCAACTGCTCCTCTGTTGTGCAGTGACTGGCAACGTTACATCACAGCTGATGGGGTCATCAGGGGACTTGCTTTATTATTTGCTGGATGGGAGTTTTATTAATGTTTTGATAACCCTTCATTTTAGGCCATTAGGGTACTCTCTGCATCCTGTATTTTCTTTTCTTCCACTCAGGTTGCCTGCAATACTCTCTCTTTCCATTTATGAGAGGTGAGGGTTGCTCTTTCCAAGTGACTGCCAGGCAATTAAACATTAAAGGCCCTGTTTCCCAAGCAGAAGGGTTTAAACTGCCAGAGGTTGTGGCTCACAGTAAGTACCCCATGCCAATGTCTGCTATCTCTGAGAAGATCCCAGCCTTCACCATTAAACAATGACAGCTGTATGGAATTTAGCCCAGATGACAATAAAAAGTTTGTGAAAGGCTTTTCTTGTTTGTTTTTTTCTTTCTTGTTTTTTGGTGGGTTTTTTGTGGGTTTCTTTTTAAAGGTAGACTTGGCAAATGTCAGATTCTCTTGCATGTGCTGGAAGCAGTCAGGAGATGAGCTGGGCAGAGAGGAGACTATATATCCTAGCTATTCAAGGCCACTTAAGTTTTGCTGAGGCTCTGGGGAATATTTAGCTGAGGCAGGGTGTGCTTGTGCCTCTCCACAGCTGTTAGTGCTTGAGAAGTCCCCACATGGCTGTGTCCATTTTTTTGGGAAGGTGTTGCCATGCAAGTACCTTGATATCTACCAAAACCTTCCAAGCAGCTGAAATGCAGTCATGGTAACAGCGCATTTTCTTTCCCTCAGACAACTGCTTTGACTTTCAGAATAAGACTACACAATCAAGTATGAAACTTCATCAAAACTGTGTTATCCTAAAAAATCTTCTGAATTATTTAATGCATTTTATATGATGATTACCTGATTTATATCACAGTGCAGGAAGTGAGTTAGGAAGTTTATCTCCTGTCTTCTCATGAATATAACAAGAAAGCTGTGTTTTTCTCTTGTTCTCTTACTGCCAAAGTATCACATTTTCTTTTGGGCACAACAGAAAGTATTCCAGAACCCCATACTGCTATATATGGAAGCTCTGGGTGACATGTTAAATTACATTGTAAGACCCAAACCCAGTTGTTCTAGCAGAATATTACCCTCCCTGACCACATGTTCCAGGAGAAGCAAGGTTTCCTGCAGAAAATATGTAATATAGAACTAGAAGCTTGAACCCATAATGCACATATTCATTCATCATTTCTCTTGACCTGATTTTGTGCTCCAGCTTTTCTGACAGATTTTTCCTTGGTTATCCAAGTTTGTTGCCAATGCAGACAAATGACTCATCCATTTACAGTAAAAGTGGGGAATGGCCAAGGGAATACCTTGATGTCGCTGCATGTGGCGTGCAAGTCTCAGGCCAGCAGATGATAAAGTCCTTCCTCTCAGCTCTTTGGGCACAGACCACATCTGCACTGTGGCACCCGCCCTGGCACAGAGGCTGAAGATGCCCTGTGCCAGAATGACAGGACTGGTTGGTTAAGGGTGTCTTGAAACAGCGCTGCTGAATGGTAAAGCTCAGGAGGAAAAACCTCAGAAAGCCACGCTCGGACAGGATGTGTAGACAGGCTGCCGTAGTTCTTGTCTCAGCTGCATCTGGAGTCCAGACAAGCTGACCTCAGGACCCTTCTTCTTTTAAAATACATATTAGTTCACTCATAGAGCATCTAAACCTCCCACAAATACTCCTCCTGTAATGGAAATCAGTCTTTTCCAAACCACAAGGAAAAATGCTTGCTTTTTCCAGACTTCATCCTCTCTGGAGATTAAAATCCCTGAACTCTTGCAGAATGCTCAGCTCATATGCAGGGTGCCCTGGCACTGCATTTCCCTACTGCTGATCCATTTGGACGGGATAACCAGACCTCAAGCCCCCTAACCTATCCTGCTGATGCTGGTCCTGTGGCCAGAATGGGCGGCATGTACTACACCCGTGGCTGGCAGGCACCCTCAGCCTCCCTCTCCTGCTCTCCCCCAGTGCCAAGGGAGGCACACCAGGCATGGGGCTGTATTGCTTTGCTTTGGACACAGGGGTTAGCTCCCTCCTTTCCCAGGACAATTTGTTGTGACACCTTCGCTGCTCTTCCCGGCTCCAGGCTGAAACCTGAAATGCATCTCGCTCCAGCTCCTGTAATCCATGTCAGCACTGCAGCATCAACTTCTGTGTGTGTGCATCATTTCAGAGTGCAGTGCTAAGCTGCAAGCTGGAGGGTTTATAGATGCTTCCAATATCTTCTACAGAGAATGTGTGCTATCTCTTGGATCCCTTTAGATTAACTTTGCAGAGCCAGGAATCTGCACAGCAAATGACAAGCCATGCCACAGCCAGTGCCAGCCAGTGTTGACATCCAAGTACTAATTGTGGAGGTTGCTGAGTGTCTTGGTTTGCATTTCTGTTTGGCTTTATCATTGAACCCAAACAGGAGGAAAAACTATGAGGTGTGTCTTCTTTTTACATAGAGGAATAAGGAGGTTCTAATTATTTACAGCAATCTGCAGAAAATTCATAAAAATCAAGCTTCCTACTACTGCAGCCAACTTTGATCACACAATAAAGTTAGCATTGAAGAGGTGTCTAATAATGCCCTTTCAACTACATTTTTCAGGTTATCCTTGGACTAAATCCCCAAACAGCTGATGTAATTTCCAGCTGGCTTTCACAGTTAAGCTTTAAAAATGGCAGGAGGTGCCATTGTCTCTGTCTTCAGCTGGAACCAGCCAGAAGTGCACTTCTTGCTGTTAAGTTCTGTACTTAGAGGGAAACGGCTGTATTTTATTTAGTTCACAGCATGCCAGAAACAAGCTTCCCTCAGCAACCTCCCAGCAGTGCAGCCAGCAGGTGATCCCAGGGCACAGCCCGAGCATACCTCCAGAGTGGGTTGCTATGCAAAAAGCACCAGCAGCTGCTTTTACTTCAGAAAACACAAGCAGCTGAGATGGTCATGGCATGGAAATGCACTCTCTTCCTCTGTTATTGAATGGCAGCATGAGAGAGCTCACCTGGAAAGTGAGATTTAAGTTCAGCTCCATGCTGAGATAGAGGGGCTTCAAAGCCCACTGCAAGCACTGCTGAGGAGAGGGACAGGACTATTGCATGGGCAGCATACTGACTGGGAGGTGGCACGTTCTTTATGCTCTTCTTCTGCAGGGCTGCAGCACAAAATGGTATTCAGCGTGCCAGGCAGAGCTGGCGAGGGGAGCTCATTCCTCGTCCAGTGGCTACTTGCAGATGGGGAAAGGTCTCAGACCCAGAATGGTTACAATATTTTATGTCATGCCCATGAAATGAGAAATACCGTGAAGCAAGATGGTGGAATGTGACTCATATCTCACATAGCTGAGGAAGAAGCCTCTCTTTCGCATCGGGCTATGATGGCATATCCTACCTGGAATAAGAAGGCAAATGACTCAGGTACTCCATACTCAGGGCCCTGTGTCACACAGGGTAAGGTGAGGAGTGCCTCTGCCCCAAACCCACAGCGGGGAAAGGCAGCGAGTCAGCATCTGTGCCAATTGTGAAATGTGGGGATCCCTGCAGGCAGGGGAGTCAGAGCAGGAGGCAGAAGAGCCCACACGAGCATTGCCAATGGCCACCCCTGGCACACAGGGGCAGCAGACAGAGAGGCCAGGCTGCCCAGCCTCTGCCCTGAGATGGAGAGCCCCAATTTCCTGCCCTCCTCCTGGCAGGGGACTCCTGCGACAGCTTTAATAGGGCACACAAACCCCCACCTGGAGCCCACCTCCAGCCCATCTCGGTGCCAGCACCACATGGCCACTGGGTATGGACACTGTGGGGGTAGCAGCCACCAACTCTGCCTGACAGCCAGGCCATCGAACACGAGTGGGCTCCTTCCTGGGGAAGGCAGTGCACTCTGCAACAAGAAGGAAATACTTTTCACAGCATCGTAACAGCCCACATAGGCATGATTACCTTTGAGTACTGGAAAAAAGCAGGGGGATGAAGAGCTGGGGCAAAAACCCCAAAACCAAATCAATATAGACATGCAGAGTAGTAAGCACAGACTTGAAATTCCACTCCTGTGGGCTTTATAGTGCTTAAAATTATTTTAAAATTAAGAGATTTAATTGGTCAGGACGATTTTATTTTGAAGCTATTTTCCTTGCAAAGGGATAAGTTCCACTATGAATTTACAAAAAAGAAAAGAGGTCATTATTAAAGAAAAATGGTTTATTGTAAACAAAGTATAAAGAATAATGTAAGAAATGTGCAAATCTTTAAAGTAGTCACAAAAAGCAGATCTAATACACTATTTTCAAACCATTCACTTTCTGATATGTGTCTTCAACATAATATGATAAAATACAAATAATGAAAATTGATGCATTGTCACAGAAGCTGGTTTAAATTCTAGGCTGGTGTCTTGCTGCCTTATTTTCCTTTTAATCACAACTTTCTAATTTAATACAATACATAATATATCCATTTCAATTTTAGCATAAACCACCTTTCAAAGAATAACAAGAATATTGGTTTTCTTCTTCAATCAACCAGAGTGGTTTACAGTTACCAGGTTTGTCTTCAAGGTGCCCCATTATCTGCTCATGACCAGCGCAGTGAGAAGGTGGAAAGGAAACCATAAGCAGCACAAAAGCAGAAGCATCATGCGATGCCCAGGTATAACCAGCTGTAACAATCACAAAGCTTGCCAAAGCAGCTGGGAAAACATCACAAAGCTAATAAGGATTTGGAAACATTCCTGCCCTTTGACTGCCCATGCAGTGCCCCTGTATGCCCATTTCAAGCCCTCTGGACACAGCAGGGTAAAGCTGGGTGTGCTAACCACCACATGCAGGATGAGATGCCTAAAATCTCCAGGAATCTGGCACCAAATCATTGGTTATGATGGGGTGGGAGAATGGTTAGGAGGAAAAGATTCCTACCAAGCAAAGGTGGCAGAAGTAGCAAAACTGATTTAGATTATCCTACGCAGCCCTATCTGGACTTTCAAGCCTGTGCCTGTACATTGCTGCTGTCCACGTCTGTGCCTACTGAAGACAGACAACCGACAGCTAAAATTGGAGTTGGTCTCAGGCATGAGCAGCAAACCCTCAGGAACACTTGCATGGGACTGGATCTAGAGCATACAAAAGTGTTTTTGCAAAATTCAAAACTGGCACAATGTGGCTGCCTCTGCTCTAGAGCCTTCCCTTTCTCTCCTCACCAGTGCAAGACACCTGCTATTCCAGTCAGCCACTGACTGGTTCTCCCAGCAACATCTTTTGTGACTGAGTGCAGCTGCCTTTGCCTCTCCGTACTGCTGTCAGCAGCCAATGCGGGAGAACCACAGACCAGGAGAAAAAACCTTTTTTCAGCTGGCCTTTCCCAGCAACAGTTAATTCCACTGTCTTCAGAGCAAGTCCTTTCACTGGGCAGTTGCAGACATTGGTGGCACAGCAACATCATTGAGCTTGCTCACTTCCATTTGCCAGCTCGGTAACTTCTTTGCTGACAAGTGGCGACGCGCGTGCTTCGTGAGGTGGTCACTGCGCATGAACCGCCGCTCGCACATCGGGCAGGCAAACTTCTTCTCCCCAGTGTGTGTTCTGCGGTGGCGAGACAGTTCATCAGACCGTGCAAACCTCCTCTCACAGCCTTTCCAACTGCAACTAAATGGCTTTTCTCCTAGGAGGGAAGAAATTACAAAGGGAAAAACCCAGTGAGTACTGAGCAATAAACAGCACTGTCTTAACTGGCAGGATTTGACTTAATTTGCAGGAAAGTTTCCATTATGGCAGCTGAGCTAAAAATCTACATAAGCATTATACACATAAAATATGGAAAATTGTTAATATACTAGTACTTAAACATGCAGACTCACTATCCCCAAGGCTAAGTAGTATGGGTAAGGGTTAAAAAAGTTAAAGGTTAAAAATTCTCTGGAACCAAATTGTTTGAAATGCTCTTCACATCTCAAAACACAGCTGATTTTAACACTCTGCTCCGTGTAAGCTGTGGATAATGATGACTCAGAATGCCCAAAACTCCCCTCTGAAGCACAGCCTGCAATGATGCTTTATGTAACCAAGCTCTAGTACTGCACTGTGAGCCCGTGTGAAAATACAGGGAACTCTTTCTGCTACTGCAGTTAAGGGCTGCGGCTGGAGAAATTACTCCAGAATAACCAAGGCAGGAATAGTTTGGAGTGGATTCTCACACCCTCTCATAAAATCAATCTCCAAGTTTCATCCACTTCTGGAAAAGGCATTCCTAAGGAGAAGCCTAATGATGCATCTTTAACTCTGGAAAGCATGCTCCATGCTGAGCAAGGCCTTGCTTCCACAGATGCATCACCGAACACTTTCTGACACGAAGCGAGTCCAGCACAAACAAACTGCTGACTCAACTTCCCCTCGAGGAGACTTCCTGTCAGAGATTAGGCAGCATTATAATGCATGCTGGCAAAAAAAAAAAATGTACTTCATTGCTGGCCCACAATTTGTTCCATGAGCAGATCTGGTAATCACTACAACTGTAATAAGCTGTATATATAACCACAGTTTTCTACATTAGATTTTAACATGCAGCCGCAGTAACCAACCTGTGTGTGTTCTGACATGAGCCTTCAGATGGGAGCTCTTGAAGTACGTTTTTCCACATCCTGGGTAGCCACAAATGTGACTTCTTATTCTTGAAGAATCAGCCTGAAGAGTGGTTTTTGCAGTAGAAGGTACAAAGCCAGGAGCAGGGGCAATGGGAGAGAGTCTCGTGCCATTTGGACTAACAATGGGAGCCTTTGTGCCCTGCACAACTGGCTGGGGCACAACAAACATGACAGCACCTTTGGGAACCTGGGTGCCCATGAAGACCATGGGCTGACAGAGAGCCGGCTGCTGGCTTGGCATGGTGTTGGGCATCACGGCTGTCACAACATTGTTGTTTGTGGGCAGTGGGACCATCTGGCAAATCACTGGCACAGGGGGGGCTCCACTGCCTTGGGCAGAGGACAGCGGTGCTGCCGCTGCTGGCTGCTCTACTGCTTCAGGGACAGACTCCTCCTTGCTCGCCAAGAGCTTTGTCAAGGGCAGGGGACCAACAGCTGGTCCTGCAGTTGTTCCTTCTGCCACTGACAGTTCGCTGGTCTCAGCACTGGCTCCACTGGGTGCTGCGGCAGAGCACACAGAGTGCTCTTCTTTGGAGTTCTGTTTCCTGGTTGTTTCCCCCAAAGCACTGTCCCGGTATTTGAGCACACTGGCTGTTCTCACAGGGCAGGTTTTGTGGTCACAGAGCTGGGCATCAGCCGTGTGGCGGATTACACTTGTCACTTGAGCTTTCACAGGCCTGGCTGCTGGAGACCTCTCTGCTTCTCTTCGAGGTGTGGCCAGAGGAGGCTTGGCAGCCTCAGACAATGCTTTGGCGAGTGGATGAATCACCTGCGACATCTCGAAGTCGGAAGGGCTGTAGGGAGGGGTCAGGCACTGTGCAGGAGAGAGAGACACAGTAAGGGGGGGGACGTTAACAGGACATCACCATGCTAATTGTCAAAAACAAGCACACAAACAGAAATTGTAAAACTTACAAATGCTGGTATCGCACTAAAATCTGCTGCTCCAGGAAGCAAACCTTCGTCACTTTCTTCTGACATGTCTGATGCAGGAGTTATAGGTCTCATTTCTGCATGTTTCTTGAAATCTGATTTCCAGTTGCAACTCATAGAAATAAGGGCTTCTACAGCCTCATAATCGCTTTTTTCAGGCGTATTGTTCCAGAAGGACCTTGTATCTCTCTGTTTTTCAGTCATCATCTCCATTTCTTACTCCTGCTTTGGTTAGACAAAAAAAAAAAAGAAACTTTAAACCTGATCCTAAGTCTGAGTATTTTGCAGCTACTTGTAAGAAGGCAGTGCTGAAACCAAACTGGGAAACCTGTCCAAGACAAATAAACCACATGTACCTGTATTTTTCTGCCTTCTTTCTTATTTATGTAATATTTTTATGAAGTTGTTAGTGAGGAAATCTGACAATCAGATGGAAATTACATAATTACTTGAGACAAAAGAACTACTCTGAATCTTAAGTATGTTAAAGTTACTCCACACTGCAAGAGCTGTGTCTGAGAACTTAAAAAAATCTTCACATCCCCCCCAAAAAGTACATCAAAACTTCTTCCACCATCCCACCCTCCTATTTTTGCTTTGGACACACACAGCCCTCAGCACCGTGCTTATTTTGGCACATGAGAAGGACTGCATTGGGGCTGATTCACATTTTCTTCGAAAGGTATTAGCTACAAAAAGTGTTCTAGAAACAACTCAAAGAGTCTCTCTCACACACACGTATATCCAAGGGAAACCACCTGCTCGGAGAATAGATATATTATATACATATACACATGTATGTACCCCCCACACCACAACCTCTATATTCCCTGCCCGGCCCCCACGCAGGGCTGTGGGCGGGGCTCAGGCGCGGGCCCCGCCCCCGGCTGTTGGGCGCGCGCCACCCTCACCTCAGCGCNCGCCGCACGCCGACCTTTCCCCCAGTTCCCTGCGCGGCGCCCCCGCCTCCGGCGCGCGGCGGCGGCCGGCTGTGAAGGCGGGCGGGGGAACGAGCCCAGGCGGGAGGAGCCGTCACAGCGGGCGGGGGCCGGGCTGGGGTCAGCGCCGCCACACCCGACGCCTCCCGCCGCGGGGGAAGCGAAGCGAAGCGAAGCGGCGACCCTGCGGGAAGCGGGTTATGGGGGCGGCGGCCGGCTCTTCACGCAGCGCCGCTCCGCTTCCCTGCTGCCGCGCCGCCCACCCCGCGTGGCGCCGGGATCCCCCCGGCTTTCTCCTCCTCCCCTACATTGCCACCTGGTACGTGCAGCCGGCGAGGCCAGCAGTCGCCGAGGCCAGCGCCCGCACCCGGTCGGGCACGCAGGCAACAAGAGGTTGCACAGCGCCAGACCGGCGCTGCCAACAGGTTCTCGGCGGCTTCTCTCCCTCCGTCGGCTTATCGTCGCCGGCTTGCCCCGCGGAGAGCTCTCCACGCGGGCGGCTCTCCTACAGCCCACCCCAGCAGCTCCAGTCCCCCACGGCGACTCAGCCCCTGAGCTGCCGCCCCAGCCCCATCTCCCGCCCGCAGTCCCTGCTATCGTGGGTCCCCTCTGTACGTGCCCCGGGGATCCCCTCACCGCACCACACCCGGGAACTCCCTCCGCTCCGCCCCGACCCGACCCCCCGGGATGGCCGGGTCGCTCACCGGAGGAACCAAGCTTGCCCCAAGGTGCCGCCGCCGCTGCTCTCCCGGTTTTCCTCTTTTTGTTCNCGGCCGCGCGGCGGCGTGGCCGGAGTGTCAGCGCGGCGTGTCCCCGCCGGCGGCTGAGTCAGGGAGGCCGCCCCCGCCCCCCCTGCCGTGCCCTTCCCTCCGCGGCATCCGTGTGGGAGCGGCGGGGGCGGCCCGGCGCTTCCTCCTGCATGAGGTCACACGGTGGCGGGGGAGGGAGCAGCCTCCCCGGCGCGGCCCCTGTTCCCCGCCGGGCTGAGGTGAAGCGGGCCCGCGGGCGGGGGAAGAGGCAGAGAGCGGCGCGGTCGTTCCGATCTCCTCGGGCCTTTCTGGCCCATCCCTGTGTCTGGGCGCGCCCGGGGACCCGCTGCTGTGTCCCGGCAGCACCCTCGGGGTGGGGGAGGTCGCTGCCACGCGTCGGGACTATCTGCACCGGGGCGCCCGGCGCTGTCTGTGTCAGCCCAGGGCTCTACTGGCGGGAGATCCGAGGGAGACCGGAGTCCGAGGAGACCCCGCGGCGCTCGGCCGTGTCTGCCCGCGGCTGCCTCGCCCGCTCCTCGGCTGCTGCCGCCCGGCCGGCTCGGGAACAGCTGCGGCTTAGCTGGGTCACTGCTAATCGCGTTACCCCGCAGCCTGCGGTGCGCCAGGAGGGCGAGGGCTCTGAGATCCGTTCTGCCCCCGTGCAGGGTTTAAGGCGGAGTCTTTTTCCCATCAAAAGTTGTAATGAAAGCAGAAAGTGCGGCTGTGTGTGTCAGGACCTGAGGATCCAGCCGTATCCAGGCCAGGCTGCAGCTGTAACTGGTGTTGGGCTCTAGAAATGCTATTGAGGCTTCATTATAGCTCAGTTTCTTGCCTCCTGCTTATTCAGCCTCACTTAAGAAATCTCCCCTCTATCTTCTCCTCGTAAGTGGTCTAGTGTCATTTGGTCAGAGCATTTTCCTTTCGTTTTTTTTTTCTAACACCTTCTTTGCCTCAGTCTTCAACTGTAAGATCACTTACCCTCAGGACGATGGGCTTCCTGAGCTGGTAGACAGGGACCGGGAGCAGTCCTCCTATAATTCAGGAGGAAGCAGTGACCTGCTAGTGCCACTTAGATGCTTACAAGTCTATGGAACTGGGTCATCCTAGGGTGATGAGGGAGCTGGTAGAAGAGCTCACCAAGTCCCTCTTCGTTTATCATACGTCTTGTCTTACCAGGGAGGTCCCACATGGCTGAAAACTGGCCAATATGACACCCATCCACAAGAAGGGCCAGATGGTGGATCCAGAGACCTACAGGCCTGTCAGCCTAACCTTTGTGCCCAGCCGGGTTATGAAGCAGATCATCCTGAATGCAATCACATGATAAATACAAGACAACCAAGAGATCAGTCCCAGCCAGGATGATTTAGGAAAACCAGGTCCTGCTTGACCAACCTGATACCATTTTATGACCAAGTTATCTACCTAGCTGATGACAGGAAGGTTGTGGATGTAGTCTACCTGGACTTCAGGAAAGCTTCTGACTCCATGTCCCACAGCATACTCCTGGAAAAGCTGGCAGCCCATGGCTTGGAGAGGCAAATTCTCCACTGCGTTGAAAACTGGCTGGATGGCTGGGCCCAGAGAGTGGTGGTGCATGCTACTACATCCAATTGGCATCCAGTCACCAGTGGTGTCCCCCAGGGATCAGTGCTGGGCCCAGTCCTGTTTAATATCTTCATTGATGATATGGATGAGGGGATCCAGTAAATTTGTGGATGACACCAAGATGGGTACGAGTATCAGTCTGCTGTGGTGTAGGAAGTCTCTGCAGAGGGGTCTGGTCAAGCTGAATAATGTCCCAAAGACAGTGGTATGAGGTTCCATAAGGAGAGTTGCTACATTTTGTCCACAAAACGCAGTGCAGCACTACCTGCTGTGGGTAGGGTGTCTGGAAAGCTGCTCAGAAGTAAAGGACCTGGGGCTGCTAGTCAGCAGTAACTGAACATGAGTCAATGAACATATGTGCCCTGGTGGCCAAGAAGGCCACTGGCATCCTGGCCTGTGTCACCAATAATGTGGCCAGCAGGACCAGGACAGTCACTCTCCCCATGTACTTAGCACTGGTGAGGCCACACCTTGAGTGCTGTGTCCAGTTCAAGGCCCCTGAATTCAAGAAGGACATGGAGGTGCTGGAGAGAGTCCACAGGACAGCTGAGCTGATGAAGGGTCTGGGAGACCAGTCTTATGAGGAGCAGCTGAGCGAGCTGGGGGTGTTTAGCCTGGAGCAAAGGAGGCGCCGGTGTGTCCTTATCACTCTCTATAACTCCCTGAGGGAAGGTGGGGGTTGAGCTCTTTTCCCAAGCAACAAGCAACAGGATGAGAAGATAGCCTCAAGCTGCCTCAGGGGCAGTTTAGGTTGGACATTAGGAGGAATTTCTTCACATAAAGGGTGATTAGGTACTGATAATGGGCTGTCCAGGGAGGTGGTGGACATCCCATTATCAATCCCTCATCCCTGAGGGTGTTTAAGGAAGGACTGGAGGTGGCACTCAGTGCCATGGTCCAGTTGGCATGGTGGTGTTCAGTCAAAGGTCTCAGATGCCTTTTCAAAACTAATCGTTCTGTGATTATGTCATGCTTCCTGTCCTTCCCTTTTTCAATGGTGTCATGGTCCTATTCTTTCTTTCTGCTTAATTCTTCCCCATGTCAGCCAATTCCAGTTGGCAGAAGGATTCTGGCAGCAGGTGATGTGTTCCTGTATTTTGCCAGAAAGCAAGGAAACAAGAAACACCTGTCCCAGAGAGTTTAGTTATGCTTGAAAGAGAGAAAACAAAACAAAATTTAAAAAATAAATTTTTTTATTTTTTACCAACCAATCAAAAACCCCAAGAAAACCAACCTGCAAGAAATGAGCAGTTTCTTCAGGCTGAAGATAGAAAAAGGATATAAATATTGCAAAACATGACCATAGATGTATGTAATTTAAAGTAATACTTAATAATTTCAAAGACATGGATTGACAAAAGAGTGGTAATTTTATTCTTATGAAGACCGTTTTTCTTAATCTTGCTTTAATTCTTTCATCTGATACATTATACAGATGGAATCTCTGTTATATGACTTCACAGTGGTATACCAGACACCTCTGATGGGATAAGCTCTCCTACTATGCCCCCTTGCACCAGGCTGCCAGTGTTGGGATCCCTTTCTTCTTGCTCCTACAGCTGCCACAATTGGCACCTGTAGAAAAACGTGCCGCTAGAGAGATCTGCATCTCCCATCATCTGTTTCTGTTGTGCAGCCTGGGTATCTGCTTGAGTTTCTGACAGATTTTATAAGATCCCTGCAGGCACTGCAGAGAAATGGATTGGCCTGACTGCCTTATCTAGAGGGAATCTCAAAGGGGAATTCATTTCAGGATGATCTGAACTCCTTTCACTACTAACTTTCACCACTAACTAACACAACTTTGTAAACAGTTGTTTACAAATTACTCCATTAGATCCCATGTCTCTGGGTGGAGAAACAGGAGAAAGTGTGTTTCACACTGAAATCAACGGGGGAAAAAATGTTGGTAAAATGTTTGCTTGGCTCCCAGAACATGCTGTCCTTTGCCAGAAGGTGCTACTGTCACACAAGGCACAGCTGGGGAATGAGCTCCTGGCTCACAAGTGCATCTGCTCTGGATCAAGTAGAGTTTGTGGAACAAATACTCAGTAGTTATTGGTGAATTTTATGTTTTCTGTTTATGGCAAGTTATGCCATAGTTTTTGTGATTGTAAGTGGTCTTATTTAAAATATTCTGAAATCTCACTTGAAACATCATAATGCTACTAAAACTAAGTCTGTAAAAGTTGCATCAGCCTACATGATAAAGTCACTCACAAAACTAATAGTTTCTCTGTACATTCAGCAGAAAATTGTCACTTTTTCACCCTTATTTGTATGTAATGCATATATACAAATGTTTTACTGATGCAGTAAGAACTAGAGTGTTAAAAATCCAGTTTCCAACATGAACAGAAAATCTGTAACATGAACTACTGTCTCCATTTTTAGCTTGCTTGCTATGGCAACATGTTGAAGGTGTGTGCTGGACTGTTGGAAGAAGTGATGGTGATTCTGTAGTAATGTTCTATAAATGCTCTTTGGAGGGAATACATTTTTTTTCATATAAAATGGAATGGTGAAAATAGCATAGCAATGTTTATGCTTGATCATGTGCCTTTTAGATTTGTCATAAGGGTGACTTTCCAGGACACTAAGCAAAGCTGTTGTAAATACTGGAGTTTTGGCCATATCTCTCTTTGTTTATGTGATGTGAAGTTGTGATCCAGCGCTGACAGGGACTTCTCAACTCTGCTGTGGTGTGACTATGAGAAAATAAAGTGCTGACTTCCAATGGCAGCTCATGCTTCAGGTGGCCTGTTCTGTTTTGTTCTCTTCCCACTCTTACTTCTTTCTCTCCCCTGTCCTTGCTTTACCTCCTTGCCCATCCTCCTTTTGGCTTCCCAGTAAGCCATTTCAGCTCTTTGTTGCTGTGGGTGCTGCAGCATCACCCTTGCCACTCTTGGCACCCCTTCCAGCAGTGATTCTCCACAGGTCCTCTTGGCTTGCCTGTCCCAGCTGCCAGTCTCATGTGCCCCTGGCACAAACAGTTTTTCTTAATGCACCTTCCTTCCCATGATGTCTGCACTGCTTTTGCTCTATGAAAGCCTCTCCCTGTGGCCATTCCCAGTAACCAGCACTTGCCAGAGCCTGCTCTGCATCACTTATGGCCATTCAGATCCTGCTGCTTCCTCCACTATTTCTGGATTCTCCCTAATGTATTCCTCCTCCACTGACACCTCCAGCCACTGATGTTTCCAGCCCTGCCCTCCCCAGCTGCCCTCTTCACTTCTTTAAACCACCTTGTTTCAACATTAATTTCCAGAGCAACCCTCTGCAGCCACGCCTCTCCAGTCACTTGTCTGGTTACTCAGGAAGCCTCCTGCTCATTCTCCCATGTGAGAGCATGGGAGCACCCTTGGGCTTTGTTCCCACTATGTCAATGCTTGTCTGCTGCTGCCACCATCCAGGTGCAGGGCCCTGCAAGTTTTGTGTGGAGCACTGACTAGCTGCAGTCAAAATACACGGAGAGACTGGGGTTGGACTGGTAGACAAAAGCCTGTTACACTTCTCCTCCTTTAGGCCAGATCTTCAGACAAGTTCTGGGTTTGGCAGGGAGTATGGGTTCTGTAAGAGACTCCCTGGTGGTTTGGGGGATCGGGATGCAGGTGGGGTGAAGGACTTTGTGAGAGGGCGGAGAGGGGGTTTGCTGTGCCTGTCCTCCACAAGCAGGCTCAGCTATAATCTCAGTGGCATGTCCTGTAGCTGTGTTGGTAGCAGCTGGCTTTGGCTCAGGAAAGAGCAGTGCTCAGAAGTGAGGAGATGTATCTGTTCCTTGACTCCCACAGTGCATAGGAGCTTTGTGTTCCCACAGAGACCTCCGGTCCCTTCTAAATGCGCAGCCAGGAGCCCTGCATGTGTGTTCATCTGCTGTATCTTCTCTTCTCCCCTGTCCTGTGCTCTGTCTTTGAATTACAGGGCAGAACTGTCAAAATCACCTCTCCCAAAAATAATCTCTTGCTTCAGAGGCTGGAAAATGTGACAGCTCATTTTCATATGTAGAGCGATGCAGTGGGTGTCTGAAAGCAGCTGAGGCTGAGGGGGTGGCCAGGGAAAGGCAGCTCTGAAATGGCAGCTGGGGAACATGAGAGGAAGGACGGAAGGAAGGGAGCAAATGAAGAACGGGGAGTGGGAGGAAGGAGGGCTGGAGGCTGTGACGGCAAGTCCAGGGCATGAGATGGTTGTACAGTGTGGGGCTGTTCTATTTTCCCTGTCCTTTTACTGCTCCTGTTCAGTTATTGAATTAGAAAAGTATCTGTGCTGCTACTGACAGCATTTGCCAAGCTTGATATATCAGATAACTGGGGAGAGGGAGCATACAGTCAGCAACAAGGCAGCTTGGTGCTTTTTTTATCTCTTTTTTCCTTCTTCATGCCCCATTTTCCTCACATATTCTAACCTTGAGAAAAATCTGCTTCATCCTTCATCTTGATTCTGCAATTGCTTATTGGAGTACCGAGTGAAAAACAGAACTTACTTGTCATTAAGATTTCAGCTTATGGGTTTTACTTTGCTTTACCCTGGCAGTGCCATGTTCCTCCCCAGCCCTATATGATGGTCACCCTGGTTTCTGTGTACGTGCATTTTACAGAGTATTGCTCGTAGTCCTTTGTCTCTGGAGCATTTGTGGCTGTGCCTGAGTCATTGCAGTTCCAGTCCTGCTGTGCTTGCTCACTGGAAGGCTTCAGGGGCTCTTGGCAGTGTTGATGTTTGCACTGCTGCCATAGGAGACAGCCTCATGGGGTCAAGGGAAACCTCAAACATCCCTAGTGAAGCCAAAGGGTAGATGAGAGAAGCTTCTTTTTGGCAAATGAGCTGTTTCCAGTGAAGGTGATCTTTTCTAGTAGCATTGGATGCAGCTAAAGGATCACTGTCAATTCACAAGTATTTTTTATTCAGTTTCCCAGAGAAGCTGGGGATGTGGTTTTATGCCACCCAGGAGGAAATGGATGTTTATTTAGGAAGATGTTTAGTATTTTGACTGTTAAGCACTTGTTGGTTATTTATGTAAGCCTATTACACTGTATCTTAAGTTTCAATTTCAAAAAACCCCACTTGTCCATCCTGCAGGTCATAGAATGGTTTGAGTTGAAAAGGACATTAAAGATCATCTGGCTCCAACTTCCCTGCCATGGGCAGAGACACCTTCCACTAGACCAGGTTGCTCAAAGACCCATCCAGCCTGGCTGTGAACACTTCCAGAGATAGAGCACCTTATTTTTCTGACTGAAAAACGAAATTGTCATGGAATTGGGACAATAAATTAGAGAAGAGAATTGGGAACACAGCTGGTAATTTATGTGCAAGCATTGTAACTGGTCTAGGGGCTGAGGCTAAGTCAGGTGAAACTACAGTCTCTTGAATTTCACCCCTCTCTTAAGAAAAGCAGCTTTGTTATCTGTGGCTTATCTTGGCTTTGGCATGCAGAATTAAGAAGGTGTTTTAAGTTGTTCCTTTATCCTAAACTCTTTGATTTCTACCTGCAAATAAGCAAGAGACATTTTCCACTTCTCATGACAGGACATCAAGTGTTTTTTTTTATTTCTGATGAGTACATGTTTCATATAAGACTGGAGGATAGATGGCTATTTTAGTCAGCACAGGAAGAACCCACGTAAGTAAATGATTGCTTTAATACATACTAAAAATTGTGAGAGGTTTTATACTCAGCTGTTTCAGTGCAGGATTAGGTTGTATGCCAACTAGAACTTTCCTTGGGTCCTATGGCTGTGTTTCTTCTGAGGACACTGTACAGGATGTTTGGTCCTGTACAACTGCAGCCCTGCTTCCATCTGTCTTTTTGGAAGGTCAACCAAAACAGGTGTCTCGTCAGCTCAAACCAGCCAAGTCACATTCTCACTGAGTACCTTGACCCAAGAAATCCTGGGAATCCAGTGGCAATCAGAATTAATATTGAAATGATCTGTTGATTCCTTCAGTGCTTCCTATTTCACTTCCCAGGGTGTGACCATGTGTTTATTTTTGTTTAGTATCTTGTGTGGTCTTTCTCTATTTGTGCAATGCTGGTGGGTTTGTTGATAGCTGCAGTAAAGCTCAATATTGCTGTGTCACATGGAGTTTGTCAATTCACAACAACGTGGATACCTTTGGAGAGCTGTGGAAGAGTGAGGCAAAGTGACATTGCTTTTTTTGCAGACAGAGCTTGGAAAATACTAGAAAACAAAACAGAGAATATTTTCTGCTTGAGAGGATAACATACAGGTCTGTGCATTCCATGACTTAGAAAGGTATATTTAATATATTTTGAGTTTTCTTGGTGTCATCATTGATTTAACTGTTCAGTATAAAACTTAACTGATCAATTTAAATTTCTGCTATCAAAATCAGATACTTAGAAGCTGAACTGCCAGCCAGTAAAATGAGAAACAGACAGCCTGTAAGCATTGTAGAACGAGCTTGTGTGGCTAACAAAGCCACCTTTTCCTGCTATGATCAAATAAATGTTTTTCCCAATGGAAGTGTTAGAAACACATTTGTGTCCTTTTCCTGCCAAAACAGAATTTTCTTGTTACACTGTGACCTAAAGGCTGCTGCATTTTAAAAATTCTTCTGATGGGCTAAATCCTGGAGGTATGAAGGAGATCAGGTGGTGGTGGTATGGGACATTTTATATAATATAAATGTCAACAGAGACACTTTGCCTTTTCTCCTAACACAGGTAACATCATTTCCATACCTCCCACTATAGGTTGTCCTGGTTTTGGCTGGTATAGAGTTAATTTTCTTCCCAGTAGCTGCTACTTCCCAGTAGTGCTGTGTTACGGATTCAGTATGAGAATAACATTGATAACATGCTGATGTTTAGTTGTTGTTAAGTAGTGCTTCCCATAAGTCAAGGACTTTTCAGTTTCCCATGCTCTGCCTGTGAGGAGCTGAACAGAAGCCTGGAGGGAGCACAGCCAGGACAGCTGACCTAACTGGCCAAAGGAATATTCCAGACCATAGAATGTCATGCTCAGGTCCCCACACAGTGTGAGACGTGAGCATGACATAAATGGTATGGAATAAAGAGTGGAGAAGGGGCTGTCATTGGCTGCAATAGAGTTAATTTTCTTCGCAGTAGCAGGTTAGGGCCTGTGTTTGGGATTTGTCCTGAAAACAGTGTTGATGACAGAGCAATGTTTTCATTATCACTGAGCAGCACTAATACAGAGTCAAAGCCTTTTCTGCTTCTCACCTCATCCCCCCAGTGAGGGGGCTGGAGGAGCACAAGGAGCTGAGATAGCTGACCCCAGCTGACCAGATGGATATCCCACACCATATGGCATCATGCTCACCATATAAACCTGGGAGAGGAAGAGGGAAGGGGAGGATGTTTAGAGCGATGGTGTTTGTCTTCTCAAGTCACCATTACATGTGACAGAGCCCTCCTTTCCTGAGGATGGCTGAACACCTGGCTGTCCATGGGGTGGGGTGAATGAATTCCAAATTCCTTGATTTGCTTTTCTTGTGTTCCTATTAGACTGTCTTTATCTCAGTCCCTGAGCTTTCTCACTTTTCTGATTCTCTTCCCATCCCACTGCCAGGGAACAAGCAAGTGGCTCTGTGGTGCTTAGCTGCTGGCAGGGTTTTAGCCATGACATATTTTGATGGAAGTCATGAGATCTAAGGTTCTTCTTTCCTTTAAATCTACCTTTAACTATTTTTTAACTATTGACTAATTTAATCTCCACTATTGACTAATTTAATCTCCATATGACAAATAAACTAGAGATATTAATAGCTCCCACAGGGTTAATTTATTAATGTAATACCTGAGCCCACCACATACCTCTTAGTTTATATTCAAACAAATGAACAATCTCCAGGTAGGAAAATTAAAGTGAAAAAAGGGAGGTAGCATGTCCTTCATCTGACACAGACTAAAGTGCATCCAGATTGGCCCCCTGGAGCTGATACACTCCTTCTGTATGTGTCAGCAGGCCTTGAGCTCTCCCCATGTCCTGCTGCTGTCTCTTGCCAAATTCCTGGTTCACATACCACACCCTTAGCATCATGGTACAAAACACATCACTGACAAGCTGTTAAGCCACCCACTTGCTATTAGTAATTGATTTCCTTATTTTTCTTAAGATTTCACAGGAATTAAGGGCAAGGGGCACATTTGTGAGACCTGTGGAGATCAAGGCCTTGTGTTTCATTTAAAGACACATCATAAGAGCCACAGCTTTGCTGCTTACATTGTCTCTTAGCAGCAATATAAGGATTATGCAATTCTACTTTAAATCTTTAAAACAAGAGCTTTTGTGGAAGCCAGCTCTGGTGTTCCACAGTGCAAGTATCTCCACCATGAGCTCAGACTGGCATGTGAGCCTGCAAGGAGATAGATCTCTCTTTATTCTCCAAATGCACAATGTGCAGGGATAGTGTTGGGTTTGTTAGAGACTACAGGGAGGGAGCCCTTCAGTGGGGTTGCCCTCATGACCAGAAAAACTAGCCCAAAGATTTTCATCAGTCTTTGCAAGTTCCCAGGTGCAGCTAGAGATTGTGCAGGTTATGCAGTGTGCCCACATACCAAATCCTGCAGGGCAGCAGGCTGCCAGCATCCATCTGCTCCCTGAATTCTCCTCTGTGTGTCTCACTTTGCTCTTGCAGCTCAATTTTGGGGACACACACTTCAATCTGCATGGGACACACCCACTTTGGTCTTGCAGCTAACTGTTGGAGTTACATCTGTCCCACAGCTTATCCTTGGTCCTACAGACATCCACTCTGTGGGAGCCACAGCATCCTCGTTTTGGCTGGTTTAGAGTTAATTTTCTTCCCAGGACCTGGTACAGTCCTAGGTTTTCAGTTTTGGATAGGAATAATGTTGATAACCCACTGATGGTTTAGTTGTTGCTAGCAGGGCTTGCCAAAAATCAAGGGTTTTTCAGCTTTCTGTGTTCTGCTAGTGAGGAGTTGCACAAAAAGCAGTAGGGAGCACAGCCAGGAGAGCTGACCTGAACTGGCAAAAGGGATATTCCATACCACAGAACACCATGTTTGGTACATAAACTGTGGGGAATTGTCTGGAAGCTGCCAGTCACTGCCTGGGGATGGGTTGGGAAAGGTATTGGTGGTAGCACTTGCAGTTGCACTATGCATTACTTGTATTTCTTAGGTTTATTTATAGCCCTTTTTGTTCCCTACCTTTTCATTACATTCAGCTATATTATACTTCATTATTATTATTATTATCTTTTATTTCAATTATTAAACTGCTCTTAACTGATGGGTTTTACCTTTTTTTCCAATTCTGTTCCTTGTCCCAGGGGGTGGGGGGAGCAGTGAGCAAACAGCTACATGGTCTTTAGCTGCCATCTGAGGTTAAACCACAACAAATAGTAAGAAGAAGAGGGACAGTATGAGTCTTGTTTAAGGTGACATGCAAAATGGCATCCTGACCTAATGGAAGCTTTTCTAGAAGAGGGCACTGTCTTGTCTATAGTAGAGAGGATACATTTTTCCCATTGGATCTGTGGCACAGACTGAGCCCACACAGCTGGTTATGGTACCCACAACTTTGCAGGGCCTGTGAGCATTAAAGGGCTGGCAAGCAGCCTTCCAAAGACTTCATCAATCTGAGCTTGCCTATGACTGCTGTTGCCCTGGTCCAAAGTCTCCTCTCCATGAGGGGAAGAAGGGGTGGCGGACAAGGTCAGTGTCCGAAAGGCTGTGGATATGTAGGCATGTGTCTGTTGCAAAACAGCCACGTAAGGCTCTTGAGCATGGCGAGTACACAGACATGGGAAGCCAAGGAGGCCTTGGCAGGTGCTGACACAGCCTTGACCTGTGCTGACATGCTCCCCTTCATCTTCTCTGTAGGTGCAAATCATCTGCTCCAAAGGATCCTTTTTGTCAGCAGCAGGAAACTGAGCCAGTTTGCAGTGTTTGACCCTGGGCTCAAGGTTGTTCTTGGGTTTCAACAGCAAAGTGTATATAAATGTGCCCAGAGTCACTATGGGCAGGGTTCATTTAAGATTAGGTGCTTATAACACAAGCATCTGGTTTTATAGCTCTTTTTATGGTCAGTGAAATGCTAATAAATATAAACCACTGGGTTCAAGCATGTTATCTTTTTTTCTGATGTGGTATGAATTACGTTCTGAGCTCTGTTGACTCTCTCTCCCTGGTGATAATGGAAGCCTGAGCAGCAGTGTGTGACTCTACAAATCAGGTGAGGTGAGGTGGATCCCACCACAAGTGGCCACAAGAACCATCAGCTGGGCACAGCAGAGTCTCATGAAGGTACACCAGGAGCAGGTTCCTGCTGCTTGCTGGCTGTTGGCATGCAGGTGTTCATACACATCTGCAACTCCCACATAGCTCACACTACCCTCTGCTGCCAAGAGACCTGGGGAAAAACTGATGGGAGAGAGGAGAGACTGTGATGGGGACTCAAATTTAGAGAAGGAGAAAAGGCTGAGAGACTTGCAAGGGCACAAAAGAAGTGGAGAAGAAGGTATGGTGTAGCTATTGAGATAGGGCACATAGAGGACAGTTTCAGACCCTGTAGTGAACCAGGGTCTCACGAGCAACTGCCTCAGGGAACAGCTTGGTTGCCTGTATCCTGCACCAGAAGCCTCCATTCCCCCCCATTCCCCCTGGATGTGGTGCACAGCATGGCAGCTGGCTGTCACTGTCAGAAGTTTGCTCTGCTGAGGGGCAGTGGCTCTGTTCCTCCAGGTTTTTCAGAAACGTGCTTGTCTATTATGAATATCTTCTTTGGCCTCTGGCTCTTTGGGTGAAGCTGAGGGACTAATGTCAAAGGCTTTGTGATCCCTTTGGTTTTCAGTTTAGTTTTCTCAAGTATATCTCATATTGAAAAATAATTTTAAAAAAACAGAAGACAACCTGTGTGTAACTAGCTCCATTCCCCCAGGAGAGAATTGACATTAATTTCTCACTACTCCCAGGAACGTTTGGTTTTGCAAAATTCTTTTTCTTTCAACATTTTTCTAGTATCTTCCTGTTTAGCTTAAGGTGGGGTTTGCAGGTAAACTCTATTTCTATACAAAGAAGATTGGCTGAAATAGACTAATGTGTGCATTTCCATCAAGAACTTTCAGAAAGCCTTTTCATAGGTGCTCTTGAAAAGTTACTGGTTTGCAGTAGTGGAAGAATAAAATGATTATTGTAAAATACTGTTTCGTCTCCCTTTGTTTAGGGACTGAAAATGCAGCTATCAGGCAGAAATAAAAAGGGTGTGATTCTGCAGTTCTTGATGCCAGTGCAGTGAACTGTTTAGAGCAAGGACTAAAAGGCAATGGGAAAGAGATGTCAACCAAAAGAAACCTTACATCTAGTTGTTAGTTTCAAGAAGTTAACAAGATGCTTTGGTTAGTTTAAAGATGCCTTAGTTTTAAGAAGTTTTCATGATGGTCCTGAAGACCATCTATCTATATATTTGATGGCATCAGATGTAAAAAACCCTATTGATGCTGTAATGTCTGCATGTGTACATGTGTTTGTTTGGCAGCTAGAATGGATTTAACTATCAGAAAACTGTAACATTCCATTCTGCACAGGCAGCGTCACGCATTTTTCAGAGCCCCCTCAAACACAGGGCATTTCCAGCATCAGTGTGGGTGTGGGTGGAAGAGAAAGCGGCAAGTGAGGGTCAGGGGATTCCTGTGCTTGCAAAAGGCTTTGTCAGATAAAGTGGGCCACATTTTCCACACTTTTATTCTGCTTGTGTGTTCAGCCTCCAGCTGCACAAACCTGGAGGCACTGGTGGTGGATGTCACTCTCAGGAGTCCTGCTCACAATCAGTGAGCACTGTGTGGGACCAGTGCTGGAACATGAATACAGAAAAAAGGAGGAAGGTGGAAACCCTTTGTGTTCCTTTGTCCTCAGGAAGTTTTGATGTTAACTTCAAATCCAGGTCCATCTCAGGAGACAGTGAATGATCTAAGCTGTAATTTTTCTAGAACATGTAATATCTGTAACAACTCTCCAGAAAGAATTTGCCTGCTGTTTGGCCTTCAAGATCCCAAGACTTCCTGCTTCTGGTGAAGTCCTGAGAACTCCTAAAGCTGGTGTGACTACTCCTTCTCCTCCACCCCAGTGTTGTCTGTCCTATGTGAGCTGCATTGTCACATATTGTCAGCCTGTTACAGTTTGGGTCTGTTTCCTTGGTCTCATTGAATTAAAGGCTCAGACTTCATTTAAGAGCAACCAGAGGAGTTGCAGTCATAGAGAAATCAGTGCTGAACCATCCTGGGCAGCACACCCATGGAAGGCAGAGCTGGTACACTAAAGTACATGTATGTGAAAAAAAACTGTGTCTGGAAACCATTTCCTAAATTAAACACAGCATAGCAGCAACCCATGCTGAAGAAAGCATTTTGTATCCAAATTAGGATGACACAGATGATACAGCAAAGACGTGTTTTTTAGGTACAGATCTACAAGTGGCCCTGCATGTACAGACCCCTCTCCTTTCTTTGGGATGACTATTATTAGCACAGTATCTTACCAGCCCAAATTCAAGTGGTGTGTGGGTCTGTTTGGTTACTGAAGAGCTATTTGGCAACTCTGGGTGAATGCCCTTGAATAATCCTGCTGGCACTGGGTGTTGGAGAGGTTGAGGCTTTAGAAACTTTTGGATCAAATTTACTTGTTAAATAAGCAATGAATATTGATTAGATCATATGACAACCCAACAGAGCACTTTCAAATACCGCAGTTCTCCAGAGTTCATTTTTATGTATTTATATTCTCAGAATGCCTTGAAATGGTTGCTTTGGTGAAAGACATGCTAGATCTTTTACTCATGAAGCTCTATATACTTTTATATGCATGGACCTGTGCACACAGATAGGGGGATTTTCAAGGCTGCTTAAAGGATTTAGGTATTAATTTTGTTTGTTTTAACTGGAGATTTGAATACCTTAGGCAGATTTGAAAATCTTAGCCATAACTCTTTGCTTATCTTAGTATATTGGGGTAAGACTTTTTCCATGTTAAAATAATTTCTAAATGCTCTTTTCTTGCTGCCATGAAATAAAAATGTGTTTAAATGGAATTTTAAGAAGCATTTGTTTTTCTAGATGTATTAGTTTGTTTTACTCATTTGCTGTTTTGTTTACTGAGGAAACTCGTAAATGACAGTCTGTTTATATTTTGTACTGAGCAGAGTAGCCAAGGGTTTGTCTGGACTAAGCCTACACATCTATAAAGGCCTTTTATTATCATTATTTGTACAGCTTAAATGTCCTGGAAAGGTTTTCCCATCTTAAATCTCTCAGCAGTACAGTACGTATCTGGCCTCAGATGTATGTCAGGAGAACAGCGTATGGCCCTGCCAAGTGCAACACCCGCGCCTGCAGGAGCTGCTTTGCAGCGCTGGGAAAGGAGCGAGGAGTGAAATCCGTAAACAGAGCGGAGTAGGTGAAAGGCTGCGGGTGCTCTGTTTACATGCGTGCTGAGCGGGAAGCTCTCAAGTTGCACAGGCAGTTCTGTCCGGGCAGGAAGAGGAAAGCACAGCCTGTCTCGGTGTTGCTTCCCAAGGCGGCTTGTTGCGCCACTCTGCATGTCTGGCAAGGTGCTGCCTGAAGCGCGGAGGAGCCGCAGCCGCGGGGTGTTCAATCGTCCCAAGCCCTCCCAGCTGCTCTGCTGCAAGTAAAAACCCGGCCCGCACCTCGGGGGAGGCCAGTGAGAGCAGTGGGAGCGGCTGTGGGCAGTGGACACCGGGCTCCTTGCACTGGCAGCGGGGCTGCCCAGGTTCCAGGCTGCACAGGGTGAGTGTTGCCTTTCTGAGCTGCCTGGATAAGTGGTGGCGCAAACCCAAGTGTGGCGAAAACCAGCCCATCCCCAGACCTGACCTGGATCTCCTTGCCAGTCTTTTGGGTGGCACTCTGTTGGGTTTGACCTCTAGTTTAGGGCAATATTTTCCTGTTTCACTCCCAACAAGAAGAGGATTTCCTTGGGAGTAACACGTTGAAGTAAACAGAACTTGGGAATTTGTTTATTTTCAGAGTGACTGGCTGTGCAAGGGACTGGCTGTGCTTTTGGCACGCACAAAAGAAGATGCAACTAAGTGGTTTTAGACTAGTTTTTAAACATTACTTTGCCATACCTGTACATGTTGAAATGCCATAGAACTCAGATTTTGGGTTATTTGCAAGTGCTGGAAATGGTGCAGGTGTTTTGTTAAAGAAAATACTCACTTGTCCCCAGCAGTTTATCAAAGGTGCTTTCCCCCCCATTTCCTCTCCAGCTCCCAAGAACAAGAGCTGACAGTTTAAGACACGGAGCCCGGGAAGGACCACGTACCCTGCAGCTGTCCCCATGACCAAAAGAGCTGAGAACTCCCATAGAGCACCAGCACCTTCTCCTGCACTCCTTTTTGTCTTTTTAATTGTAGCCTGGCACCTGGCCCTGGTAAAACTCAGGAGAGGAGCCTGTGGCTGTCCCCAATGTCTGTGGTCCTTGCCATGGGTGTAATCCCCTCTGCAGGGCTTGCTCTGCCAGGCTCAGGGTGTGCCCCCTTTGCACACTTGCAGACACAGTCTGGTTTGGCTCTGGTTGAACAGGAGCCACAGAGCCAGCTGGAGGTGTCAGCCCCATCCCCAGGGTCCTGCTCCCTCCATGCCTGCAGCAAGAGCAGCCCCATGTTCCACCAGGGGCATAAGGATGGCCAACAGCTCCTCACTGCTCTGCTGAGAGGGCTGAAAGCACCTACAGCACGTGCAGGGAGTGACAGCTCATGGCTGCATCCTTTGGTGACACATCTACAGCTCATGCCAGCTTGGGAGAGGCCTCACTGAGGAACTCACTGAGTGCCAGCAGCTGGATGTGCAAGCTGCACACCATGCCTTGGAGGGAAGAGTTGCTTGCAGGTGACAAGCCATGAATGAACGCTGACCCTTTGCCTGCATGGGGACCCAGCTGGGGGGTGGATGGTGACCTGGGGACTGCACAGGGCCTGATGAACAGCACAACCCGAGACCAGGTATCATCATTGGACCAAGAGATGTGTGCAAGGCATGTGAAGAGCAGGCACACAGACTGGGAAGGTATAAAAGCTCAGAGAACTTTTTGTTGGGGGTCCCTCCCAGGAGGCACCCACTCAAGCAGTCATTGCTGTACCACAGTTAGAATATTTAAAGGAACCAGATGTTTGAACTTCTGCTGTGGGAAGGCCAGGGTGGGGATGGTGACTGTGTGAGTAGTGTGAGTATGGCATCGTGGGGCACCTGTCAGTTCACTGGAACTGCCCAGTTTGGGCTGATGTGAGTGAGACTCCCAGAGTGGCTCCCAAATGGACAGAGAAGATTCCTTAGCAATGAGACAGGCCTACTATCATGTCATCCTCCTTTGCTGTTTTTCCATGGGTACAGGACAGCCTGTGTCCCATACAAAAGGACCTTTTGGAGATCTGTTGTGAAATCCCATGATCACTGATTTTAAAATATCCAACAGAAGCTACAATCATTTAATAAAGCTGTCTCTGCTGATCTGGTCCTGCCTTTTGTAAACAGTATGGACATTCTGTGTGAATTACAGACTAGATACCGAGCCAAACACTGGAGCTTCCATCTGGAGCATCACAGTTCTCCTTGCTTTTATCAGTTTGCTTAACTGATAGCCAAGGGAGCCTATTGCAGAAACTGATTTTCTTTGGAAATAATTAGCAATCTACTTAATGCTGAAACAATGCCTTCTGATTCGCTGTCAGGGCCTTTAGCTGGTTTTGGATAATGTAGCTTATTCCAGACCATGATGCTTTACATGTTATGGTGCATGTCCTCAGCTTCACCTTTCTATTGTGCACCTTATCTGAAACCGTGATCCTGGGACTTGCAATCTTTCATTTGGAAATAAAAATGAAACAAATCACCTTAGAGCTCATTTATTTGTGAAGCTGGGAACCATACAGGGTAAAGAAACATCTTTTGGTTTATTGAATATCCTAGGGACATGCTGCAGAAAGCCCAGCATGCTGTGTGTGTAAAACATGCACAGTGTGTAAATAGAAGCTTACAAGAAGACAATGTGCTTTAAGGTGAAATTGCTGCAGTATGAGACTAACCCCAGAAACTTGAAGGGACATGAGTCTGAGTTTGGGAGATTATTGGTAGTCACTAGAGAGGGAAAAGAAGGTCACAGATAGAAAGAAAATGTGTTCATATGGAAAGAGGAAGGTGGAGCGAGCCCAGCTGCACCCTCTCCAAGCCCAGAGCAGCATATTGGGCAGATGGACTCAGTCTGTGGCACAGGGAGCCTGCACCAGCTCCTAGGAAATCCAGTGCTGCTGGGGGACAGGGGGCTGTGATGAACTGCAGAGGGCTGTGGTGTGACAGGGTGTGACAGTGGCACCATATCCCCTCTCTCCTCTCCTTGCTAGCCATGTCACATCCAGAGTGGCCTCCTGCCCTGTCCTGGCAGGTGCAAGGCTCTAGCTGGCAGGTGTGGAGGATGCCAGTGCCTCAAGTAGCCAGGCACACTCCTTGGCTGCATCTGCAGTGCCAGCCCTGGTGTGGCAAGTGGGCTGTCTGCATTCCTGCACCGGGGGCTTGCAGCCACCATCTCATCCCAAGTGCTTTAGTCCTCCATGAGTGCAGGATAGGGCACTTGGCAAGTGAGACAGAGGTCTCTCCTCTGAAACTTCTCTAATTCTGGTGTCTTCCAGGGTTTTGCACTGTAGCAGGACTCATCCTGCTCAAGATGCATCCAACATAACCAGTCTGCTGGTTTAATAGGTTTGATGTCAAAGAAATTCTCTGCTCTGAGCTGGAGGGGTTACCTTATGGTTGCCAGAGACTGCTTGGGCCAGGAGCAGCCTTGTGTGCTGTGCCAAGCTAGTGCCTGGAGCCACAGCCCAATGTGCCTGCAGCCAGGTGAGAGGCACCAGAGCACCAAGGTCTGGAGCCAGATGTATGCGTGAGCCGTGGGCTGCAAGGCTGCTGTGGGCTTAATGTGCCTGCCACTTCATTGCCAGGCTGCAGGTAACTCCCCTTGTCTTGACTTGCCAGCTTGGAGGTTTGAGATGGCTGAACCCTACAGAAATGCCCAAACATGTGGCCTCCTCCACAGCCTGAGGCTCAGGGGACAGCAGCTGCATGCCAGCCACACAGGCAGAGCAGCAGTGGCCCATGGAGGTGGGTGTGGGTGGGTACATGCCATGGGTGCAGTGGGGTTGGGGCTGTGGGCTGCCTGCTGCCACTGGACAGGAGCTCCAGCCCTTTTGCAGCACCAGCAACGGGACAGCCCCTGCTCCAGGGAGATTGCAAAATGGATTTGGCAGAAGCAGAAGCACAGCATGCTAAATGTGCTAAGCTAAACCAGCTTTGCTTTGTGGATTGTTTTATTTTTTCCTCACAAGCTACCAAACAAACACCGCTTTGGGGCCTGAGCAGAAGCTGAGAATCCCTCTTCTGTTTCTGCCTTCCCCCCACTTGTCCATTCCCCACTCATTCTGCCCCTTGCAGGATCCCACAGAGCCCCCACAGAAGCTGCAGCAGCACCATGGAAAAATGTGCTGTGGCTCCATGGGACTCAGTTCAGTGGTCCCAAGGGACGGAGGGCTGGGACTGCCACGGGAACAGCGGCTGAGCCAGTGGCCGCAGCCTGGCACGCTGGAGCCTCTGTGCTCCAGCACTAAACACTTCCTAAAGTCATCTAGAGGGAAGCAACCATTGCAAAGCATTGCCTGGCCTTCCTCTAGCTAGCAGGGGGAAAAAAGAATACACTAGAAAGCTATTCTGGTCTCGCATGAGTCTCAAGTGGAAAATTTCAGCTGAATTGATTTCGGCTGGTGGGGTTAAGGGAGGTGAGGCCCAGCTGCTGCTGGCTCTGCAGCACGAACGGGCGGATGGACAGACGGACGGCTCCGCAGGAGCCCGTGCCTGCCACGCGGGCAGGGCTGGGTCTGGCAGCCGCTCCGGTGGGGAGAAAGGAAACCCGAACCCAGGGGAGCGCAGGGATTGCAGCCTTCAAAGAGCGCGGCCACTGCCGCCGCTGTTACCCTCCCCGCCTGGGAAGAAGCTGTCCCGACTCGCCGGGTGCTGAGGGCTGCATTTCCACCTCGTCCCGCTCTCCCGGCTGCAGTCACTCCCCTCGGTGCAGCCCATGGTGGGGGTGCCGCAGCTGCCGGGGCCAATCCCTGTCCTGCAGGAGTTACATGGAGCATGTCACCAGCCCCGCTGACGGCCTTGAGCCCCAGCCTTGAAAGCGTGCCAGGGACCGCGGCGTGGAGCCGGCGGGGCCGCGCGGTCAAGTACAGCTGGAGAAGGGAGTGCCCGCTCCTCATCCTTCCACTCAGCGCTGATATCCCAGGACCAGGCACTTTAGGACCTAGAGCGGCCTAGGAACTTGCTGTTCAGGTGTTCGTTGTTGGAAAAGAGTAGTAATTTGTTGAAATCGCAGCTTTTAATGGGAGTGTCTCCTACCTTTCCCCTCTATCTGGTACTAGCGTGGGTAGGTCAAGTCCCCATCCTCACATGGAATAGGAAGGTTTTGGACGCTCAGACAGCTTAAAAGAATGGGTTTTCCAGCCAGACCTACCCACAGCACCTGCCAGCACAGCTGCAGCCGTGAGTGCCAGGAGCACTCAGCCAGGGCGGTGGTACAGCTCAAGCTGGAAAGGGGGATTGTGATCCGGTGTCACAGGCTCACCGGGTAATTCTGTGCGGAAGAGAGGCCTTAGGTTCAGCCGCTGGCTCTGGGCAGGGTCAACCATTAGGTCAGACCAGGCTGCTCAGGGCTTCGTCCCATCGGGGCTGGGAAGGCCTGCGGGAAAGCATCCCGACAGCGTGTCTGGGCAGCCGTGGCACTGCCCAATACATCCAGACGGCTTGCTCCGTCCGCAGATCCAGGGGCATTTCAGGAGCGCGTTAGAGCGTGACGTGGCGGCTCGGAGCGTGCGGCGGTGACTGCCCGGTGCGCCCAGCCCGGAGGCGCCGGGACACGGGGCTGGCCGGGCACGGCTCGGGCCGGAGCGGGGCAGGGCTGCCCCAG
>VWYI01003370.1:250-36838 GCA_013399455.1 Anthoscopus minutus | reverse complement strand
AGTGACTGTATACTAGACTGCATGGATCACTTTCTCAATTAAGTATGATAGTTTTTATATTCTGGAGGTTTTACTTCAGGGATAAACCAATATTTCACACTCTAATTTCACTTTTGGGGGGATTTCTTTAATTTAAAATTTGCCTCCTAGTATTAATTCAGTTCTTCAGCACATTTAAAAGGAGAAGAATTAAAAAAAAAAAGTGGTATGCATGTCATAAACCCTAGAAATAAAATAATGTATGTTAAAGGAAAATTTGACACAATACCATTAAGAACTTATTACATATGAATAAAATGTTATATTTTATATATGAAATTTTATATGCTGGCATTTCAGTAAGTATTTTAAATCTGTATAGTTGTTACATAATTTTAGCAAGCAAATTCAGGGAGGTAATTTCAGCCAAACACTATCAAATTGAATGTCTTTGCTCTAATGTCAATATTGAGTTCAGTCAGTATTTGGTCTTAGATTATTTTTTTCTGTTGTATTCTATTTTTTCTTGACTGTTGTGTCCTGTCCCAAAATGCATTTATTAACACCCTCCTAGGGAAAACATCCTTAAATCTCACAAAGAAACTTCCCCTCCCCTCTTACTTTGTATCCATATACACAGCAAGAGCTAAAAGATAGATCTACATACTCTCAAAATACTGCTCAGAATTGTATTGGTCAGGGCTGAACCAGCTAGCAAGGAAACACTAAAAACTGAATTCTGTAGCTGAGCCACACTTTCTTTTCCACCACCAACAAAAGTGGTAAGGCTTAGAAATTGGTTGGAGATGAACAAGTACTATGGAGAGCAATTATTTTCTTACTTACCTGACATGTGTAGTCAAAAAGTGTCAGCAGTCCAGTGGCATGTTGGATGACTTAAAATTATCCAGATAAGACAATATAAAGTCACAAGCTAGAGGCAGTGTGGAATTTTCACTCTGTGGAATTCAGATTATAGAAATGGGGACACATAAGTCCTCCAACATGTTGTTGGACTGCTGACTGTAAAGAAACAAAACACAGAATGGACTTTCAAATGCTACTGATAGATATTTCATACCATGAGGTAGAAATGAGTGGGAAATCACTTCAGCTGTGGTTTGAGATTCACATACCTAAGTGAAAAATTATGCCACTTATATTGGTTAACTAATATTGGTATTAATAATGGAGGATGAACAGATTGAAGGCAGCCCTGCTTTAGGGATTCTGGTGGATGAGAGGCTGGACATGAGGCAACAATGTGCACTTGCATCTAGAGCAGCATGGCCAGCAGATCACGGGAGGTGATCCTGTCCCTCTGCTCTGGTGAGACCCCACCTAGAGTGATGTGTCCTTATCTGGGCTCCCTAGCATGAAAAAGACAGGGACCTTTTGGAGCAAGTCCAGAGGAGGGTCATGAAGATGAACAGAGGGGTGAAACACCTCTCTTGTGAACATAAATTGTGAGTGTTGAGGATATTTTTGCCTGAAGAAAAGGCTTCAGGGAGTTCTCACTTTGTCCTTCCAGCACTTAAAAGGGACTTACAAGAGCCAAGAGGGACTTGTTGCAAGGGTATCTAATGATAGGACAAGAGGGTATGATTTTAATTTTTAAAAGGTTAGATTAAGATATAGGGAAGAAATTCTTTACTGGGAGGGTGTTGAAACATTGGACAGTTTGCTTGGAGTGATGATAGACAGGGCGTTCAAAGTCAGGCTTAATGGGGTTCTGAGCAGCCTGATCTAATAAAAAACGTGCCTCCTCATAGTAGGGTGTTTGAATTAGACAACCTTAAATGATTCCTTCTATCCAAAATTATTCTACAGTTCTCTGAATTTGTGATTCTACTCTTTTCAGTTCTGCTTCTGGACCAATATAACAATTTTCTGTTTCCAGCATTGGACGTAAAAGCACAATTAATGTTGCCACTTGCTTAGTGGCATAGAATATGAGTAATTCACTGACTGGATCATTCTTTATTTTTCATATTGTATGTAATTTTAAACCACAAAGAAAACTGTTGCTTGAAAGGCACCATAGAAAAGCACCAATCAACAAGAGTAAGAGAGCAAGAACTGGAGCTTTAATTTAAGCACAAATTACTCAACTGCAACTAATGCCAAACTGACTGCTGGTCTTCCTTAACTGAGACTTTAATTAGAAGAACAAAGGGAGCAAACAAAGTACATGATTTGACATTCCATTTGAGATGTAGTACAGTACAGTCGTCTTGTAAGTGAAATGAAAAAAAAAATTAATAAGACTTCTAAATTGAGAATATTTTCTTCCAGATAAGAATTTGTGCAGTAAAATTTTGTCAGATGGAAGCAATATGGCTGAGCTTTCCTTAAAAGACTTACAGCATTTATTGAAATATGCATCAAATACACAGGAAACAAAGGAAAATTAAGCCACAAATAGTTCATTTTGTTTATGTGTATTTATAAATGGGAAAGTATTTAATTGCAACACCTCATATAGAAACAATTCCACACTCCTCCATTACTTTTTTCTACATGTGACAAATAATTTTTTAACATGCAATGATCACTTCAAAATATATATTTAAGAAAGGCCATAAGCTTTTCTGTGGTGCTTCTTAGAGATAAGTTCTTCACAAATATAAAGGAACTTATTTTTAGAATATATCCATTAGACAGAATTAACCTCATTCATAGGTCCTATTTGATGACATTTTAAGAAGGGAAAAGCAGCAGCAGCTGAGACAGAAGAGTGTGAATATGGGAAAGCAACAACTCTGCAGGCACAAGGTCAGTGAAAAAGGAGAGGGAGGAGGTGCTCCAAGTGGTGGAGCTGGGATTCTCCTGCAGTCACTGATGAAGATAGCGAGGCAGCTGTGCCCCTGCAGCCCATGAAGGTCCACAGGGGAGCAGAGATCTACCTGCAGATCATGGAGCAGCAGATGGTGTATTTCTGGATGTGTCCTTAAAGAAGACATGACCCCATGGAAAACCTCTGCTGAATAAGGTTTGTGATAAACAGCGGCCCATGAAGGAAGCCAGTGCTGGAGGAGGTTGTCTGATAGGACCTATGCACAGGTGACCCATGCTGGAGCAGGCTGTGAAGGATAAGGAAAGACACAAACTGGAGCCATTTGTGAAGAACTACAGCTTGCTGGAAGGACCTATATTGGAGAAATTAATGAAAAACCATCTCACATGGATGGGATCCCATTCTGGAGCAGAGAAGGCGCAAGCGAAGAAAAGACTGGCAGAGAGAGACTTTGGCAAAGTGCTCTTAACATCCATTCCTTATGTCCCTGTGATGGGAAGAGGTAGAGAATTTTTGAGTCAAGTTGTTTCATTAACAGTATAGAAATTTGTGAGAGAATAAAGCCCTCTGCATTACAACTGGTCCTCAGAGATCAGAGGGGCTGGGTGCCTTAATTTCTGATTATAGACAATTTAGCACTGTCAGCCTGGTTGAGTTCAATAAGAAATTGAACAATCACAGAATAGAAATGGTGCAGTTTACCAGTTCTGTTACTGGTCTGACCATATTCAATAAGAACTTACATGATCCATAGTCAAAACCAGCAGTTAATGGAAGCAACAAGAAGGCAGGTTCAGGATTGCTGCTGGTAAATGCACTAACTACAGAGTGTTATGTGTCATGATGGAACGTACAGTAACAGAGATCTAATAATAAGGAGATAGGTAGGTAGGTAGGTAGGTAGGTAGGTAGGTAGATTAGATAGATAGATAGATAGATAGATAGATAGATAGATAGATAGATAGATAGATATAGATAGATAGATAGATAGATAGATAGATAGATAGATAGATAGATAGATAGATAGATAGATAGATAGATAGATAGATAGATAGAATACCAAGTCTTCTCCAATGCAGTTGGAAGCACAAAGCTCACCTAAAAGTGACCCTTCAGGAGAGGAGGAGAGAAAAAGTCTGTTGCTAACCCTGAAGTTGTTGACAATCAGAAGTGTTTCTCTATTTTTGTCCCAGCCTTCCCTTCTATATTATATTGTTTGTCCTTTCCCAAAGGGGTGAAATAATCCCATGTTATAGATGGAGTTTTGGAGATTGTGATTTGCATTCTGAGGGATGTGAAAGTTAATATGCAAATAGGACTTAATGAGTCTCAGTTTCAGTCAGAATTTATAGTTCATTGAAGAGCTGGAGTAAACTCTTTGGTCCTCCTACACCAAAGGAGTCAGTAAAAGCTGTCTGACCTTTGTCAGACAATCTTTCTATGCACCTTTAACTCCTTAAATGACCAGATTTATAACCAGGCCTGCTTTTCAGGGTGAAAGAGGAATAAGGCCAAAGGCTGGTAGAGACGTGTGGGTGCTTTTCTTTGAGTCTCCACTTCACACCAGACACTCTTCATTGTTAGGACTTGTTCAAGCCAGGGGACCAACTCATGCTCTTTTCAACCAGCCTTCACACATTCTTCAAATTATTCACCAACTTAAAGCCCCTCTATAGAAAATCTGACAATTTACCACAAAAGTTGATCTCAGGATGACAGGGGGAAGAATGTGCAGCTTTTTAGGTTTGTTCTTATTTCTTATTATCCTACTTCTATTTGATGATGAAATATAAAATTAATTTCCCCTACCTGAGTCTGTGTTGTCCATAACAGTAACTTGTAAGCAATCTCTCTCTCTCCTTATCTTGACCCACAAGCTTTTTGGCATATTTTCCGCCCTCTATCTAGTTGTGGAAGAGAAATAATAGAAAGGCTTTGTGGGCAGCTAGTAATCACCACAATTATACATAGAGAAATATTCATCTATAAGGAAAACATTGAAATAGAGTGATGAAGAAAAAACTTGATACCCTAGGCCCTAATTTACTATGGAGTTTTTTATTTGACATTTTCTGTTTGTTTTTTTCTGAGCCTTAACATTCTAACACTGCAATATTTTCCAATTACACTTCTCATTCAAACTGCATTTCAAATGCATTTCAAATGTGGTTTTGCTTGTGGGAACCCTGATTTTCAGTTTAAGCACCAGGGAAAGAGAAATGCACAGTTAATGATCACCTGTGAAGAGTTATATTGAAATAATTTGTTCAGCATCATATTAAAAATCTACAGAAGAATTGAGGAAATAATTGAACATTCAGTGCTGACATCCAGGTGCCTCAGCCATTTCTTCCTGAGTTGTATTCATTCACTTTGCAATTTCAACAAGAAAAGAGACTAGGTACTGATAGCACTTAGAGCTATGGTTCTTCAGCAGTCTAAAATGGATTTTCATTTGTGTTGTCACAGTTTCTAATGTTTCTCTGGCAAGATTAACAATAAAACTTCATTATTTTTCTTTCTTCCTAGAGGTTTAAAACTATTCCTGCCAAAGAATAAACATACCATTATTTGAAATCATTTAGCTCCTCTACAATGGTTTCTTGCAGGGTTGGATCTTTGCAATCACTACAAACACCAGCTGTAGTAAGGCAATTGTAAGCAGCAATAGGCAGCTTTGTGCTAACACTTTGTTAGTGCGGTGAATGAATGCTGGAGGGAGGGAGTCTCTTCCTTGTGTAGCAGTATTTTTTCTTTGTTTTGGTTTGCTTTTATAGATACTAGCTCACACACTGAAATTTGATACAATGAGTAATAGCCATACTTGGCCCTATGGCAGAATCACTGATTCTGAGAAAGTCCTTTAGTTAAACGCATACCCAAAGAATGGTCTACATTTTTCTCGTACCAAATTCCTCAGAAACTTGTCCAGAAATTAACAAAAAGTAAACTGTCTATTGTTTTAAATTATTATTTTAAATTATTACATAATTCTATTTATCATTGCATATTAAACTTCTACTTCATATCTGAACGAAACAGTCTCTCTTTTTTCCCCTCATGCTTCTGATTCAGAAGCAGGTAGAAATTTGATCATTCAGAGCAACCTTCATTTTGTTGTTGTGTGCCTTCTCAGAGGCTGGAAAATTTGGAGAAAGTGAGGGCAGAAATCCTACTCATCTCCTGCAACCAAATCACATTCCAGAAGTAATTGCTAGGGTTTTTATCTTATAATTTGTGCAATATTATAGTGATCATATGTGAAGAATAGCTTTCAAGATATAAAACAAAGGTTTTTTGAACATATTTTGAGGCTTATTTTTGATCCCAATGTAACACGATGCTTATCAAAAGCTTTTTGTCCAAAGAACAATGGTAGTATTTAAATTTTTTAATTTTTTTTTTCTTTTTAAAGAAAACCTGTTCCAAGTAGTTATTAGTACAGGAAAAAATAACACTTTCTTAAACCTTTCTCACATTCCCTTTTTTCTGATTCTCACTTCTCCCAGTTAAAAGCCTTAAACAAATATGTGATATGCAAAAGTGAATTCTGTTTGATTTTAGAAGTCTTACAGAATGTGTCAGCGCAACCCAACTGTAAGGGTTACTCAACTTCTGGAAGTAGCACACAAAAAACACGGGACAATTCATTCATATAGCTGAAGATTCAAAAGAACAAAAGACTGCAGAAAAGATACAAAGGTGTCCTCCAATATTTAGAGATACCTCTGTTTAAATGAAAACACTTTAAAAATAAATCTTTTCTGTAGAAAATGACATTTTGAACCTCTGCCATGAAGTTAGGAAGAGATGTTAAATCTTTATCTTCTGCTCTCAGATACATTAATGAAACAAACATTTGTCTTCAAGAGAATATCCAAAATATCACATTTATTTGGATGATAATGGCTCATCATAATTTATTTCTGAAGTATTTATTTTCTGTGTTTTTTTCTATGGTTATCTAGAGCTAGAACCAGAGCTGCACATACAAGCAGTTATAAAAAATTTCTCCAAACTCTGTATTATCTACTGAGATTTCTGTGGAGTTCATATGATGTGTAGGTGCATTTCAATAACTATCACTGTCCTTCACAAACACTGTATTCTTAATATAAAATGAGGTATTCCTTACGGTTGTAACTATGTACCCAGAAAAAAATGAACCATGGGGTTTATTTTCAGACCATAACAATTTCTCACTGACAGTTCTTTCTCCTCAAATATTTCCTGTCTTCCAGCATGGGTCCTTCCATGGGCTGCCATTACCTCAGAAGGGTATCCAGTTCTTGCATCACAGAGTCAGACACAAACTGCAGCACAGATATCTGCTCCAGTGTGGTCTGGTTCAGCACCCACAGCACCTCCTCCCATGCCTTTGGTTTCTGCAGGCTTGTTCCTCATGCTTTTGCTTTTTCCTCACCCATTCCTTCACTGCCTGTGCAGCATTTTACCCACTCTTAATTATGTTTTTCTGGCGGTGCCACCACCGTGACTTGGCAAAGCCATGCCCTGAGATGGGTTGGTTGGAACCAGCTGGAACCCTCTGTGTCTGGCACAGGGCAGCCTCAGCCATTCCTCACAGAGGCTCTCTGCCCAACACCTGGGCACCCACACCCAGAACTACCACACAGCATAAGACACAGTCATTCTGCTGAACAAACCTGCCATGCCTGAGGATCTGCCAAAAGAGGGACAGTGTCAATAAGGAGGAAGAAATGGGTTTCATGCAGTTACTAATTATTTCATGTCTTTAACATTTCACAGAAATCAGAAATACATGCAATTAAACTTGAATGATAAACCTCATTTTGAATATAATGTAGATAAGGTAACTAGCAATAGAAAGGCAATCACAATGTGGAAGAAAAAAAATACATTCTGAAAAAATATTACTTCTTTATTTTTCTTATTTAGTATTATTTGAGACGGTTACTTGAGGTAAGAATTACAACTTAAAAATGCAACTATGAATGTGCTAAAATCTTCTATTACATTTTATCACCGAATATTTCATAAGTTGTGTCTGAAGAATAAAAATCAACAGCTTAAAATAGGATGTAACACACTAAACTTGTTTCTTGATGATTTCTCATGATTGCCAAATTACTCTTTCCATTTTAATAGAAATGTCCCTGCAACTTCTATTTTCTTTGCAATTTTTGTTATAGAACAGAAGTGGTTTCTGAATTTGTTTTGAGTAGCACACTTAGTTGTTGGAAGTATATTTGTTTCCTTAGTACTGAGCTATGTGTATAGAATACATTCCATCAGCTACATATAATTTAGGAAAAAATACATATGTGTGTTTAAAACTGGCCTTTTTAAGTCCCCTCTCTTCTGAAATCCTAGTGTTCCAGAGGTTGATACACAAGCATTTCTTATAAAACGATGGGGTTTGTTTTATCTGCAAGCCATGTTAAACATCACCTTTTATAAATGTTGAAATGGATCAAAGTAGTCAACATCTGACCTTTCAAGAGATTGTTTAAACTTACAAGGGTGCATAGGAAATTGCGTGCTGGAAGGAATAAATAGAAGTTTCAGGACTGTCATCTGAATGGAATGAATAGTGCCATATAAACTGTTCTGAGTTGTAGTCATCTAGTCAAATGTGGACAACCATATAAATGTGCTGAGTTAATCCTGTAGACTTCTTGCATAATGAATGGAGAATATTAGGTGACGCTTACTTAATCTAAATCCTGACTCCCTGTCTGTAGCACCAGAATGATCCATGTCACCTGTTTTTCAGGCCAGACCCTCTAAAGCTCACTGATGGCATCCACACTTTATAGACTGTCATTCAGCTCTAGATTCAAGGCATATAGATTTAGGTGTCAAAACAAACAAGGTCAGTACAGGTGCCATCTACTAGATGGCTTGCACCATTTGGGACTTATCCTGATGCCCAGCTACCAACCTGGGCACAGATCTTCTGGTGCTCTAGGAGGTCTGTTACCCTTGCAGACAGCTTGAACACCAATGGGAGATTTTTTGAGCAGCAACTGAAGACCAGGCAAGATCCTCAAGGGAATATCACATGGCACTAGCTTCCTACATAGGGGCAACAATGAAATTAGGCCTTGTGTCCAGAATTTGGTGTGACTATTACAAACCTTGCAATGTATTTTCCAATGTATAATAGACCCCCCAGATTCCATACAATATCTTAAATATTCCATACAATATCTTAAATAACATTTGGTGCATATGTTTAAACAACTGATTCCCACACACCAAATCACCACTGAAACTTAAGACATAACATGACTTTTAGGTAGGAACCTATATTAGACACCAATAATTTCTGTATTTATAGGTTACTTCCAGGCATATATTCTAAATATGGAAACTCAAGTAAGATAAATATAATTCTGCCTGTGTAGTTATTGCATTTATGGATTTCACATTTATTAACACCATTATCTGACGACACTGTTGTATTACAGGCCCTAAGCATTTGCACAGGGTTGAAAGAAAGAATGAAATAATACTTTCAGGACCCACCTGTTCATTGTGCATCAAGATTTAAATTGATACATCCATGAAACACAATTCTAGTAGGAAAAAACAATATTGGAAAAATGTCCCAGAATAAGAAAAAAAGCACTGGAGATCCTTCATAAGTTACAATTGATACCAATGCAGTAAAAGGTTAACTGTTTAATATTTAAAAAGTCATTGGAGGGGAATAATAGGAAACTCCTGCAGCAATTCAGACAACAGTGTTTTTAAAAACTTATTACCCTGAGTTGTCCAGTTGTTCATTAGATCCTAATTGTATGCGATTCCAATCTCACAGAATGACAGAATCACAAATAACATGAATGAAGAATCACAGAATGAAAGAATCACAGAATCACAGAATGTGTTGAATTGGGATGAACCACCAAGAATCATCCAGTCCAACGCCTGGCCCTGCACAGCACCATTCCCAAGTGTCACACCATATGCCTGAGAGCATTGTCGAAACACTTCTTGAGCTCTGCCAGGCTTGGTGGTCCCCACTGCCCTTGGGAGCCTGTGCCAGTGTCCAGACCTTCTGGGTGAAGAACTTATTACTAATATGCAACCTAAACCTCTCCTGACAAAACTTCAGGCCATTCCCTCAATCCTGTCACTGGTCACCAGGGTGAAGCGCCTGCCCCTCCTCTTCCCCTCACAAGGAAGTTGTAACTGCAATGAAGTTTCCCCTCAGTCTCTTCTTCTCCAGGCTGAACAGACCAAGTGACCTCAGCTGTTCCTCACACAGCTTCCCCTCAAGCCCCTTCACCATCATGGCTGCCCTCCTTGGGGCTCTTCCTAATAGTTTAATACCTTTCTTGTATTGCGTTGTGTTAACCAAAACTGCACACAGCACTTGACAAGAGGCTGCACCAATGCAGGGCAAAGTGGGGCGATCTCCTCCCTTCTTATCAATGAAAGAGTATATGACACTGAACATACACTTTTAATAAAGCTTAACGCATAATTTACAAAGCACTATCTTCTTTGTCCTGCAACTGCTGTCTCTGGAAATCCTCTACAAGATTCTTTATTTTCCCTAGTATTAAAACCCTCAGGTCAAGGCTCTCACTGACATGGCTTTAAATATTTATTATTTATACTATGCTATTACAAAGCTGAAACACATACAGTTACATGCAAAACATGCACAGAAGCACATGCACAGTCTGTACATCAAGTTGCTATTGCTAGTGAACTATTGCATTGCCCAAACCAAGAAGTATATTACTGATTATATGATGAATAACAGCAATCATATTCTATTTCAATCTCATTGCCCAAACCAAGAAGTATATTACTGATTATATGATGAATAACAGCAATCATATTCTATTTCAATCTCATCTCTAAAAAAACAGTAGAAAGAGAGTTGACTGACTGACCCTTGTCTACCTTCTTACAATATTTCAAGTAGATGTAAATTTATAAACACAAGTTCTAGGTGCCTGTTCATGTGGTACTTCAAGCAATGGTAATGCACAATGTTAGATAAGTGAGCTTCCAAGAACAGTTAAGTCTTCAGCATTAAAAAGATCATTAAATAACTACTCGTTTTGCAAGTTCTTTTTGAAAAGCTTTATCTAAAAGTCAGAGAAAAAGCTGATCATATTGATGAAAGGAAGAATAGTGATGAAAGCTGTGCTCCATTGAATAAGAAAATTTGAAAGAGCTCAGTGGTATATGAAGTGAAGAATTATATTCCAGGCATATTTCAGAGAAAAAAAAATATTTTGAAGTTTTGAAAGTGATCTCTGCTTTCTGTTTATCTGCAGAGAGATTCTGTTTTGCTCATTACAGAGAGAACAAACTCTTTCAGTTTGATCAGAAGACCCAGTCTTCCTGCTGACTACTTTGGTGACTTCAAGCAAGTCACTCAAATTTGTTTGTTTGATTTCTTTAAACTGTATTAAATCATCTCACCAAAATGTACTTCATATTTGTCACAAAGTTGGTGTATAGTTACTGTATTAAGAAAAATGTCAGTGTTTGTACTTTTAAAGAATACGTAGAAATAGAAGGTGTGTAGACATAAATAAGATTAAGATATGAGACCTAAAGGTTCAAGGCTTTTGGCAGCAGACAATATTAATCTGTTTTTTAAATTTATCCTGGACTACATTCTAGAGAAAAGTAATGAATTTCAAATCTCTCTCTGCTTGAAGATAGGAAAAAAGGGATGAAAAATGAGGATGGCATTTAAATCATAACTGGACATACACACAATGAAATTCAAATGCTTGAGTAGAAAACTTTGTGAACACAGAAAAGGAAGTTAATTGACTGACTCTTGATCATTCAAATTTGTAAGCAAATGACTTTTCCTTTCCTCCATATTTAACATAAGAAAATGCTGTGCTTGTGTGTAAATACATTCATTTTAATTCATATGAAGGGTAAATATTATCTAGCAGGCTATCAGGACTTAAAATAATTTTTCTTAACCTTATGTACATACTGATTTTTAAGTACAATACTTTTATCTCAGTTTGAAAATCCCCAGAAATAAGAAACATTTAAGCAAGGTCTTAAAGCTTTATCCATCCCAGTAGTTCCAAATGGGCACTAAAAGTGCTCTGAACTGTTCCTGGGCACTGAAGGCAATTCCATGATCCAGCCTCTTTCTATACTAGCAAAGTTCCCTCGGCTCCCAAGCACCACATACCGGGCAAGTACAGCTTCAGAGCTAAACTCCAGAAAATACCAGGGAAAGTGATATTTTGGAATGGGTCAAATCTGCATGAGACAATATGACAAAATTGTTGGTAAAAACCATCCAGTGTATGCTGAATTTAATACTACATATTCACATGTTCTATTTTTTTCAGCTGGATTTATGTTTGAATTACCAATGCCATCTTGCAAGTAGATGCAAAACCAATATATTTCTATTACCCAATAGCACTACAAGAAATCATAATACCAACAAACTTAAAACTCTATTTTCAAATATGAACAATATGAAGGATTACAAATATGAATAATATGAAGCTGGATTCTAGAATTCATGTCATTTTCATGCTAATAACGTGTTTTTTCTTCTGATAAACTAGCTCATTGGGATTCCATTTCTCTCTACAATAGACAGAAATATTGTAAAAGGATTGGAAGGCGCAATAGCAGGAGATGAAAGTGATTTCCCTAAAACAAAGACAAAAAGAAATAGGGCAGATTAGAATCAGAATCAAAAATCCTTCCTGATGAAGTCTTTAATCAGTATCAAAATTCCCAGACTCCAGGGACAGAGTATTAATAAAAACAGCCTGTGTCTGAATTAGATCTTTAACAACATTACAGAAGTCCATGAAGCAGGTAACATGAAAGATAAGAAATATTCGATGTTACATTTTGTCTCATAGTTTAAATATTGGCATTCTATATATAATTACAGTTTAGTTGCCCATGAGATTTTTAACTTTATCATTTAATTCCTGTTGTCAAGCATAAACTGCCAGCAAGATCTATGAAACCTTGCAGATTCAAATTAACCACTACAACAATTGCTATAGTTAATCTATGAGATATTTTTTGGTAATTGTGTTTACCACAGGAAAAATGAGGAAGCAGAACTGAAACTCTTACTTACTAATGAAGTAAATGTGGCAAGATGTATGTGTCTGGCTCTTTAGAAAAGAATTACTCATGGGTTGACCCTAGAAAATATGGTTTTTTCTTTCATTATTTTTAATACATAGAACTGGTAAAATCCATTTTTAACAGCTTCCTAAAAGAAAAAGAAGCATACAAACCGGGGAATATCAGACAAGTTAGTTGGGTCCATTTTCTGGATAACTCATTTGCAGTCATCCCAGTATGTGAAGAAAGTTACAAGCAGTCTTTCTTACTTTCCTACGGTAGGCCTTACTTGGTTTACTTTTGAATTCCTCTGAGAAGATACTGCTTATATTAGTCTGACTACATGATAAAAAGTGAACTTCCCAGTGTTCATGAGCAAACATTGCTCATTATTACAGTTAAACAGAAGTTATGGTTACAATTTGAAAAGGCATGCTCAGGTGTAATAGGAAAAGAGATAAAATGCAATACTCCACAGCTTCCAGTTCTGTGGATTAGCTTTGGCAGGAAACGAAGCCTCACACAGCGACCCATTCACTCCTCTGCAGCAGAACCTGGGAGGTAACCCCAAAGTAAAAATACAAAAACATGTGGGTTATGGTAAAGATGGTTTAATAGCAAAAGTAGCATATGCAAGCAATGCAATAAAAATCATTGATTCACATCTTTGCCACTTCCAGGAAAACAGGACTTCATTATGTGTAAAAGTTACTTGGGCATGTATCACATCAAAGACAAGCATCATAACTCCCTGCCATCCTTTCCTCCTTCCTTCCCCAGCTTTTTTTACTGAGTGTGCTGGAGTATGATATAGGTTGTTCATTTGGTCATTTGGAGTCAGCTGTCTTTGCTCTGTTTCCTGACAAATTCCTAGAATCATAAAGTCACAGAAAAGTTTGGGTAGAAAGAGACCTTTAAACATAACACAGGCCAATCCTGCTGCAATGGCCAGGGACATTTTTCCCTGTGACAGGCAATAATTTTGAGGAAGAAGATAAAATAAAGAGTGGGAAAACTGCTTCAGAAAGCAAATGTGATTATATTACTTACTATTAAATAAAACAGCCTGTTAAGTGAAATGTCAGAGGGAGAGCTAGCAATGTACTACTTCTGTCTTATCAGATACTGGATTAACAAATGCTCTTGGCAGAAAAGGAGACACTTCGTGTTGTTGTGTTAGTTCAAGATAACTGCATGTTAACATGAGACAGGGCTTGAGTTAGGTCTACACATCTGGCTTTCTTCATACAAGAACTTGCTTTAAAGAAAGATGTTAGACCTTGCTGACACTGTGGCAATGGTTTAATTACTGCAGGAGAAGCATCTGAGTGTTATACTCAGAATCATTTTATAGGCAAAAGGGAACACACCATATGTGGAAAGCTAAAACATTGAATAGTAGATGATTTACAAATTCAAATTATCTAAGGAACACAAAGTAACAGTAATAATACAGAAAAAACTGCTATACATACTTCCACCTGCTGATACATCATGAATATCTACCACTTTAATGCTGAGATTGCACTTTTACCAACTTTTGGGAAATGGAGAAAGGTTGATCTTGTTTTCATAGTTGACTTTACTCCTTGCTATCCAAATCTATTTTAGTTAGCAATGATGCAAATTAATTTTTCTTAAGTCCGTTTTGCCCATGACAGTAATTGGTAAGCAATCTCTCTCATTTTTTCTCAGCCTATGAGCTTTCTATTTTCTTCCCCTAAAGAAGAGGGAATGAGTGAGCAGCTGGGTAAGAGTTTGGATCTTAGCCTATCAAGACCTACTTCCCTTGTGCACTCTTATGAGTATCTACATCTTTGTTCTGTTGCTGAAATAACCCTTCCACACTCCATCTAGACCTAAAGGTTGTCCCTGTCAGTCATCCCCAGTTTCTAGGATGCAGGATGTGACCACACTTCACCAGTGCTTCAGGTCTCAGGCCAGAAAGAGCATGGCAAGTGTAGTCCTCTTGTCACAGGACCCTACCCAGGATCTGGGAATGTGTTTCTCCTCCCTTCCTCCCTCCCTAACTCCCTCCCTTTCTCCCTGATGCCTCTCTCCTGGGGCCATGCATGTTAAGATGGCAAGCGCTCCTGCTTCACTTCTTTATACAAAGAACTATTGCTCCCATTCTGCCAAAGGTTTGTCAGGCTGCTGCATTCAGATAGACAGCTGTGCTCCTCAAGTCAGTACCTGCTGCAGTAGGGAGGGAACGGGGCCAGAAGACAGGTGTGTTCTTTTTATGATCCTCAAAGGCTCCAGATAGAAACCATTGGCAGTAATTCTTCAAATCAAATCTTGGATAAGTCTATCCTCAGTCTTTTGGGCAGAAAGAACGTTTTCTGGAAAAATCTTTTGCAGATGAGTACCTATACATAAATGAAAAATATCAGGGAATTAGACATACATATGGTTAGATTATTTAGAAGATTTCTGAAGAAAGTCAATCTCATAAAACTTGACTGATATTAGCATCACATTACTTATTGTCATTCATGCATGTCATCAGTCATTATGTTATCAATGTATGTTATCAGTGCATTTTCAGAGCAGCTAGTTCCTAAGAATCAGATCCTACTCTACCGCAGATTGTGCAATAGCACAGCTGCAGTTACTGACCTGGCCAGCCTCGAGAGCTCCTCAGTGAGGCAGGATAGGATTGAGGCTGAAGAATTTCAGGACTTGATCATGTGTCAAAATAGGACAATTTCTCACCAGGTTCTCTTAGACTCTCCATGTATGGAAGGTAAAATTTTTAATATCAGTTTTACTTATTTGCGGATTATTGATGTTTCACAAGATTACTAATTCTGTCAGTTATACAATGCTTGTATAAAAGTTGTACAAAATTCGTGAAAGCACTATACAAATTTAAGTAGTACTCAGCAAAAAACAGTGAGTGCAGTGCACATTCAATGACAATTCCAGTGTGGTTCCCCTTCCTGGTGTTTAAAAAATACTCATCATCACTATATTAATGTCCCAGATCATCAGAAAGGAATAGATTAATTGAAGCCAGCTCAAGGCCATTGGTGTCTTTGAAATACTTTTGCTAGTTGTCTAGTTTTTGTCATCTCTGTTGGGCTGAGCCAAGTATTTTCTTCTCCTATTCTAGTCAGACAGGCTCACAGAAACCCTTACACCACCAGACTGACTAAGCTGTTGATAGTGGTTTTCAAGTCTTTTGCTCTTATCCCACGCTTAAAATGCACACCATGACAAGAGATATCTGATACAAAGCTTTTACACAGCTTACAGCACACCTCCTGCAAGGGCAATTCTCTGTTTTATATTGGCATGAATTTATTTTTGAAATGGATGTATTAATCTTCCACAGATGGTAAAAAAAAATGCACATAAAATTATGCCTGCAAAAACCTTTAATATTATTTTTAACACTTTTAATATTATTTTTAAGACAGATTTTGTTGAAAAGTAACTGTAAAATTTATATTGAAAGTAACCCAAATAACCAGTTGACTAGATAGCTATCTCTTCTACTCTTTCCTGGAAACTGGAATGATATCAATGGCTTCAATTACTTTCTTTGGAATTTCTTTGTTTAAAGTGGACTAATAATCTCATAAATGTTGCTTCCCTTCAGGCTATGAAGAGGATATTGCAACAGACCTTTAAAATATATACTTGAGATGCTTCATCTTCCTTTTCAAGTGTCCTTTCAAGGTGTGTTTGTAAGCATATTTTCTGGAGATATATCCTGAGATTTATTTATGCTTGTTTATTCAGCAGTTCCAAACCACATAAATAATGCAGGAATGTAAGTAATGCTATAGACCTAAGCACAGCAAACAAGTAGAAAGCCTTGACTATTGCTACAGACCATATTAACTTATTCTCAGGAGCTTTGAGAACTTGTTATCTAAAAAGTAAAATCTTTATGTGATTCGTGATTTATGAGATTTATTCGTGATACTTCATTTTATTGTGATGAATTTTTAAACACCTATATGTTGTGATAAAAAAAAAAAGTTGATACGTTACAAAACGGCAATTTCATAAATATAAAACTGGGGAAAAAATAAAGAAGGAAACTACACTTTTTTTAAAATCAGATTCAATAATACAAAAGATTTTGTTGATCTCCATCTGGTCTTTTTCAGTAGTTACATTCCAAAAGATAGATAATCTAATTCAAATTCGAGCAGATTCGTGAAAAAACAGAAATCCTTCTTGAAAACTGATCTTGAGATATGCATCAGCAACAACCCAGTTTTGTATCAAGCCAATTCAGACATACCAACTTCATTTCCCTTTTTCATTTGTGGGGTTGCTTTCATATGTGATAGTACCATTCTTGCATGAAGATGGAATAATCTTAAATGAAGAAAACTTCTTTTCAAGCGTCTGTAATTGATAGCATACATGATAAGGCTACCAAATATAAAGCAGAGTGCCTAGATCAGAACAATTGGGTCACCAGAGAACTATCCTTTGGGCATCTTCTACAACACACTGAGTAGCTCTATTATAAATTTTCATTAGTCAGAGAGAAAGAAATTGACTCTTCTAGGAGACAACACAGTAGATACCTATGCTTTTAGCTAAGAACTTTTTCTTCCTGTTTATTGCACTCCACTCAGTAAAGATGGAAAATAAAGGAGTGGTTTGTTCTGGAATATTGTTTGTTGGTGTCACTTTGGGCATTATGTGGTATCCTGTCCAGTCTCAGCTTTCTTGCAGAAGTATCTGCTAGGATCACACAGAGGTCTCAAATGACCCCTGGTATTTCAGGACTTCAACTTTCTATAAAAGATATATATCTTTGTTCTGCAGCTTTCATAGTGGGAAATATGATGTGGCTGCAAAATTAACATTTGTGTATTATAATATCTTATACTAAATATTTTAATGAGTTTTGCAAATATTTTAATGTTATTTACAAAACTAATTCAAACAGGCACCATCACACTGATGGAAAACTGCTGAAGGTCAACCAACAAAGTTATGTTAAATTGCAGTGGCCAAGGAGGTGTAGCCAGGATTTGGGTTAGACCTAGTTCTATTTAGCAAATTTATTTCTGTTTTGGATGGATGAACAGAAGTCACATTAATTAAATTTTCAGATAATATGAAACTGGAATATATTGCAAATAACATTGTGGATAAATATAATCTAGCAAGACCAAAAGAAGTTTGAATTATTGGCTGAAATAAAATGGTATTTAGTCTTGGAAAATCTGCAAGCTGTACATCTGGGGAATGACAATTCACAAAGGCTATTTGAGGGATGGAGGAATTTTTTTTGGCAATATAAACTAGGGCTGGAAAGAATAGAAAAACTCATTTGAAGATACTTGAAGGTACTGTAACAATCAAAAAAACCCCACTGTAATGCAGAAATATAATGCTGGAAAATAAACTCAGATAAATAAACTTGCATTTTGTTATTAGAAATTAGGTTTTAGAACACTGAGAAGACTGTGACACTTTGTAATGAAGAGTAGCTTGACAAATCATAAATGTTTAGAAATTCAAATAAACCAAATTAAGCATTTTGGAAGAATTAATGAGAATATTAAAGAATAAAAAATCTGCCTATTATATATTAGTTACAGGAAATTGCTAATGAGAATAGCAATTTGAAATATTGGAAGGGTACAAATACTGAAAATAAAGAGCTGTAAATAGAAAAGTTTGATGCTTACGCAAAGAGAAATCAAGCTATTAAAGTAACCAACACATTACAGATATATGTATCTAGTTTTTAACTGTTTGTGTTTAGAGATACTTGTATATGGTTTTGTTGGTTTTGGTTGGGTAGAGTTAATATTCTTCATAGTAGCTGATATGGTGCATGTTTAAAATTTATGCTGAAAATGGTGTTGCTAACACAGGGACGTTTTAGTTACTGTTAACAGAGCTTCCACAGTTTTTCTGACTCTCAGACAGCCTCACCAGCCAGGTGAGGAAAATTCTGGGAGAAGTGCCAGTGTGCAAAATTCTGGGAGAAGTCACAGCCAATACAGCCGACCCCAAATGACCAAATGAATATCCCATACCATATGATAACATGCTCAGCATATAAAGCAGGTGTAAGAAGAAGGAAGGAGGGGATGTTCAGAATGCTGACATCTGTCTTCCTAAGTTACCCTAATTCATGATGGAGCCCTGCTGTCCTGGGGATGACTGAAGATCCGCCTGCCCATGGGAAATGGTGAATTATTTCTTTGTTCTGCTTTGCTTTTGTGTGTGTGGTTTTTGCTTTATCTATCAAGTTGTCATTATCTCAAAAAATGAGTTCTCTTTTATGAATCTCTCCCCCATTGCAACGATGGCAAGTGAACAAATGGCTGTGTGATGCTTAGTTCCAGCTGGCATTAGACCACAACAACAGTTCCTCTGGTTAATGGTGCATTTCACACAATAGGTAATATTTAGTATTAAACAACATTTAATAATATTTTTTAAAACTGGATTCTCCCATCTAAAAGCTAAATAAGTAGATAAAGTTATTAGTATTTGTACCATTTGGAGATGGATGGTTTAGACATTCTGCTCATGGCAAGAATAAGAGATAAAGAAACTTTGAATGACATTTCTTCAGGACCTTTCTTCTTCCTACTCAGTTATTCTAACGTCTGGTTAGAAGTCTCTGTACAAACAAACTTTGGAAGGCTGAAGAAATGCAGTGACCAATGTTTGGAATATCCACCACTCCTGATTTTGAGCATCTGTACCCTGTCTGTTCAGCCCAATCATTTGATAGAACCATATCAGTGCCCAAATATTTGTGTATTTAATGGGGTTGGCAGACTCTATGTGACCTCTCTAGAGGTCTCCTCCTGTACTTCCTCTGCACTGATATATTTCATTATGTGATGACAGTGTGATAAAATATTAGGGCTTTCCTTACATTCTATAATAGTTTTTAATAATTGTTTTTGAACCAATCTGTAATTTTCATTTGATTATGCCTTTGTTTCACCTAATGACTTTTTGGAAGGTAGATTCAGAAAGAAAGGGGAAAAAATCACTGTTCTCTCCCACTTTAAACTCAAATTTCCTTAAAGTCTTCAATTATGTCAACTCTGCCAGTATTCCATAAGTGTGTTTTTTCTGAAAGAAGAGTTGGAGTATCCCTCATGGGTTCTCATTTACATGACCCATGTTTAGCTATTTAGGTTATCTCAGAAAACAGACAAGAGACAAACCATTCAGTGACACTTCAAAACTAGGAGACAGAAAACAGAAAGTGAGGTGCTTATTTAGGATCTGAAGGAGAAATGCTGCACAATTTAAGAAAGCTATTGCACAAGAACAGTTACTTTAATCCTTTAATCCACTTCCAGAAGATAAAGGGAAGTGATAATTTCCTTTTCTTTGATGCCTGAAGACTGTATGTATAGGACTGTTTATTTGGGACCCCACAAAACAAAAAGACACAATCAGGAGTTAGTACAGCAGAAGACCATCAAAATATATAGGGGCTGCACACGTGATGTACAAGGAGAAGATGAGAGGATCTGTTTTGTTCAGCTTGGAAAAGTGGGGGATACCATGAGGATCTTACTGCTGCCTTACAAGATCCAGCAAGTGATTGAAGCAAAACAAGCTAAAATAAATTCAGAATTTTCCAAGGAAGACAGTGGATGAAAAATTAGGTTGAAAAAATGGGAAAAAAATTGAATAGGAAATTCTTACTTGATATAAAGAAAAGATCTTTCACTGTATGAGTGATTATTCTCAGGAAGAGTCATCTTGGTGATATTCTTGAAGATATTCAGAACCAGACTGGCCATGATGTTGAGTAACCTGCCTAGTGTAGGGCCTTGGACTATGTGACTTCTAAGGGTCCTTTTCAACTTGCATGCCTCTGTGCTTCTATTAAAAGATGACTTTTTATGCAGGTACAGAGAAAATTTGAAGGCAGGAAAATATATTTACATCTTCAGACGAGATTAAAAGAATATACTGATTTATCATAATGGAAGTTTTTCCATTACAGTACAAGCGAGTCTTTATAAAGGATTAATTCTTCCAGAATGACTGAATTATGACTAAACGTAGATATTTCTGTTTCCATTTTCAGTAATTAATTTAAAATAGATTAATCCTTGCTTGTCTTCTATCGCAGGACCATATTGATTGTCAGATTGTGGATAAATCTATCATCTGGGTCCTCTCATCATAAGAACCTGGTTAAAGAATAGCCCTGGTTAAAGAAAAACAATAGTAACTGACCATACTCTCTGAAACCACAAGGAAAGGATCATGAGAAAGAAGTAAAGATATATCTAGCTTTTGAAATTTAAAAAAAAGACAAAAAACAAAACTAAATCCAAAATATAGATGCATATTGAATTTTGGCTTTGGCTTTGGTTCTAGTAAGTGTATATTCTTAACTGCTAAGCCCCTGATTCACTTTGGGCTTAGCAGACCTTCTGGAACAACTTTTTACCTATACCATTAAGATATCACAAATTCACTTCTCTCTTTCTTAAATACATTTTGATATCTGATAGGTATATATTTTTTTTATTTCTCATCACATCAAATTATATTGTTTAATGTAAGACAATTTTTTCCAGCGGTCTGTCATGTATATTTTTAAGCTTGAAATGGCAGATTTTCAATATCATTATCTATTTGGACACCATGTATGTGGACTATGAATATATTAAAGGGACAATTTGTCAATAACATGAACTTTTTTTTTAAAAGAAGCACATCTCTATAGCTGGATTTAATACTGAATTTTGAGACTTCAATCTCATTTTAGAAAAATCCCAACTTTTAAGTTTCATTTTTTAATGGTTTTCATAAAAGACAATGAATGGGAGATAAGCCTATAATCTCTATGCTTCTTTATGAAGAGCTGTCTGTAAACTGATCTTGCAATGACCCTACATTCAGCAAAATAGCATGCTGAGTATTCAAGGATAAGTTTAGAAATGGGCTATGTCTTGTTTGGTTCAGTGGAATATGTGTTGAACATCATAAACTTCATTTGTTAATTCATAAAACAGATACCCAAAAATCAAAGGAAATCTTAGAAAATGAATCTGTAAATAGCAAGTCGTTGAAATGGAAGATATAAAGTTTAAATGCTGGGCTACTTTTGCCTTTCTGACTGATCTCCCAATATACAGGAATTGGGAATCATTGTTAATACCTTCCCCTTATGGCTGTTTCCAATGTTTATGTGGTTATTCACAACCTATCTTTTAAGCTTTCTTTTTAATTTTAAAATATCTGTCCTAATACATAAACAAAATGTGTATTAAATGTATTAAAATATGTATTGAACCAACAATTTTGCATCTAAAAATCTAGATTCCACTGAACACATCATTTGCATTCCACCTATGGCTGACTTTCTTGTCAGTTGATTCACTAAGTGAAGTATTTATAAGAAATGCCATTTTCTTCATATTTGACCATGACAGAGACAAAGGAGTTTGATGAAATAGAAGATTTATTGGTAAAATAATCTGTAAAACATATACTTCATGTATATCCTCCATATATAGTTCAATACAATGAAAAAAAAAACAAACAGAATATTTATTATCTAAGAATAAATAATTTTTTAAAAAATTTACTAGTTTGTCATATCCACATTCAATAATGCCATCAAAACTTTATCAATTCAACTAAAACTTAATTTAACTAAAACTGACTGAATTATTTGAGCGACAGTAAAATTCCAAGCTAAATAAACAACCACCTCACTAATGTGTAAAGACAATTTTACGAATACACTTAATTAGATCGTTTATAACTCATTAAGTAGCAAACTGCTATACCCCCTGTTGGTTACTGCTGGGGATGAAAAGAGATGAAACGGCAGAACTGTTGTTTCAGACGTTAAATATAATTTACATCTTCCAAGCAGCTAGTCTACCTGTGTCCATTTATTTTAGTAGTATCACTTTTTCTGCTGAAGCCTCATTAACAGGTCCTTGGAATATGAGAGCTCAGTACCAACAATGTGCTATTTTATGATCTCACTTTGCAATGTAATTGCAATTCAAGTTAAAATGTATACAGAAAACCTTTCTATGTAGATACAGGAGCAAGAGGTATTTGCCTGTCTACAATAGGACTTTTTCCTTTGAAAAGGTGGCTTAATCAGACAACATTCAATAAAAGTGATGCTACCTTTTCTGAGTTTGCAAATACCAACAAACAAGTGAAAAGAAAAGGTAACTTCTACCTACTATACTTTGAACTGCAGAGCTTGACAAAAATTAGGTCTTCCCAGCGAAGATGTGAACAAGATGTCATAAATTACCACTTCATACTGTCAGGTCTTTAACATTCTGCAAGTTTTAACTATCTTTCATATAGAAATGGCAGTAAGTGAACTACCCCTTAGTGGAAGGACGTATCATATTTCCAGTCTATAAGTTTTTTGGAATTCAGATAGTATCTCTTAGAATTAATATAGGTGACTGTCTTAGGTGCTACCTCATCAAAATATTACATACTTGGCACAGATATGTGTGTCGTTGCAATTTTTATGATTACCTTATGGTACCAACTAAGAAGTTTTAGTGGCTCTGAAGATTTGCAGATACAGCCACTGTATAAAACATATATCTAAGGGCTTTTACATACTACAAGCTTTATCCAGTCTGGAAAGTTAAATATCTATCTTTAAAATATTCTTTACTTTAGTGGTTGGCGTATTGTCAACAAATGAATTTGTTTTGCCTCCTTTGGGACTAAGAAATTACTATTTTCTGGTTAAACGTTAGAGCTAGGGACCTCCAACACCAATCCCAAAAGAAACTGTGCTACATAGAAGCTTGAAAGGTTATTAAGGTGACTTTTATTCCCTTTACCTGACCAATTAGGTCAGGCAATCAATACCAATGTCCTAGGACAGATGTTCCTAAGAAATCTTATGCAGTTAGACACACCGGGAATCTCAGACTATAAAGGAAATAATTAGATCTTTTTGAATGCCAGTGAGGTTAAACAATTATGGGAAAAACAGAGACAAGATTGCTCTCTTGGTCTTACAACACAACATGGACCATGTGTTACTGAAAAAATGGCATTCCTTCTTACAAGGAAAAGGATCTGGAGTAGGAAGCCCTGGCTTTTGGTTCCTCCACAAGTCTGTGATAAGACATGTGCATCTAAACTTCCCTGGAATAAATTACTTTATCTCCACTATGAATTGATGAAACACAAGTATGTTGAGTTTAAAATGTATTCTTGTGTAATATAATGACTTGTAATTTGGACTTGTTTCAAAACAATGCATTCAAAATGTCATCATCATAAACAGCATACATAACGTAATACAAATAATCGTATGCCTAAGCAGTCTTTCTGAAAAGGATTCTCCATGGTATTCACTTTCACCTTACTGTTTTACCAAACTCATGCTGGGTTTTTGTGTATATTCTGGCTGCTGGAGAAAACACTATTTCAGTTTGGAGTAATGCTTTGTGTTTCAGGGTATTTATGTTGTAGCTAAATTATGCTTTTTTTATTCTAAAAAAAAATAATAGCTGTGGAGACCCTGGGTTTGGGGGACAGAGCAGAGGAAGATTCCCCCCAGGGGAATGTTGAGGCTCCTTCCCCTTTTCCCGTGTCCCTGGGTCACTCCCTCCCTATTGCCTGGTTGGCCCTGCTCTGGGTGCTGCAGCAGCAGTTGAGGATCACCCCTGGCCCAGGCATGAGGAGGAAGCTGGGCCTGGGATATGTGGGTGCCCGGGAACTTTGAACATCTCTCCACGTGGCTGAATTAAACATCTGTGGATATTATACAAAGGCCCCTGTTGCTTTTTTACCCTAGACTTTATCAGCAAATATTCTAGATACAACAAATAGCTTTATGAATTTTCAAATCTGGAGAAAGAAAAGAGGAAAAATCACATTCTTAATAATGATGGTGGGTTCTGTTTGTTTTCTTGCTTCTTTTTTTTCTGGGATAGAGTGTTTCCTTGACAGCAGCTTGTATGAGTCCATGTTCTGCACTGATGCTGAAAAGTGTGTTGGCAACACAGGGATGATTTAGTTACTTCTGAGCTGCACTTACACAGAATCAAGGCCTTTTCTCCTTCAGACCCCATCTCAGCAACAGGCAGGCTGGAGGTGCAGGGGAAGGGGATGCAGCCAGGACAGCTGACCACAAATGACCCAAGGGATGCTTCACACCATACAATGTCATGCTCAGTATATAAATCTGTGGGAAGAAAAAGGAAAGGAAGGACATTCAGAGTGGTAGCACTTGACTTCCCAAATAACCATTACATGTGATGGGCCCTGCTCTCCTGGAGATGGTTGAACACCTGCCTGCCCATGGGAAGCCGTGAATGAACTCTTTGTTTTGCTTTGCTTGTGTTCAAAGCTATTGCTTTTCCTATTAAAATGTCTCTAACTCAGCCCATGAGTTTTCTCACTTTTACTCTTCTGATTCTCTTCACTATTGCAACAGGGCAGGAAGCGACTAAGCAGGTGTGTGGTGCTCAGCTGCTAAACAGGGTTAAACCAAAAGAGAAAATTTGTTTGCTTTCCTTTTTACTGGAATCTTTCTGTCTTGTATTCTGGTGTCAAAATCTGCTTAAAACTAACAAGTGTATCTAAGCCACATGTGCAGATTACATAAATCTGGCTTTAGCTAATCAAACCAGAGAAGAATATAAATCACTTTGAAAGAGCCAAAGAAAACTTGCTTGCTAATCAGCATCATGAGAAATGACATCTACTGTCTAATACGAAGTATCATTCATTGAAAGAGTAATTAAGTTTTATGTCTGACTTTAAGACTAAAAGAACTAAAAAAGAAAAAAATATGCAAAATATAATAATATAATAAAAAAGTTGTCTTTAAAGGTTTTGATAAAACCCACAAAAATAGAATGTGGAATTGAATAAAAATCTATTTAGATCTCTACCGTGTAATTTTGTTCTCTGCAGTGAAACCAGTAAAGTATGTTTTTATTGCATCATACTTTGGAATAGACAACAGTACATTTTATGTGACCTAGGGGAAGCAACTATAAACAGGGTGAACTTTCATCCTAGATATCATAGGAGTCATGATATTTTGAGACAAAGGAGAAATGAGAATTTTAGTTTCTACTTAACTATGTAAAAGAAATCAAATTATGTAACTGAATATCTTATTTTGAAAAGTCTTAAAGCATAAAACAATTTAAGACCAAATACTCATAAATCTTTAAATAATACTGTGTTATAATAATTCTATGCATTTTATTACTATTTGAAGTCTAGCTGGTAAGTTTGAGATCTTAAGTACTTAGGGTCGTCAACAGATAAATCTGAATCTGAGTCAATGTTTAAATAAGTCTAAAAGGAAGAACCCTTCTTCTGCCTCTTAAAGGACGACCTTTAAATTTACTTTCTTTAAGTATATATTTCATCCAGCACTGAATAGCATATTAACACAAGTTTCGAATGATCAAATTTATATTTTACTCTGTAATTTAGTTATAGCTAGAGGGTGAATGTACTGCGATGAAGGTTAGAATACCCATTATTCTAATGTCGCTTGGAGAGAAAAGAGGGGGAAAGTGGCCAAAGAAAGACCTAATTTATCAGCTAAAATTCTAACTTCACTGAGATATTGATTGCAGTGTTTCTCTAAAGAACAGGATAAATGGTGTAAGAGACATGAAATATTTGATTATTAGAGGAAATATCCTTTGCTTTCATGAGAAATGTGTAGTTTTCTTATATATCTATGCTTGCATTGACACTGTACTGTGAAATGTAAGTCTTCTAATAATAATTTTTTTCATAATTTCTCTTTGGAGAATAATTTAATATACTGCCTTAACCTTTCCTCCTAACACCACGCTCTGCTCTAAAACTTTATGCCTGTAGATGCTCCGTGTTTGAAGGAAGGCCTTTACAGCTCAAATTATATAAACTTTCCAGTGAGTCCAGTATATATTTTTGTTAAATAAGAAGATTGGTAAGAGAAGATTTTGGCATATCTAAGGTCTGACGTGTCATTTAAATTATCATAAGTACCAATTAAATTAATTATTTCAAACTATTTTTTAAAGTATTGTATGTTTTCAAGATCACTATGGTCTTAAGAATTTTGAAAGTTGTCAGGTAAAAGAACACAAAATGAAGTTTTACTTCATTGATACAAAAAAATAATGGCTGGTATCTGCTATTGTAGAATTAGAAGTTATAGAGGTAGATTCTGTAAGCAGATACAGTAATGAGTAAGTATAATAATTTTTTTTTTCTTTAAGTAGTAGTAAAAAGTAAAAAACACAGAGAAAGGACAACTATGAAGTTAATACTCTAATATTTAGGGTTTAGTAACTTGAAGTGTATACTTGTCATTGTCTTTTAAAATTGGTCAAAGCCATAACTCAGGGATTTTGATCAAGGATATTTGTATGTTTAGAGTTATCAGAGGAAGACATATCATGCCAGATTCAGCAGTTCATGAGAGGTGAGGCTGCTGGTCGTTTATGTCTCCAGGTCCAGCCAGGGGTGAGCCTGAAGATCTATTACCAGCATGTACATGCAGAATGAATGTAAATGACATATATAGATAAAACCTTATATACATAAAACATATATACATTGCCTGCCACACAACCCACAGACAGATGTCCAAACTTCTTACCTGGGAAAGAGTAAGAAAGGAGACATCAGATGCAATTTCAGGTCCAGGTTCTGAGGTCTCCAGTACAAGCAGTATGTAGACATGCTAACAAGAGGTTCAAGAAAGGATAATGGGGATGATTAAGGAATTGGAGCATTTGACATATGAGGAAAATCTGAGAGCTATAAGTGCTGTGCCTGGAAAAAAAGAATGTTCAGAAAGATCTTACCAATGTATAGATATTTGGGGTGTGTATGTAAGGAAGATGCACCAAGGTTCTTCTCTGAATCCCTTCCCATCTTAATGTTCCTGTGTTGATGTGATTTTAGTAATTATTCATTTCAGCATGGATTTTATATCTCATGTTGCCATTTTCAGAACACATAATTCCAATATCTAGTGAATTATTTTCCCCTGGAAAAATTCAGTCTTCCACAGGGAATTTAGTTTGTAAGATTTCTTAAGCATTTTCAGTTATTTTATGAGATCCAGTCTGAAACCTACATTCAGAGGTTAAGGTCTGCTTTGAGCCAATTATTTCACATTCTCTCACAATTAGTAGAGGCTAAGTTGAGATCTAGTGTCTTATAAATAAGTTTCTGGTAAGGTTTTCTTTTCCATTTTCTTGGTGTGGCCCTCCTGATCTCCAACAATCAGTTCAGAAAAGTACATATTTTCCACAGCTACTGTTTTTACATTATTAGATATATATTTAAGTACAATAAAATAATTTTCAAGCTTTATTTTCTTTTAAAAATTAAATCAAAATTAAATAACATATAAATATTATTAGGCAGTGTTTTTTCTGCCTAAGGAGAGTAAAAAAAGCTGAATATAGATAAATGTGGTAAGATATTTGAACACATTATCAATCAAATAAATCCTGTGGATTACACAGGAATACTAACAGACTTGTTAGTAAACAAAACTAAACTTGTTAACTAATAAAAAATAATTTAATTAAGAAAAAGTGTAATAAATATTTCTAGTTTTTATTTTGAGAGAACAATGTTTTACAAAGGCATGATTGAGTATTTTCCCCTGTATCAAAAGCTAAAAATTTTATATAAGTAGCCAAATCAATGTCTTAAAAACCTGTATCCTGTAAGCTGTACTTTACAAATTTTTAAAACTAATAACTAACTGCACACTACAGAAATTCTCTCTTAAAAAATAGGTATTTTTGGTGGTATGCAAATATTCCAAAAGGGATAGAAGATGAAATAGAGGTGTGTTTTTAATTTTCTATATCCTCCTGGAAAGACACCAAAAGAGAAGATGATTTAATAGAATACACAGTACCAAATTAATATTTAAGTCTTTGTAGAACTAGTATAATGATACCTTGGGGGAGATAGCACTTATAAGCATCTAGGGAAAAGAAAATTGTTAAATTTTTACTTCATACATTTGCTTGGATGATCTGAAATAATTTTTGTGAACAAGATAATTTAAGACTGCCCAGTTACATTTTCAAAAGACTAGTTCAAAGATCAGAATACAGCCATTTCTCTTATTTAGTTCATTTAAGTCATCAGCAAAAAGGAATTTTAATTTTAAATGACCCAGCACTAGCTATTCTATTGCATTTTTAGTCTGTACATTAATATGATTAAGTTCATCTGTCTCTCCTTCTTGTGCTGCAGTTTACTTCATTGTCTACTGGCATTACTAGGGTAAATTTTTTTTGATGATTCAATTTGGAGGAATAATTAGTGGCCTTTACTGTTCTCAAGAACCAGGAGGCTCTGAATGATCATTAGAAAGGAAGCTATTATTTACAAACATGACATTAGACATCAGCTAATATATCTTTTGATAAGCAAGAGCAATAAAATTACAGACTCACAGAGTTGTTGAAATTGGAATGGACCATTTTTGATCATCTACTCTTGTTTAAGCAGGGTCAGGAAAATCTTGTTTATGGCTTTTTCCAGTCAAGTTTTGAATATCTCTTCTGGATCACCTCTGTTTGCTACCCCCAAGAGTCATTTATTTTGGCTTTTGTGAAGATGAAATGTCATGGATTTCAGTTTGTATATAATGACTCTTGTCCTTTCACTGGACAACACTGAAAAGACCCTGGTTCCCTCATCCTTCTTCCCTTCCATCAGGTAAGTTTGAGTAGAAGTAGAAAAATAGTCACATTCAGAATGGTGTAGTTGGTCTCATTTAGCACATATCTGACATACATTGGTTATATCTTAACTTCCTGAACAAAAAAAGACATTAAAATGTCCAGGTCAGAAGTAGGTTTTTATATTTTACCTGTCTGAAGCTAAATGAGACAACCTCTCTGTAGCCTATCAATACTTCAATTAAATACATACTTATTCAAATAAATTATAAACTCATTCTTCACATTCTTTAAATGCGAATGCTTCACATTCTTTAAACTTTTCCAGCAGTACAAACACTGTCACTCCCAACAGTATAATTGCAAGGTAAATATAAGTGTAAGCACAAGCCTACCTTCACATTAGATTATGAGCAAATACATAACCTGTTTAGACAGAATTTGCTATGTAAGTATCAGTAAGAAGAAAGTTGCTTTTAGTGACACAAGCTGGATAAGACCAATGGGAAACAATCTAGAAGTCAGTCAGTACTGCAGGAGAGTTTACATACTTTAAGCCAAACGAAAAGACTTGTAAAATCAAAGGTCCATTAGAAAGAGAATTTCATTAAAAGAGAGTAAATATTATTTCTGTGAAGACTCTTACAGGTCAGCACATTTTGGTGTGTGATAACCAAATATTTGTCACACAAGCAACTTTTTTGCTATTTCTGATGAGATGGATGTTCAGTAAAATGGTATTACATATCATTGAGCAATAGTTCTAACATTGTCTTAAACCTTTAAGCTTGGTAATACCAGATTTATAAATGCTGGCTTGAAAGTCAAATTCTGATTATCTCACTGATGAATCATAGTGACATTCCTTAAAATTTGCACAAATATTGGCAAGTAATTTTAATATAAAAGTATTTACCTATACTGCCTGTGAGGTTCAAGTATATAAAATGACAATTACGTAATAGATGTAATGGCAAATATTTCTCTTAAGAGCAACAGTCCTGCCTAGGTCTTACCTGAGCTCCCATATTCTTTTTTTTTCCTTCTTATGTCCTAATCTGTAGAATGAGATTAGAGATTTCATTTTGAGAGATTGATGACATGGTGGTTTATTTGAATTGATTTTTTATCCATTCACAATGTTTTCTTTAAATTATTTCAGTGCATTCTGGAAAAAACCTGTTTTCTGTTTTTTCTATTTCTTTTGATTGTCAATTGTAATAATCTAAAGGCCACAACAATTGCCTATTCATACTTATTATTTTTTTGTCATGTCTGGATGCCTCTGTGCGACAGCCAAACATTTCAAAAATAATTGCATAATACACATAATTGCATTTCACATATCACAGACATTCTCGTTATGGATGAAATAATGCGTTTTACTTGTAAGATAAAAGTAGCAGTATGTTTATCTCTGTAAACCAGCATTTAAGAAAGTTTTATAATAAATGAGACAGTGGTTTAACTGGATTTCATGGCAAGGTGCACTTGATTATTTACTACACAGAGGACGAGGTAAGCTGGACACATTGGAGGTCCTCCCTTTGGGTTACAAAGTTCAGAGATGACCCTCTTGCTTTCTTTACTTCTACTCAGAAGAGCCTGGATGAACCTGAATTCAGTCCTAATCCCAGACTTTGACAAAGGTTTATGTATAAATGATAATATGGGCACATCAAATCTAAGATATAACCTTATCAAGGTTTACAAAGTCCAGCAAGCTCTTAGTCCCTTATGGAGAATCTGTTGAGGCAAGAAATTTCTCAGTATTGAGGAGTAAGGAATCTCTATGGCAGGCATAAACTTGAGAGATGTCCATACCTGGAGTAAGGTCCTGTGGTACAGTCTCTACCAAGAGGCATTGCTCAAAGGGCTCTTGGGCTGCTCACTGTTTCTGGGGTAAAATGTTTGACTTATCGTCATATTTGCATACTGACTAGAGATGTTAAACACACCCCCTGCCCAACCAAACAAAAAACCAAACCAAAAACCCCAAAACATGTAATGTTGAGATGTATGGAAAGTAGGTTAAAAATTAAAAACACGATGGCTTGTGATTTATGTTCTGTCTGGAGAACAGAGACACACTTAGATATGTATCACATTCAATGCATTAAATGAGGCAAATGCTGGGATTCAGCACTATCCAGTAAAAATTAAGCACTGCAGAAGGCTCCTCAGAGAGGCTGAGAATTTCAAAACTTTATTGTAGAAGGAACAGAGCAATCTGATCTAATTTTGTACTTGATATTGCTTTAAACAAAGAATTGGACTAGATATCAGAAATAATAAATTTGTGAAATACGCAACTATTAATGCAGAATATTCATATACCACAGCATTTTGCCTGCTGTTTAATTTAAAGTAAACATTATTTCTTAAATAAGGTCATATTAGTTTTATTTAAACTGTTGGGTTACTGAAAGTATTCCAAACATCACTCTGATGAACTCAGTTTTTTTAGCTTCTTCCCAATCATTTAAAGTTATGTCAAGAGGTTCCCTGGATACATGTATACCTAGGCAACTCCATTCTTCATTAATGGTTTAGGACCAGTTCCTTTCAGATTAATGACAATTACTCAATGAAGGAAGAACGATATATTAGGTGTGATTTCTGATGAGCTTAAATTAGATCAAATCATAAAAGAAATATATTTGAAATTCATTGAAAGTATGTTTTACAAGTGTGCCAAAGAAAAAGAAAAGAAAAGAAAGGAAAAGAAAAGAAAAGAAAAGAAAAGAAAAGAAAAGAAAAGAAAAGAAAAGAAAAGAAAAAGAAAAAGAAAAAGAAAAAGAAAAGAAAAAAGAGAAAATAAAAAAGTCTTAAAGTAAGAAAGAAAAATATGCACCTAAGATTCAAATTGACTCTGGAGACTAAAGAAGGAGCTGGCATAAAGGAAGAACTTTGATGATGAAAAGTATGTACATGACTGAATAGAATAGTTTATTCTTCACTTGGAAGAGAACTACCATGATGGTCTTGTCCAATTGCCTGAACACTTCAGGGCTGTTCAAAATTAAAGCATATTATTAAGGCACGTAAATGCCTCTTAAACTGTGACAGGCTAGGGTAGCAACCACCTCCCTAGGAAGCCTGTTCCAGTGCCTGAGCATCCACTGGATAAAGAAATGCTTCCTCGTTTTGCCTGTAAACCTCTCCTGACCCAGCTTTGAACCATTTCCCTGTATCCTATCACTGAATAGTGGTAGAAGAGTAAGAAACTCTCTCTATATTTTCTTTCTTTAGGAAGATCTAGAAAGCAATGAGATCACCTCTCAGTCTCCTTTTCTCCAAACTAGACAAGCCCAAAGTCTTTAATTGCTCTTCTATTTCTCTCTAACATTGTCAGAGAGAAAAGTTCAAAAGTGTTCTAAAATACTGTTGAATTAAAATGGTGGAAACCTGCTGTATTTCTGCTAAAATTTTGGTGGAGAAAATAATTTTTCAGTGTGACAGATTGAAAAATAGGTAAATTCGTGGAGGTTTATGGGCAACAAAAAATTTATACTGAAAATACTGAAATAAAATCTTCCCAAGTTTTGTATTTTTCACCTGTAGTTCCCAGGAGTTACCAAGTTCTCAGGAGAGACAGTGTGAAAAATATTAATTGATTTCACAAAGAGTTTCAGTCACTAAAAGTTCAATCTTCTTGTAAAATTAGTCTTTTAGATCTTTGTTATCTGATTTTACACTAACAAATAATAAATAAAATTACAGAATATAAACCTCTAAAGTGATTTTTTTCTCTCCCTCAGGCTACTATCTTTTCCTCTCGAACCCATGTTTTGTCCTTTCAAGGTCACTCTCATTAAATTTAGTTGGTGTTTAATTTTTAAGCTGCTCCCCATTTGATGTAGAAGCCAACTGTGTGTGAGAAATAATAATTTTTCTACCAGTCAGAAAAAAATTTATTTAATTGGCTTTTATCCTGAATCATGTCACTAAACTTCACGAAGATTCATAATTAATTATTTACAGAGCACATATCATATTTCATCCAGTGCAAAATCTTAAATGCTTGGACTTGAGAGTACAGTATTTTAACAGTCGAGTTTGTAGCAAGAGGCAAGGATGGACTTTAGGTGTATATACAACCTTTTAAAAATACCTTCTCTTTGATAAAGTTAGTGGCAATGAGAAGTGATGGTGGAGCATAACTGCCTCCACCTCAACTTCACTTTAAAAGTTTAAACTTAACAAAGCGTAAGTAAGTATAATAAAATCTTCCTGAAAGAGCACAGCATGTCTCCTCCACAGTGTTCTTCATCAGTTCTGATTCAGAAAATGGTGACTGCCTCTAAGGGCGGTCTCTTTAGAAATTTAACAGTCCAGTTCAGAGAAAACTAACCCACAAGTGTTACAAAGATTCAAACACCACAGGACCTAGTAGGGAAGCTATTATAATTGGCTTTCCACTGCTACCCTTAGCTATAAGAAATGTGCCACTATCAGAGTCTTGGACCCCTTGTGGATTGTAAGAACATTTGGAGATTTAAAATGACAGAATAGAGCCCATAGTGTTGCAGTAAAAATGGCAGAAGAGCTCTGTTGTGTCTATATGTAGTTTAATTAAAGTGTTTTGCTGTAATATTTTGCAGCAGGAAGAATGTATCTGGAGGAGCTATAGAAGCACATAAGCTTCATTTGTACTGGCTTTCTTCTAAAGCCATTTTCCAAGTTCAATATTCTCAATAATTATCTATCTTACTTACTGGAAAAGTTCTAAGGGTCAGTGAATACAAATGCTCCATGTCATAGCTACACACGATTATAACATTGCTAGTAAAATCTCTTTAATGGTATAAAGGACATTCTATCTGCAACAAAAGATCCAGCAGATCAATCTACTACTACTGTTACTAACAATTTTGTATGTGTCTAGGTTTGATTAAATTTACCTTTAGACAATAAGAAGCTAATCAAAATCTATCAACAGAATCCCTTCTGTGATGGTCTGTATTACCATAACTATAACAGTTCATCCCAGAATAATCTTACAATGTGTGAAGGAAAAAGATTAGAAGAAATGGTTAGGGATCAAATTGGAGTCTTCAGATAAAAAAGAGTTCTGCATTTAGGCACTTTGAAGTAAATCTGTAAATAGAGTTGACTCCCCTGTCTTGTAAAAATATTTCATGTTTTTAGCCAAAAGCATATTTCTGCATAAAAACTTTGTCTTGAAATATTTCCTTTTAGTTCTGCTCTCAAGGTAATTAGCATATAATTAAACACTCAATGAAGAATATGCACTAAACATTAGTGTTAGAAGAACTGCTTTTGTAAAACAATTGTTATTGAACTACAATAAGTTCCAGTAAAAGTAAAAGGATAAAAGTTTCTCTACACAAACAAAATTTCCTGCAATTTCTTTGCTGATCATATTGAATTCTTGCAATTTTTCTTTGTCTGTATTATATAAAATATGTTTTGCTTCAGTGTTGAATAGTAAATTATTTTTGAAAGAAAATTGTAAATAAATATTTTAAAACAAAAAGCAACCTACGTAAGGGCCAAATCCTAAGAGAAAAGAAGCCTCAAACTGCTTAGCATTGTTTTACCTACTTTTTGTGTTCTGTCAGGGGGAGCCCATCTCCAAAGAGATGCTATGCTTCCTTTCAGTGTCAGAGCATTTTATTTGTTCTATGACTGCACATTTATTTTCCTTTGAAATATCTCATAGACATGTCACATGCTCAGGAAGAAAGGAAGACTATTCCTTCCTTGAAAAGCAGCTAAGTGTATCTAGAAGAAAGAAGATTCCAGAGTACAGTGTGTGACTGTAGCAGCAAATATGTTAGTCACAGGAAGGAACTAGGAAACAGCAACTCAAGCAGAGGCTTGAAAAAGAAACTTGGTTGGAACCTTAAGGGATGTCAGCTCATAAAATACCTTGAGTTAATTAAAATCAGGCCTGAAGGTTGAGACCCATTCTACAAAGTCCCAACACAAAAAAAGAAGCATTTCCTAGCATTTATTTTAACTTATATTCCTACCTTACCGCCTTACTTAAAGTTTTCTCCATTTATTAGATAATCTGAATTATCTCCATTTCTAATACAATCTGAAGAATTTTTTTTCATAAGGCAGTTCAGTGAAATCAAAATGGGAAAATCTGCCTCAAAGATCTTGCTGACTCAATATGCATTTACAATGACTTAATATGTATCTACATGAAGCTGTATGAATAACTGACTTTCTGCTCCCTTTCATCCTGAAAACTGATTGAATGATTGGGTTGTGACTTAACCCCATGTTATTAAGCATAAGAAGTTATACATTTTTTTCCCCACAACATTTGGTTTGGTTTAATTGGCCCTGATTATCTTGAAATTCAGAACCCAGAATGACAACTTACTGAGGGAAAACTACCAAAGCTGGCTTTCACAAGAGATTTGGTAATTTCCCTCAGTATTGCTAGTGTCTTATTCTGAAGTTTTAAATGCCAACATTTCTTTCTCAAAGAGGCATAAACTTTTCTGATTCCTATTTAAAACACTAGGATAAGTAAATGGCATCATAACCTTACCTTTTATTAAAAAATTAAATATTCAAAACTCTCACCCAAGTCATGGAAATCTTACATCAGATTTTTTAATTTATCTAATCAGGTTCAAATTTCACCATTAAACTTTCAAGAGTTTACCTTAAGAATTACCTTATTGCTTATTTTTGCTGATATAAATAGTGATTATATAGTAAATTACTTTTAAAGGATGTTTCTCCTTAGTGTTAAAACAAATGTATAAACAAAAGTGTGTGCTAGACAGAGAATTAGAAAGAATAAATGTGGGTTTTAAGATTAATTATTAGGACAGACATCTAGGAAAGAAGAATCACAGACTTTTCAATTTCAGAATTAAGTTCTACTCACTGTTATCAGATTACTTTAGCAAGAAATGTAGAAAATACCTCTTGATCAGCATCTGAATTCCATCCACCTCTTCTGCTAACTGAGTTGCCTTCCTGCAATTATATGGCTTACCTTTTGATGTATGGTGATTTTCCACAATTAAATGGACTGGTCTCAATAATTCCTCTTACTAGTCACCTCGAAGTTTTAACTTAGGAGAGAAC
>VWYI01003369.1:0-25534 GCA_013399455.1 Anthoscopus minutus | reverse complement strand
CCATCAAGCAGCCGTAGCATCAAATGTTCCTCAGAGCACGCTCTCCTCTTTTATGCTGAGGCAGAAAATTACCAGGGCAAAACCACACCAAAACCACACACACAAACAGAGAAAAAAATAAACCTACAAAACATCCACACAGCCAAAAAGACTCACAATTTTTCCTAACTCTAGGACTTAAAAAAGTTTAAAGCTTATGCTGTATTTTGAGTTTTAATTTAAAATAAATTGAATTACACCTAACTTCTCTCTTGGCGTAATTCTAATATGGATACAGGCCCATTTTTACGAATTCAGAGAATCTAAATTTTTGCTGAGCATCAGTTAACATCTAATCTTTCTTGATGCTCCCTTTCCATTCTCTGCTTCTAGATCTTCCAAATCTGTTCCTTCTCTCCTGCTCAGTCCAACTCTTGTAAGGACTCCATAGTGCCTTTACTGCAAGTTCCTTTTTCCTTATTCTTCCACATCTCCTGAAGCATGTTACTTTTAAAACTAACTCTAAAATTAACACAGCAATATTTGGCCTTGTGCCATTATTTAGTTCAAACTTAATCTAGCCAGTCAGATCTCTAGAAATAACTGTATTTTTATCTGAATGAAGACCGCATCAACAACAGTCAACATAATTACATTACCCAGATAGTATCATCCCATACAGGTTGTTGAAGCATTTTCAGATGTTTCATCTTCTTTCAGAAACAAATATTTTTAAGAGAGAAAAATTATTTTAATTTTTTATTATTTTTTTTTTTAATTTCTTTTTTTCTTTAGATCTCATTCTCTTTGGCTTGATTTTCTTTCCTTCACTGGTAGAGTGGAAAAATGATAGAAAAAAAATGGAGTAACTAGAATCAGATACCAGCTACACTAAATGCTTTCTGTAAATTACAATATTTCTGAACAAAACATATCCTTTTTGTTTGATTAATTATTACTCAGGTTGCTTATTATTTTTATAATTATTCACAATATTACAGCTATTCACAACTGTTCTGGTAGGTGCCTTTTCCTACCGCAGCACAGCACAGGTTTACCCAAACATTGCATCTCTGCTCTGAGTCACTTAATGTACACCATCTAGTTGGATGGGAAAAGATTATACCCTCCCAGATTAGTCTCCATCTTCTAAAAATTCTGTTCATTCAACAACTAATCCACACTCACATGCTCTTGTTCAGTGTGTGCAGCTCTTCCTCTCTCAGCTTCTACCTGACATACTTAGCTACCACTTTTTCAACACATTGGTAAATAGACAAATCAAAGACAACGAACTGATACTTTGTTTTGCAACATAAATTAACCAAGAGCCAATGTTTCATTTCTAGACTCTCTAGACCCCTCTCAAGCTCTGTCTATTCTCATTAAGCATCAGGGCAGGCTGCAAATAAACTGTTCAGCACAGTTTTTTGGACCAAAGTTCTAAATAAATCAGCTATTTATTTGAAGAAAAAAAAAAATTTCTTCATTGTATCAAATCTAGAGGTCAACAACAGATAAGCCTTTTCAAAATCTTGCCATGACTTGTCATGTTTACTCTTTTCAGTTCTCATATTCACAAATCCCTCATTTAGAAAAGAGCTCAGATTAAAATGCCTTAGCAAACCAGAATGAGGAGCATGGAAGTTAAAGAAGGAAAAGATCTTCATTGAGCCATATAGTCTGCCCCCATATAGATGCAGGACTGTTCCCTACAGAGCATTTTTAGTTAAAAGGGAAAACTGCAACTTTCCCATTAAGTCCAAAAGGGAAATGTTCAACAGCTCTTTAGGAGGAGCTTGAGAAGCATCAGTTTCCAACTCCACTTTGCAGAGAGGTATAAAAATGAAAACAAACTGCATTTCAGATGTTGGAGGAAAACACAAGAGCCCACCAAGTGACACTACTGCTGTTGGGCAAGAAGAGGAGAGGAATTTTGAGCCATAAGTCTGGATTTTATGCTGCTGGTGGCTAAATACATGGCCCCATGTTGAAATTCCTACTGCTGCCTGTGCCTTAGAAGGGAGGATGGGAATGTGGCTGCAGCTGGTTCAGCCCAGGGCACTTGGCACAAACTTGCAGTGCCAGGATGAGTAAAAGACGAGCAAGGGCAGAGAGATGAGCTGAACACACACTGAGCCTGAGCATTTCCTTCATTCCCTCTTCATGGGCAAAGTCTGCAGGGATGTGATCATAATATTTACAAAAAGAGAGCAATAGGGACATAGCTTTAGATGCTAAAACAGTTGTGTTTCAGTGCTGGGCCTCTAAGCTTCATTAATTCCTGTTATTCTCAAGGCTTTAATTAGCACTAAAGGAAGAAACAGTCAGTTCCTGAAAGATTTCTTCCCTCTGTGTGCTGCATGCAATGATAGGAAAAATCATATAATGGTATTTCAATAGGAAGATATTGTAAAAGAATATTATAATGCATCGAGAAAAATTAGGAATAAATTCAATGTATCCATCTTGTATCTGATGTGTCCATTGTGTCACAGAGGTTGGCTTATTGGTTTTTTTCTCTCTGTGATAATGTCCCCTGTTCTTAATGACAGATTGAAGGTCTGCTCTATTAGGTGCTTTTACAAACACAGAGAAGGATCTGGAGCCCACTGCAAAATGTTACAGTTCAATTAAAAACATTCCCAAAGCCCGGCAAATCTGTGTCATGGTTGAAATTCGTGTACTGTGTGAAACTTCCATCTCACAAAAATAATTTCTTTTTTTTTTAAATCAAAATGAAAAATATCAGAATTTTAATTCACTTAAAGGCTCATAAGTTGCTCTGCATCCAATGGAACTCATTGGAAAAAATCCTAAGCAGTACTGTTTCTAAAGCCACCTAAAGCTATAATGCAGCTACTTAGAAAACTCATTCAGTCATTTAAAAACATTTCAAATTTTTATGACATAACACCTCAGTGAAAATTATTTCAGCACTGAGATTCTACACATCTTACAACTTCAGGAATCAATTATTTGAGCATGCTTATCAAAGATATAAATAAGCATATGTAGACCAACATGAAATGAACCCTTTGAACATGAACTCAATTCTTCATCTTCTATTTATGGAAAAGCCATTTTAATGTTACATATCCATCTTGTTCAGGCTTCTTGCAAACTTCTCATAAGTCTTTTCTCCCACCATGCCAATCTCTTGCTGTCATCCCCTGCTTGCTTATCTTGCACATTCCTTTAATTCTATTAGATACTATTAAAGATTCAGTACATGATTTTACATTGTATTTGATACAGAAAATCACATATTACTGAAATTCAAACATAAAGCAAAACTAAAAATAAAAGTCCTTATAAATTCAGGATATGTATCTAACACACCTCTGTAAGGACTCGTGCATGTATGATGATACCAGTTTTCACTTTGGGTAAAATGGGCATCTGAAAGATCAAGATTAAAGGAAAAAACAGCTATATCTTATGAAGGATAAAATGATCCTTTTTCAATCTAAGTGAAAAAATTGTATTTAACAGGTGTAGGATCACTGCCTGGTTGCAGAGAATGTTTTCTGCAGTGGCTTTTCCTGCATATTACCTTAAGAGGAAATAAGATTGAATGTTAAACAAATTATTCACTACAATACTAAAATAAACTTTCAATATTTAATAAAAGCAATAAATAATAGATCGTAGTTGTCAACCTAAAACAATTTTAAAGGCAGAATAACTCTTATCCAAACACACTCCACTGGGCTAACAGGCTAAGTCAGGGTTTACGGTTTTAAAATGCACCAAAAAAAATCTTCAGATACTTTTTCCTCTGTTCTAGAGCCCACTGTAGGCAGATGAAACCTATCATGGTTAGCATTATATTCTGAACTAGTTTATTTAAAAATAATTTTGAAGTCAAGGTCTTGTGATACTTTATGACCTCCTTTACTCTTCCTCTGAAATATTCTTGGATGGACTTAAAAGAGAGCTGCACATATGGTCTACCGGATTAAACAAGGAGGTAGGAAGGTCAGATTATTACCAGAATAATTTATATTTCCTTTTGCATTGACTGTGTATTACATGAGCTGTAAGCAAATGAGACTCCCTGAAATTTATAGTTAGCTACACTTTGGATTGAAAATCAGACTGTGAAAAAAGAGATTTTACATTAACCAAAGAACAGAAATCATGCCCAAAAACTGGAGATGAGCAGATGGCAATTAGAAAGATCTCACGAGGCACCTGGAATGCAGCTCTTCCTGCAGCATATACTTCACCTATAACTTAGTTATTTAAGTTAGTATTTCAAATTTTGAAATTCATAATCACTTTATCAGGGGAAAGAGATCTTTCTTTCTTTAGCCTCTCTCTTCACAGCAGTGAAGACAACCACTCAGTGGTCATTATACTGTACTTCTGCAACTGAAGGCAAAATTCCACTAAAAGAAGCTGCGTTGTTCATTTGATGACAGCCTGATTCCTCTTTAAGAAGTTGCCTGCTAAAATTTATTGGACAAGCCCTGTTACCTAGGATGGTCTGTGATATACTCACAAAACAGAATCATTTTAAGAGGTGCATGTTCTGCAATAATCCTAGTAAAGCTAATCTTTCAGAAACAATCTATATAGAATAAAGACACTTTTTCACAGAATTTTTAAACAAAAAAAACCACACGCACACTTCCCAGTTAAAAAAAAAAAAAAAAACAAACCAGGAGGAACTTTCTATTCTGCATTATCCAATCACCTAAGAAATGAGGATTAATAGCAAGTTGCCTATAGGCAAGTTGTTATAGAATTACCTACTAAAAGACTTCTTCCCCTTCACCTTGAAATACCCAGTTCAACCCTGAGACAAGGCATCAGCTTCTGTGTTTCGAAGGCTAATTTAAAAGGTCATCCAAAGTAATCACCGTGATAAATGCAAAAAAAATCAACTGAAATTGGGTCAGGGAAGGGTTTTCTTCCCTTAGTAGAAAGAAAACTTCAGGAAGTGCTTCTGTCAATCCCAGTAAGACTTTGACAGTAACATGTAACCTCAGTCCTTGACCCAGCAAGTCTGAGCTGCATTTAATTGGTCTGTCTGCAAAGCTATGAGAAATTTCTCTTTGTGTACTGTAAAATAAAATGTATATATTTCATACAGCTGGGAAACAATATATACTATTCAGAGCTGCTGGCAGCACAACAGAGCACTTTCCTTGTTAAACTCTCTGAAACCATCCCCTTTTTCCAGCCCTGCTTTTAGGTGCACTGAAGAAGCCAAAAATATAAAAGTCAACAAGTGGAAAGCATAATCACTGGAAAACTCAAAGGGTATAAATCATTCTTAGGACAAACACATTTGGTGAAAATCATGAGAACCTTGCAGATTTGCTGGGTTGGTTTGTGGAGCTCAGGAAAGACTTATCAGAAAAAAAAAAACCAAAACACTGAACAGTCACACTGAAACCAAATCCTCATCTCTGTCCGGTCCATCTCTTTTTTTCACTCTACTTACTGGTCTTCCTCAGGATCAAGTTACTCCCTGTAAATCCACAGCTAGCAGCCATGTGGGCTTTTATGAGATAAATCTCAGTATAACTGGGAACTCAGTTTACTTTTAAAAAACTAAGCTTTTCAGTACATGATCAAACAAACATTCAAAGAGGAGGAATTTAAAGAGGAAGAGACGGAGGCTTTCTAATCTCCAATTCTCACATCTGTCAGTGTGAGTTACCACAAAAGTTTGAGCATACTCTGAGCTTGTGACCATTTTTATGGCTGGAAGCAGGAGGAGTTGAGGTGTATCAACATTACAGAAGGAGTCAGCCAACAAATCCATGCCAGGAGATTCCCTCCTGGAGAGACAACTTGCTGGAGCAGCTACCCCAGTCACATAAAGATGTAAACAAAGGTAGCAACAGGACTTATTTCACTGCTGAGGTGCAGCTACCCAAGGAGTTTTGCTGGCAACAAGATCTTAGTAATGGGAGGGAGGATGTTGTCTTCCCAGTTTCCACTTAATATACCCAAAACTAGTAAAATTTATAGCACAGACTGAGCCTGAGCTGTATAAAAACATGAACGTTTACAAAACATGGCTTAAAAGGAGAAAAAATGGTTATTTAAAGGATGTCAATATAGATAAGAAATGTAGACTTTTCATTGATCCCATAGGGGTCCAATAATAAAATGTCTGCTATAAACATGACTGCTTCATAGGACTGAACACAGTAACACAACTTCAACTTCATCCAAGTCCTCATTTGCAATTAAATGACAAAGAAACAGGTAAATTAGGTGTGTCCTGTACAGAAAACACACATGGAAGTTATGCACATCATGTGTAAATTAGATCTATTTTTATTCTTCCAATTACCTTCAGATGCAGTGATAACTAACTGGAGAAAAGGTGTTCCTGTGCATGCAAGCACAGTCAAGATACAAGACCATTTTGAATCTTTAAAGCAGCTCAGAATTTTTAAGTTGCTGGCAGTAGAAAGGCAGAAAAAAAACCAAAAATGATAGTATCTTACTGCTAAGGGGCCTGGGCAGCATTCTGACACAAGTTTCCTTATTTTTTTTAACTTAAGTACAGAGAAATAAAATGGCAACAGTAACAATTGGTAATCATTAGGCCCATTTTTTTTTAATCCTGAGCAGAAAAAGAACACTCCCTTAAGGTTTGAGTGGGCACTGAACAAGTGCTAAAACCACCTATTCCTGTTTCTCCCTAGATGCTGTTTGGTGCTGCTCAGAGTTAAACGGTAAAGCATTAGCATTTATACAGTTTTATATCTTCAAGCATTGGAATGAATTGAAGGGATTTTTTTCAGCCTTTTGTAGGTGTGTGATAGTTACACAATGCAGAAATACAGGCTGCTGAACACTAATTAAAAACAAACCCTTAAAATACATATTCCATTTGCTTTAGAGCATCAATTATAAAACCAGATGTTAGAGCCAGATGTCAAAGAATTATTTTTCATAAGCCACAGCTTATAGCCATGTAGCCTCCATTTATCATCTCAGATGGGAACATTTAATTTGACAGCACACATTTTGGTTAATAGCCAGTTTCAACATTAGCACTTGTTTTTGCAATTTTATGTAAAGGGATGCGATAAAACTGTCTATAATGAAAATTCTGTTATTTCAGTACCTCAGCATTTACAAAATCATGTCTATCTGTGCACAAGCTGAAAATATTTTACACACTTGTGAATGTCTGCAGTATGTCCCAGAGGCATAGTTCTTTCCACATGCCAGCTTATTTAATATGTATCTACAGACAGAGTTTGCTCCTAGAAGCTGTGCTCCTCCTTTAAGACATTTATCTTAAGAGAACAGAAAATAAAACTTCTTTGCTCCTGTGTTTCTTGAACATTACAAAACTTCACTGATTTCAGTGGATAGTATTGGTTAAAAAAATATTGCACTCTGCTACTTTTGGTACATTGTCTAAACAGAAATTTGGGCCTAGAACTCTGAGGGCAGCCTATATTTAGCAATACAAGTCCTGTCTTCTTGTGCATTTCTTGCATTTCTAGGTAAAATCTATGCCAGGTCTTCAGCTGCTGTCAAGCTGGCACAGATCCAGTGACTTCAGCACTGTATTTAAGTTTCTTTTATATTTGACAGAAAAAAAGAAAATCTATCTATTCTGAAGACAGAAATAGTAAGGAAGGGATAGCTGGCATATCTTAAAAATCTGCCAATAGATATCAACCTGCCCTGATTTTAGCCCAAAGGGAAAATATTCCCAATGCAAGGCTTCTAGTGAGAAAAACTGGGTAATCACATAAAATTGTGACAAATCTGTGAAAAGAGCAAATTAATTTTCCATCTGACTAAAGCCAGGATTTGACTCTCCAGATAGTGAGAAGACACAAGTACACCACTTCAACTGTGATATTTCAGGTTTGAATTATTTTGTCCAGATGCCAAAACAGATTTTTTTGGCTGCTGATCACACGTTTTCAAACCCAGACATTAATTTTAGAATAAAATTCTCAAGAGGTAAGATCAAGATGTTCAATGCATCCTGATCAGAAAGACATATTATATGTGCTGTCTATACTTGTGAAAAATTAGGGAATGGGCATTTTGATTGCTCCTGTTCATAAATCAAAGAATTCAATGAACTAATACATAAAGGGACTAAGGAGGAACATACAGTATCATCTTTCAAGAAACTCTTACAAAAGGGAAGTGGAAATGAATCACAACACACCTTTAATTCTTCAATGGGAGGCATGGCCAGATCACAGACTCCAACTGCTAATAAGAAAAACAGTCTCTTAACTGCAAATTAATACAGATATCATAGCCATCATCCTTTCATGCTGACATAGAAGAAACCATACAAGCCAGCTTTACTTTTCTATTAAGAAGGATTTCAAAGTGTTTCTAAGAGAAAAAAAAGTGCATCTGAATTGGTCTTACCTTACCAGCAACCAAGAAACAAAGAATAAATAAGTAAAAAAATAAGTGTGTGAATAAGAGTATCATGCCTGGTTGCCTGCTAGTTTCTTTAGTAAGGCAGAAATAGGAATTCCTAAGCTTCTTTCTGTTTTACACCTCAAAGTCAGCACCACCACTCAGAGGACCTGAGAATCAAAGGGTTTTGGACTCTTGGGGTCCTCAGCCTAGCGATGGCTTTGCCATATAGGCTTCATTAAGAGTGGTGGCTTCAGGTCAGGAACAACCAGAGAGATCCCAAAGGCCATGTGCATCCTGGCAGGGGTGCTGAAGTTAGCTACTCCATACACTTCAGAGGCAGAAATTCAGAAGGCCTGGATGTAACCATGCTCAAAAAGCCTTCCAGGTTCAGAGCCAAAGAGGATAGAAGAGTTAAGATTCCTTCTGTGAAATGAACGCTTTCATTGGGTTTTGTTTTGGTTTTGTTTTTCTTGATTTTTTTTTTCCTGTCTCGGAGATTGGAAGTTCCACCTAATAGAACTGGTGGAACATCAGTCTTATTCCCTCTGGTCAGTATGCAAGCAAAACAAATGCAAACATATTATCTCAGTAAGTTAGTAGATCAGAACATACTCACGACTTCTCTTTCCAGTTCCTGAAAAAATCAAATATTGAAACATCAGAGTTATTCACACACTAAAAATTCTGATTTTTCAATACCTTATAGCAGTAAAGTCAGCTCAAGCCTTTTGAGCAAGTCACAGCTCCTTTCATGATGTTGGATTATTTGTATATAAATACAACATAAAGAGACTAAATTCACTACTAAACTTCTGATACACACACAATGATGTTCTGACACAGGAAAATTCCTGTACACAGTTATTGTACCTATTGGTTTCAGTTGTTATGGTCTGGCAAAAGGCTTTCAGTGCTCTTACATCTCCTAACATCACAGGAGAAGGGCATTACAGCTTAATTAACTTGTTAACAATGCAGAGGCAATGAGAAACTAACATTCTACCTTTTCACATAGATCATGCATGTTGAACAGCTCTAACATTCAGATCATTAGCCACAAAAAAGTTGTTTTTCCAGCCACTGACGTCCATGTTTTTATTTCAGCAGCCATAACACTAATGGCTAAATGAGTTTGCTTTCCCAGAGTGTCTGGGAAATGATTTTGCTAATCTCGGTTCACAAACTCATTACCAAACTGAATTCCAGCATCTTTTCCAGCGTCTAGCCAGAGTATCAAGTTTCAGGCACCTTTCACTACTCCTTATTTATGTAATTCTTTATTAAACCTGCATTTTACAGCCTTTTTTTTACAACTTGGGTATATTAAGTAACAGGATCCTGGATAGCTGGAAAAAATTCAGCAGCAGCTCGAGAGGTACCATAGATTTGGGATGGAAGTCTAAAATAACTTACAGAGCAGCAGCGTACACAATGCTGGCAGCAGAGCCATTCGATGTTGATGCAATTTGCATGGCTGCTGCTGCTGCATGCTTTCCATTTTACACAGGAAGGTGCATTACATTCCTTCCCATCTCACATTATCCCAGGAATTCAGGAATAACTGTTTCAAGAGCAATATCAAATTTCCACAGCAAGACGACCGGCACAGCAGCTAAATAATCTGCACTTACAAAGCACTGTAGATGTTTGAAACACTGTGCAGACAATTAACTCCTAAACCTTCAGCATCCTTTCCAAGGCAGGCAGCAGTCAGGCAGAAGGGAATGCACTACAAGCACAGTCACTTGGCAGCCAAAGGACTGCACCAGGTACAAGGAAACAGGATCAAACTCCTCTCTGAGGACAGGGGACAAGCACAATCAGCACAAGAGGTAAACAGAAAATTACTATTAGGGACCAGGGAAAAAAAAAACACAGCTCTTACAGAAAGGGTGTTCACACCATGGAACAAGTTGCTTTGCTATGGAGTCTCCATCCTTGGAGCTATTCAAGATTTGCTTGGGAAAGGCCCTGGCGACCTCAACTTCCAAGTTGCATTCACAATGAAGAAAGCTCTGCTCTGACTGGCTTGGATCAGCCAATTTCCCCTCCCAGCCTAATTTATTCCACGATTTGATCTCACTTTCCACCCCATGTTCAGGATTTCACTATTTAGGAACAGAAATAGGAAGCCTCCACTGTGGAAAGGGGAGGCATTTCCAGCCACAGAGGCAGGGCAGAAGAGGTTGAGCTAGGCAAAAGCAGCTTCAGCAGCACACCCAAAATTCTTTTTCCTTTTTAATGCTTCCTCTGTCCTCTACCCCTTAGAAAAAGACAGCATGCACTAATATCATAAACTTTATCACTCTAATTTCATCTCCTCAAAGGGTATTTTTATGGAAAGAGCTACAACATACTCAGTTTTTCTTGGAATTTTGAAGGGCAACAACCTCCCTACAAACTTGAAGAATGTCAACAGCTGGAGGGGCTGCTGGGGCCAGGAAGTGTGCAGGTTTGCACTGACTGGTATTTGGTGAAGAAGGAAGAAACCACCCACAGAAATTATTTTCCGGAGAGAAATTGCTAAGAGCTTCCTCTGTGTCTGCAAAAGGGCCAATAGCTGGCTAGCTCTGGGAATTGACAACCTATTAAGCCAATTAGAAGCTGGGTCCGCCTCTGTGAATTATTTTAAAATCAGGCAAGCCCTGGAAATCTCTGCCTTGCTCCTGGCCTTGGAAGATGGCTGAGCCTTGCACAGCCTGCCCGGGCCAGACCCCAGTGGTCCAAGATAGATGAACAGAATGAAGAGAATGAGATGAAGAGATAAAGAGAACCTTTGCTTTTGAACACCTCATCCTTAAAATAATTCCCCCTTACATTTCATGGCCCATTAATTCAGCTGTGGCAAGGCTGTGAAAATGGGAGGAGCTCCACAACTGCAGATTTTTTCCCAGGCAGCTGCCCTTTGTGGAACAGAAAAGCCAGGAGAGAACAGTTTCTTGTGGAGGAGTCTCCAAGGCATGGCAGGGAAAACTCCTGTCCCTACAAGAACCGATGAAAGACAATTGTAGAAGTGATAAGGGATTTAAAATCCCAGGTTTTGTCTCTGCGTTATCAGTTGGGAAAGAAAAGAAGTTGGGCAGGGGGAGGAGAAGTGTTCTGAAGGTTTTATTCTCTTTCTTAATATTCTTTTAGTTCTATTAATAAAGTTTTCTTTGTACCTTTTAAGTTTTGAGCATATTTTGCCTTCCTTCTAATCCATATCTTACAGCAAGAAATGCGTAAGAGCACTAGTGATTTTAGCCAGTGCTAAACCTGCCACATTATTTGGTGCTGCATTGGCTGGGAAGCTCAAATTGGTAAACCAAAACCACTGCACTAAATGAAGCCTTTCATATTCTACCCTAAATCCATCATAGCATTTTTTAAAATTGCTAACATTTGAAAATAGACTTTTGACAATTAAATGTCTGGCCTGTGCAACAGCTGTTAGCTGAAAACGTCTACATTTTCTTTTTGCTCCTTCAAAATCCCAGTTTGATATATTCCTTCTTAAAATTTCAAATTATCTACCAAAATAATAAAAATTTTCAAATGTTCCAAAGAACAATCTAATTTCAATTTTACTGCTGCAATAAAATTCACAATTCCAATCAAGCATTTTCCCTACGGTTCACAAAAATGATAGAATTGCATTTAAACTGTAAAAATAGTTTTCATCTTATCAACTAATCTTATTAAACCAAGTAGCAAAGTTTTCTATCACATCAATATCTATTTAAGTCTTGCAAAAAAGGAGAATTCCTAAATATTTAAAAATTTTAAACATAGGACTTTGTTTCACCACTCCCAGATTCTTAAAGAAACTACACAATTAACTTCAAGATACTTCGGGTAGTTTCATTTTGGTTCTAACAGTTCTAACATTTCATGAGTTGGTGGTGTGCTTGCTCAAGTGTAACTTCAAGAAAATTAAATCAAATACAGTAATGCAAAGTGATAAGCTGCAGAGAAAAAAAAAGTTCATAAATTCTCACTTGCACACACAGAGGTGGTGTTCAGAAAGATATTGCCGCTTCTAATTATCACAAGCAAACAGCTGGTATGTAAAATTGTTAGTTAGTGACCAAAAGTATACACAGATCATTATTTAAATTTATCTCAGACTGGAAATGGGCTCTTGGAATGAAGAAAACCTATAACTAATTGATTTATACACTCTAATTTGTTTATTTCAGTTAGAACATAAACATGTCATACATTCCTGAAAGACCTGGCAAGGAAATTAACTGAGAAATGATGATGCTTCTTGCTCGAGTATTTTATCATTGTTCATTTTATTACTACATTTTTTTTCCTACTGGATATATGAAATATGCAAAAGTTCCTGTTATTGTAATACAGACACATAAACAGAGGAATTTGGCTTTTCCCTGACTCCGTTGCAGAGGAAAATAAAACAGAATTTAACCTATTGTCAGAGTTATTCATGGTTGTATTTTTTTTCAAAACTACGTTTACTGCAGACCATATATGCAGGAATTCAGGTCAAATCTCATTCTGCCCATCCACTTTTCTTTCAGTCACACAGACTCCTTTATTTCCTTCTGCCATTTCCCAGGCTTTCTTGACACTTGGAGCAGCACCACTGAGGAGCTGGGAGGCATTATCCCAACCTATAACAGTGCTCCATCACAAAAATGGGCATTTTTCTAAGAACCACTTAATGACTAATTAACAGGACATATCCTGCAACTTGAAAAAACTATTTTAAGTTGAATTAAAACATTTTAAATTGAATTTTAAAAAAAATTATTTTGGTATCTTAATACCAGGAGGGCTCATTTTTAATAAATACTGCTGTTTTTAGTCCCATTTTTTTTCATTCTTATTTCATTGTTTTGCTTTCATGTTGCTGGTACTTGGAAAAAATCCCAACATTTTTAAGCTTATAAAGCAAAAAGTAATGGTATGCCAACATCATTCACAAAGCAACACTGCTACAAGGCTGGTCTCACCATCTGTCTAAAGGCTAGAGAGCAAATAAATAGATTTTAAACTGCAATCCAACTGTAAATGTCTTTCTCAGTGCAGTGACAGTAGCTTTTTGCTCTTTGTGTGTATATGCATGAACAGTCATATAAAACACAGAGGGAAAAGCACTAAAAAGAGCACTGGGAAGATTCGGTAAGCCTAGAGAAAATCACATAAATCTTTTTTTAACATCTTCAAGTTCAGAAGTCAGACAAAACTGGAAACTGCCAATTTGATTTTTGTATAATCCTTATTTCGTATTAAGAGTATAAACTAGAGCCTAATCATTCATCCAGATCTCTCAAGAACATTCCAAGCCCAAACACAGAAACAAAACCATGCGGAGGGAATGGCCTGAAATTGTGCCAGGGGAGGTTTAGGGTGGATATTAAAAAAAGGTTCTTCCCCCCAGAAAGTGGCTGGGCACTCAACAGGCTCCCCAGGGCAGGGGTCACAGCGTCAGCCTGACAGACCTTATGGAATGTTTGGACAGTGCTCTCAGGCACGTGGTGGGATTCTTGGGGTGTCCTGCACAGGGCCAGGAGTTGCACTGGATGATGCTTGTGGGTCGCTTCCAACTCCAGATATTCCGTGATCTTGTGCAGCCCCTGGAACGGCTTCACCAAGTTCCTGTATCCCTTTGTGAGGCATTGTGACTGAACACAAAATCTGAGGGCATTGCACCTATTCCACAGGCTAGAGGGGTCAATTCAACTCCTTCATTCAGCCTCCTTATGCCACAGATCCTGACTTTCACCCAGGTACAAAAACACTGAATTCTGTTGTTCTGTTGTTACTAACAACAGGGAAGCTTGGAGGTGGTGTGTGCAATGCCGGATGCTGCCAGCAACAGAAGGATGCTGATAAGCTAAATAGGGAATGAAAATCTGTATCCTTCAGGAGAAACACAATCCTGAATATTTAAAATTGGTTCAGAAGCTACATTTGAGACTGTAGGTAGTACTCTGAGTTTCCTTTAAGGAGGCTGACCCAAGCAATATGCACGATGTATCACTGAACAAATCTTAATTATTTTAAAGAATGAATGAATCAGTTAACTGGACTCTTTAGGCTGGCAAAAGAATGGATTAGGACTGGTTAATATGACTTAATGCTCAATTGTTTAATGATTTTAATAAAATATATTACAACTGTGCTTAAACTTTTAGGTCGTGAAGTTTTTGGTTTCCCAAAACTAGAAAAAGAGCAATTAAAATTCTGCCTTTAAAAACATTTTTTTTTATGCAGACCAAAATGAAGGACACACACCCACCCTGGAGTGTCCCCAGCTTTAAGAGATCAAAGGCTGAATCCTGCTGGTCCCATGGCAATCCCAATTCAGACCTCCCCAAGAAGCAAAGTGAGTCACTTGAAGCCCCCAGTTTCCAACAATACTTTTTACAAATTACAGTTTCACTTTATGATGATTTTTAGCTGACATGTCCCTAACCATGACCTCCTCCAAAATTTCAGAGCACCTATAGAAAACTAGGCCAATTTTTCCTCCAGCAATGGGCTCTCATCTTCTACCAGCGACCTGTTCCTGACTTGCACACAGTTTGGTTCTCTCTCCCTGTGTGTGAAGAGACCCATCCACTTTTGGATGGGGATGCATTTCAAATGCTGGCATGAAGAGCATGTCAGGAGCTGCAGGCTGAGAGGAGCTCAGAGGCAAAAATAGAGAGAGATGGAGGAAGGGAGCAGGACTTATGCATGACTTTTCCACACAGTTTTGTAAAAATTTTAGGCTAGTCCAGACAGCTGGGAAATCCCAATGACAGATGATCCATTTTTATTACCCTTACATTTCCATTGTGGATATAAGTCATACTGGACTTGTAGCAAAAAAGCACCATACTCAAAGCCAGAGAAGATGTAGCACATTTCAAAACAGTCTTTTTCACATCTCTATGGGTATTCTAGGAGGAGTTAATGTAAAAAGTAGCCAGCATGACATCTGCATTAGTATATACATGCAGCACCTATGGGTTTACTCGTTAATTAAAGCAAGAGCCTTTATGTCATTTGTACAGCGTGAGGTAAAGAACATTTTTCCTGTCTGTATAAGCTTCGGTACACCAGTTTCCTCCCTAAAGAGCATATAATAGCTACATTTAAGTAAATCAGGTCAACATGTCCTCCTTTATTTTATGTTAAGGTAAACTAGCCTTCCCGTCCCACTGCAGTCTAATTTTTCTTTATAGCTATTTAAAACCTATTATAGGTTAACATTAACATTCAGACTGCTTCCTGCACTGTCTGATTTTGCTAGATGATAAACTTAATAGCACTTAGTGACAGACAGCAACTGAGAAGCTGGGGGAAGCAGGAATTTCATCTCCAACAGCAGCCTACAACATTTATAGCAGTTTAATAACGACATCAATAAAAAGGCAGATCTACTGTAAAACGCCTGCGGTGGCAATTACTCTCATTTGTTTACTTTGGCTGCAGCCACCAGAGAGCAGGATCCATTCTGCTTACCAGGCACCACCTCTTCTCTTCCAGTCAGTCCTATCCCACATCTGGACAGGGAGAAGGGTAACTTGGGGTGGGGATCAGGAAAGTTTAGAGGATGGATACCATACTGCACCTGGCATAGACCACGCTCCTCCAGCACACAGACGTTCATGCCGCTGTTGTGGCAGGACACATTAGCATTCAATGGTCTGCACACAAACTGTAACCTTGCAATAGACATTACCTCACAAGAAAAAAATCTTGCACTGTATTCATTTTTCAAGATTGAATTAAGCCTGTTTTGGTTAAATGTGAGTATCAGTAGTTTTGAAACCCAAATCTGATGCATATGTCTCTTTATACTGCCTCAGAGGTTCAATTGGGGGATGTTTAAAAGCTTTCTGCTGGTAGCAGGCAGCAAAAGTCACTCAAGAGGCAAGAGGAATGATTTGTCAAGAGGTTTCTGATTCCCAAAGCTGGTATTCAGGAGCAGTTTTGTTCACAGGATCAGTGTTGCTTCTAGAGACAGCAGCTCTGCAGTTATGCTCTGAGGCTGCTTTGGAAATATCTTCATTGGCCAAAAGCAATATTTATAGTATGAAAGACCATGTAAGTTACTTCTGCAACACTCAATTTCTAAAGACATTCACACTTAGCTGATACCTGGCTCTCATCTTTCAGGGAAAGAAAAAAAAAAAGCCATAGAAAGGAAAACCTTCGTGTTTACAATGACAACTGAAAAACTGGCTGTTCTCTTAAAATTATACAAATAGTGCTAAAATTATTCTAAGCTGGTTGTGGGCCATCCTGTCCTCAGGTCTACTTGGTACAGAGTAAAATGCATGGAATAAAGAGAAGAAGTTTCAACACCATAAGAAATTATGGGCTCTGGGATTTTGCTCTGGCTGACAGTTTCCATATGGTCATGGAAAACCAGCAGAACTTTTAAAAGATGCCTATGTAAATCCTTGTACAGATTTAGCTATTTTGGCAGTGCACATAAGGAGGTGTCATAGAAGATGTTGCTATCTCCTTGCCAGGGAAACCAGACAGGTATCAGTCTGTACTCTCTAATGAGCAGCACAAAGCAACCAGTCCTTTCATTTAATCAACTTTCTCCTAGAGTTGGACTCAATTATTCTTATGGGTCCCTTTCCAACTTGATATTCTATTACATGATAACGTAAACAGCTATGAGTATTGACTTTGTGTGGAAACAAAATGTCTTGCATTTGTCCCAAAGTTTCCAAAAATAGCAAAATAAATGTCCATCGCAGTTCCAGGTATCTGCTTATCTTTTCACTATATAATGACTATTTTTTTCATCCCAAAGTATGAGACATCAAGATGGCCCCATGAGATGGGACAGGAGGAAGCTGGGCAGCCCTTTAAAGAGGGCGATGCTAAGCTGTACATCCAGGAGAGCTCTAGAACATTTCTAGTTTACCTGTGTCCCATGATATGGGAAAAGAACAAAACAGTGGCAGGAAGGGAGGCAGAAGTCAACTGTGAGAGTTACATTCTGACACATGATACTCAAAAGTCAGAATAAAGGAGTTATCAAGCCATGAAAATGTATGCAAGCAGAAAAGACAGGTGCTACAAATGTCCCTTCTGCTTCCCATCCTCAATGCACACTCAGTTTCAGGATACAGTGGCATCCCAGGGAGCTGCAAATGCTCAGGAGTGCAGTGGCCTCCTACTTCTCTGATAACTCCTTGGAAAAACATACTGTTTAATATAAGTTAGAGAAAACCTAGGAATCTAGTCTAAATTAGGATATAGGTAAGACCCCAGCCAACCTAAAAACATGGAGGCACAAAAGTGCTGTAAAAGCACCTTTCCACTCCACCTCCCTTGAACTCAGCAAGAACCAAACCCCAGACTGTACAGCTGGCAGCAAATGCAGCTGTTTGGGAAAGGAAAACTGAAGCTGCAAGCCAGCCCTCCAAGGCTGAGCCCTGGCTGAAGGAACACCTGCAGCACGTGTGCAGGTGGCACAAAGAGAGCCTCTGTGCCACAGCCAGCTGCACAGTGCCAGCCAAAGGGCTGGCTGAGGATGGCCAGAGATGGTTTCACTGCCTGCACCGGGCAGCCAGCCTGGCTGAGAGGAAACCTGCACACAGGATAAGGCAGAGAGGGGGCAAATGTTCTACTCCTTCTCAAAACAAATTGCTGTTCTCATTTCAAAGTTTCAGATTCCTTGGACCTAATTAAATTTGAAGAAGGAAGTGAGGAGTAAGCAAAACTCGTGGACAATGGGCTGGTTTTTTTTCAGCTAGCTGGGACTGCAAGCAATGCGTGAAAGGCAGGTCCTAAAGCAAACCTCTGTGTCCTTTAACAGCAACAAGAAAAGCGTGAACAAGAGAGGTTATACCTATTTTAAGAATGCAATTCTTTTATAGGAAGCACACCAACACCAGTGTTCTTCCAATCTTATTTTTTAATACTCAGTGCTTGTAAATTCCTTTAATCCAGGAAGTCAAAGATTTCCTCTGATAGCATAAATATTTGTTCCACACCATTTCTGGGGGGTTTTTAGTTCTTAATGTTTATATAGATATCACTTACTGTACACTGGACCTGTGAAGAATTAAGGAAACATGCTCTTAACTACACTGTGCAGGTCATCTGCAGCAAATCTCATGGCAGAGCAGAGGAGCTTCTGGAAGCCCCTGGTTTACCTCCAAAACTTGGTAGTAATCTTCCAGAGACTCACCTTGGAGAGGCCAAACAACTGTTACTGGTCTTAAAATGAAAAGAACAACTGCTCCAGCTAAAGAGAGCATGTCTTGGTGTCAACACCTACCATGCCTGCTGACAATACAGAACAGTGAGTAACACCAATTTGTACTTTATACCACTTAAAGCACAGCCTAAAAATAGGAAAGACTCCTATTACAAAGAATCCTCCACTGAGTGCTCAAGAAAGAAATTCTTATATCTTCTTCTAGACCACAAATAAACCAGATGGAATCAGTTCTGAAGTCAGATCTTAATAACTCCGAGTGAGATTTTCTCTCGCAGTTGCATTCTTGAAGCCATGTAAACTGGAATCCATATCATCTTCTAACTGTAAGCTGCAGGGTTTAAACTGGTGTGTGGAGCAATACCTGATTCAGTTTGTTTTGAATCTGAGAACATTGTCAATGGAATTTTTGTGAAACCTACATAAGAATCTGAGGAGATTTCTACACAGCTTGGATGGTAGAGGAACTTCTGCAGATAAAATGCAAATTTTTCAGATTAACTGATTCAGAACTTTGTGACAGCAGATAATAGCTCAAGAACTGTATTTCCTAATGTTTTTTGGTGGCCCACATAAAAAACAAAACCAAAAACAAACAAAAAAGAAACAAAAAAAACACTTCTGTCCTTTTCCAAGTTGAACCAGATATTCTTTTTCTTTAACACTGCATTATGACAAAGAAAGCAACATTCAAATCACCATTCAGAAAAAGCCCTGAGAAGAGGCTAGATATTGTATGTAAATACCCTACTTCTGTTCAGCTGATTTTATTTACTAGCTTTCAGTTTATATGATCTCTGTTACCACAGTCACTTCCAAATCATAGTAAAAGTGAGTAATTTCTCCACCTTCACTTCATGGGAAACTGTGGGGCCAAAAAAATAACGTTGTGTGCTACTTTTGCATTAACTGACACTTGATGAGGAGGGAAGAAGCCACTCCTGGAAATTGTTGTCCTGAGAGAAGTTGCTAAGAGCTTCATGTCTGGGTGGTAGAAAAAAATAGCTGGCTAGCTCTGAGAAATGACAACCTTTGAAACCATTTAGAAGCTGTGTCTGTGAAACCCACATTTTAAAAACAGGCAAGCCTAGGAAATTTCTCTTGCTTCAGGCCTCAAATGTGACTGAGCTCTGGTGGGCCCAGCCCCACTCCGCCATGGCCTGCATGGCCTGGCCAGGCCTGGCCCCAGCAGCTCCCATGCAGGGCACGAGAGGCCCCAGGGTCCTGGCTGAGGCTGGGCCAGTTCCCAGCTGCTCACATCTCTCTGACACCGAGCCCTGGCCTTGCCATCAGCCCACCCTGAGCCGGGGTCTGCAGGGACTCATCTTTCAGGGAAAGCTGGGCCAGGAGCGGCTCCACACTGGGCCAGGCCCCCTCTGCTGCAGCCCCAGTGGCTGCCACGCAGAGGGATGGGCCCAGTTCAGCCTGAAATCCATCCCTGTGACTGCTTCAGCCACTGCTCATGGCCTCCTGTAGGCCTGGGTGAAATGTTAACCCTGTCACTGCACAGATTAGACCTGCAGACCATGATTCTCCCCTTGGGTGAGAGAGAAGGACAGAGTGAGGGCACATAGAAAGACAGCATGAGGACAACAAGGTCAGTAAAATGGAGTTAAGTCTCAGATAGAAGGAGAATGAAGAGATGNTGAGAGAGAAGGACAGAGTGAGGGCACATAGAAAGACAGCATGAGGACAACAAGGTCAGTAAAATGGAGTTAAGTCTCAGATAGAAGGAGAATGAAGAGATGCCCTAGGAATGGGGCTGAAAGTTCTTTTGGTAAAGCTATGGAGATGGACTATGGTATACTAAAATATCCCCTTTAATCCATGAGAAAGTATGTGAGGATGGAGTGTTCAAACTGTAGACCTGAGTAGAGGTAACCATAATGAAGCAAAGCATGTTAAAGGAGCTGTGACCCCTTGAGGAACTTGAACAGAGAGACAGAGAGATGAGAGTGATGTGTCCCCAGGGAGATAAGAAAAAGACCTCTGTTGCCAGAGATGAAGATGATTGCAGAGATAGATGAAGAGAATCTTTGCTTTTGAACAGCTCATCCTTAACATAATACCCTCTAAGTTTCATGACCCATTGACTCAGCTGTGGTAAGGCTGTGAAAATGGGAGGAGCTCCATAACTGCAGATTCTTTTCCTGGGCAGCTGCTATTCCTGGAAATGAAAAGCCACAAGAGAACTGTTTTCTTGTGGAGAAGTCTCCATGGCATGGCAAGAGAAAATTCCTCTCCCTGCAAGAACTGACGAATTGTAGAGGTGGTAACCGATTCTAAATCCCAGGTTTTGTCTCTATATTGTCAGTTGGGAAAGAAAAGATGTTGGGCAAGGGGAGGAGAAATGTTCTAAAGGTTTTATTCTCATTCTTCTTATTGTTTTAGTTATGTGAAGAAAGTTTCTTCATACCTTTTAAGTTTTGAGCCTGGTTTGCCCTTCTCCTAATTCATATCTCACAGCAAGAAATGAGTAAGAGCAGTGGTGGTTTTAACCAGCACTAAAGCCACCACATGTTGTTCAGTCCAAGTTCAAGCAGAAACACTGAAATTCAGAAATAAATTCTGAACGTTGGCCAGGTTTATTTTTTATTTAACACATTCCAGTGGCTTCCTCACCTCTCCTGGTGTGAGAGAAGAGCAGATTATCAGATGACCCTTAATTGACACAGTGACCTACCCAAGGGCAGGCTAGGACTGCTCCAAGCCATTTAAGATACTGCAGCTTGGTACAGTACCACAGTTAAAGGAGAACAGAGTCGATTTCCAGAGCTGTTATGTTTTCCTAGAAGAAGCAGATTTTTAAGAGCCATCCTCATCACAGGTGGGAAGCTTAATGAGGTGCCTTGCATGTTGAAAGACCACATCAGATTTTACCTCTTATTTACTCACTCCCTTATTACTTAGGCTTCATTCTCCGCTAGATTTTGGGTAACTATATAAAGAGCAGAAGAAAGCTTCCTCTTCTTTCAAAAGGTTTTTTTAGCCTCTCAAAAAGGTGAAGAGAACCTGCAATAGCCTGCAATAAATGCCTCAAGTTCTTTTCACACATCACCTTTTAAATATGATTGAACAGTTCAAATATGTTAGTGCTGTACTGCATAACCCTCTGTTACAAATCACCTGACAATAAAGAGAAATTTAAATGTGATGTCTAACTTCGCTGAAAAAAAATTGGATTTTAGATGGTATGAGAGACACAGGTAAAAACTAACACCAGTGTATTAAAGTATGTAGTAACTGAGCAGCTTATTAATAATTCTTTTAAAAGTTGCAGGAATCTGCTACAGTTCATCTCAAGCAATTGTCTTAGGGCATAAATATTAAACATATAATGATTTGAAGCCAACAAAAAGAAATACACAACATCACATATAAAAGAACATTTGGTGACCACTACTAAAGAAGTGAACTAATTCACTTTCTGACTAAAAAGTTTTAAAAGTTCTTCCACACCATTTTGGTTTCTCCAGACCCAGTTGCCCAAGTAGTTTCATCTTTCTCAAGCTGCAAACCCATCCAGAAGGGACTCACCAGCCAGAAGGAAAAGAGAAATTATGGCAATGGCTGGGTCAGCAACTACTGGAATGATGTCGCTTCCCAGACTTTCCACTGGAAAGTGATGGTTTCTCTTTTGCAGTGAAAAAAGGACACTCTGATGGTTCCAAGCAAAACAGGGCTCAGCTCAACTACAGCACTCTGGTTTTGCTTAGAGGATCTATTAAAAAAGCAGTGAAACATCATCCCAGCTGTAGCTTGCTGTTGTTAAGAGGTACTTAAAAAAAAAACCATGCAGAGTGCACTTCAAAGTGCTTCTTAAATGAAAAATTACCCCGTTTTGGAGAAAGCTTTAGATACTACAGTGATGAATTTCATAACCTATCATTTACTAGTCAAAACAAGAATTCATTATCAAGATTCCTGCACAATTACCTTAATTTACAAAATTCGAGATCCTTTCTGCTTCTGTGCACCATCACTGACAATATCCAGATAATAAAAACCACCTTCCAAACTCCCCAGTGCCTGGTTTTTCATGTGAACCATAAATAGAGACTATGAAAAAGAAAGAAAACAACTGAAGATGATAGAAATCTGGAGAAACCTGCAGGATAATGGGGGCAATATCTGTTGTTTTGACTACACAATCCACTAAATAATACACATTGTATATAAACATGGAAAGAGATATTAAATAAAAAGAATTTTTTTTACAAAAAAAAAGCACAGCATAGTTCTCTTTTAGTTCTCCTTAGGTTCTCTTTTTCCAAAGAAAGCTTCACTTCTTGAAAGCTGCCAGATATGTGTGATTCCTCACCCATTCATAGGGCTAGCTATGAATTTTTATGTGTTAGACAGTTTCTTTGCTTTCTGTAACTTTTCTGTAACTTTCACATACATGGAAAAAAAGTTCCCCAAAACAATGGCTTCAAAAAAGTTTGCAACCACTCAATATGCTCCATACAAAGTACAGACATGGTCAGACTTCTACTTCTCCATAGTTCAGGCATAGATCAGAAAAAAACATACACTGGAGTCTGCCAAAGTTTCACCTGAGTCAAAGCACAATTGCAACAGTCATCAAATATTTAAAGATATATCTTTATGAAAAGAGGGATATGCATATTTATATATGCATATGAAAAGTCACATGCAGTACACAGTCACTTAAGAAATTCTTAAGGTAGCAATTATTTTGAAGATTGCTGATATATTCATTTGATCTTATTTAAGTTAATCAAAATTCCAGTGCACAGACTGTATGCTGTAATGTGCATCATTGAAAGTATTTCTGAAAAACCTCTGAAATTATGACAATTTTACCTGGATTTAAAATGTTTTCATCAAAATGTACACCATATCCTTGGCTAACCACAACTGTTAAAAGGCATAAAGCAACAGAGTCCTTTATTATGACCTATGTGCCCATGAAATAAAAGTGCATGACAACATCTGGAACAAGCTGGATACTATCTGAACCTGTGATTTGGATAAACCCCTGTGTTTGGATAAACAGCAAGTGAAGGCACATGAAAACCATGGACCTGAAAACAGTCCATACCCTGAAATTTTCCAAAATTTTGACATTGAGACCTGCATTCCAGCCACACACACTTTTTTAAATTCAACAATCTCCAATAAAAAGGTTTTATGCTAAGAACATTTACTCTTCAGGACAAAACCACAAGTGTTTTGTTGCTTCCTGTGACTACAACAGTCCTTGAAACTTTAGGGTCCCCGACACCAGGGCAACTGAGGCACAAATAAAAGGAGCAGGTTTGATGGAGTGCTCAAACCAAAAGAACTTTAATAAGGAAAATAAAGTAGGGATGATGCCCATAAGCTGCACACACACACAGGGACAAGCTCTAAAGACCAGGACTGGAGAGAGGACACAATATATAGGGTAGGTCTGAGGGCAAAGTCTGAGGGCATGGGTCCAATCACAAACAGGGGTTAGAAATACACAAAATACTGCAAAAAATAACAACAGATCAGGGGAGAGGTCCAGGAACATTCTAGAAGCACAACCCTATATGGGGTGATTTGGCTGCCATATTAACTGCCATAAACCCTTAAACAAGTGCTTCCCAAGGCTTAAACTTAAAGTCTGGTGCTTTCAGGGAGAATTCTTTCTGCCCCTGCGTCCCAGTGGGGCTGACTCTGACAGCGTTTCATTCCTTAAAACACAGACTCATATCATCATACTCTTTGGCTGTGCATGCCTGCCTTTTAGGTCTCCTAATGTTTGTCCCAGCCACCTTCCACAAACTCCTATCCTTTCATACCCACCACACAGAGACAGCCCGGTTGCCCACCAGTAAATAGACGTTCATACACGTTCAGACAACATGGGGAGAAAAGCCACATGCTGGGGCTCTTGTGTCCTGTCTGCCCACTTCCAGGAGAAGTTTAATATGATGGTTTCCATTTTTAGAGGGTAATTTTCTGAACTACTATGCAGATCTGAATTGTCTGTAAATTAACAATGTCTTTAGCTTGGCATCAGCTATCTTCTCTGCAGCACTAAACTTTGTTCTTCACCTAATGACTTCTCAGCCATAATTTTCCCCAGATTCTGATAATACTAAATTTAGATCACCACAGATATTTTTTATTATGTTCTCTGGCATCTTTGCACTACAACCATTGCCTTATATTAGCTGCACTGAGTGTGATTCCTTTATTCCCATAGCTGTTTTTCCAAGAGGGCTCTAACATCTAATTATGTGAGCTAATACATAAGAAAAAAATAGGGGTTTTTTTGATGCTGGCATATTGTTAAAACAGATTTTACCTACTTTCATCCACATATGTTTTTTTGAAAAGTAACTGAAATGGGAGTGTTTAGTCATCATTTTCATACAGGATTACAAACTTAAATACAACAGATCTTTTATATAAGACTGGAAAAGAGAAAAAAAAAACAACAAAAAAACAACCCAAAAAAAAAACCTGAGGCAAAAAACCCCAGCAACAAAAATAAACCAATATGGGACTAAGAAAACATTGGAAACCAAAAATACTCCATAGGCAAATGCAGTGAACCTTAGGAGTTTTTGAAGTATATTAAATTGATAAAAAAATTATCAAAACCTTGACCATTGTTTATTTGCGGAATTAAGTCAGATACAAAGAACACTGAAGTCAAAGCTTCTTTTAAATGTACTTCAAAGGGTCCTGAATTAGATTATAACAAACAAGCTGCTTTGACTTGTTTTAGTTTAATGTTTTTTGTACATTCAGAAAATTCAACAACCACAATTCTTTGATAATGACAGTTGACCTTTGTTAGGGATGACTGATATTTAGTTCACATCTGTGTCCCTTCCTAAACCTGCCAGAGTAAAAGAACAATGTTTCAGCTTGGCCTGACTGGAAAATTTTTCTAAGATCTTCACATCAGAAAATTATGTAACACAGGACCAACACCCAATTCTTTTAACTTGAGAGGCTTAACAACTAGCAAAGGCTTCAGACTTGAGAAGC
>VWYI01003367.1:6465-63785 GCA_013399455.1 Anthoscopus minutus | reverse complement strand
GGTGGGGGTCGGGGGGTGGGAAGGGAAGGGTGTGGTCCGGCCCGGAGCCTGGGGGATCCCTGCTTTGGCTGGGGACCCCCTGGCCTCCCATCCTCTGCCCAAGAGGCCCTGGGATCTGGCCCCAGCAGGGCTCAGTCACCTTTCAAGGCTGGAAATAAGAAGGTTTTTTCCCAGGCTTCCTGGATTTTAAAATGTGGAATTCACAGAGGCAGACCCAGCTTCTAAATGGCTGAAAAGGCTGACAATTCTCAGAGCTAGCCAGCTATTGGCCTTCTCTAGGCACAAAGGAAGCTCTTGGCAGCTTCTCTCAGAAAAATAATTTCTGTGGCTGGTTTTCTTCCTTCTTCCTAAATATCAACCAATGCAAGGCCAGCACAGCCTGGAAAATGGAACAGTCTCCTCTGGATGCATGTAGATCCCAGTTACCACCCAAGTGTTGCATATGTACACAGAACTAAACGCAGTAATTTTTTGTGGACAAACAAAAAATGAGGGGGAGAAAAGATTAAAAATTGACATTGTAGATGAAAGTGTAAAGTGATTTATTTTTCACAGTGGTGGAAGCTGACAGCTGGGCTCCTCAGCAACCCTGGGCTGGGTTATAATGGAAGAAATCTTGTCGGTATTGATACTGTTCCTTTGCCTTCCAGCATGCACATCTCCGAAAGCCAACAAGAATTCTTCAGAATGCTTGATGAAAAAATTGAAAAGGTAAGACACAGTAATGTAAACATTCAGTCTCTCTCAGGGGTAGACATGGCTTTCCCAGCTTTACGAGGGGTGGGAGGGGGGCAGTGCTGCCTGCTGCAGCTCTCTGTATTCTCCATGATTTGGAGGGCTCTGGCCCAAGATTTCCCTTCCAGCTCCTTGGTTAGATAGTTCAAGTGCAAAGACTAGGAAGGTAAAGAGTTCACAGGAGTACTGAGAAAATCCTTTTTTTTTGTGGGTATGTCACCAGTCTGGGATTAATGGCAGGCTTACTCAGATGTTCAGGATATACATGCTGGATAAAGGTGAAGAGCAAAGTGGGATTTTACGTCATTGCTGATTTGATCTTTCATCTCATCTCCGTGAGAGACAGCTGGAATCTTGATGCTAGTAGTAGCTGGGATACCCCAGGAATTTCTTGCTGAATCTCCTCGAAATAGCCACTGGCTCCAAGGGATGATGTGGCTGAAAATATGGATAACCCTGGCCCAGGGCTGTGCCAATGAAATACTGTTGCTGGAGATGTTTTGAAGGAGAGGATTAATAATTCTTTGCATATCTCAGCTGTCCTGAGAACAGCTTTTGTGTGTTTCAGAAACCTTTAAATGACACCCTTGGCTTCTTTGTGAGACAGTAGTGAAGGAGCTGGGAAGNGACACCCGTGGCTTCTTTGTGAGACAGTAGTGAAGGAGCTGGGAAGGGAAGGGAAGGGAAGGGAAGGGCTGAGGGAGATGGGGGGCTGATGTTCACACACCAATTTACTTTTTACACTGTCTATTTTGGAGTCATGCATCTTGTTTAATACTTTATATTAAATATTTGCTTCCTCAGCAGCAGTACACTAATTTGTACTCCCAGTTTCAGACTGGATATGAAGATGCATTCTTTTAGGGAAAGGGAAGTCAGATACCAGAACCAGGCTTCCCAGAGAGCTGTGTTCAGGAGACATTTGGACAACATCCTTAACAACACACTAATTTTTGGGAAGTCCTGAAGTGTTAAGGCAGTTGATGATTGTAGGTGCCCTCCAATTGAAATACTTCCTGTCTAGTCTAGTCTATTCTTCTGTTCTTTTCTGTTCTATTCTGTTGTCATGTTTTTTTGCAGACTAGAAGGGAAATTTTTACTTGAGTGGGTCTGAATTTCTGCCATTTTTGCCAGCACTACTGATCATAGGAGTCAGAGTGCTACAGTGGGTGCATCTCATATTTGTCCCCAGCAACATGTTTGTTACTTTCCTCCTAAAAAATAAAAATTAAGAAAACTAAAGAGGACATAAAGGGGAAGAGTAAAAGTGAGGAGTTCATAGATTCCTAAGAATATTTCTGTACCCAGTATTTCACAGGGATCTGATTCTGTATAACCTAATGCATTTAAGAGTAGAATTTCTACATATCCATAATACAGCTATACCTCCTTTGAATAAATGCATTCACCCTGTGAATATTCAGATGCCTTTCCTGGATATCATCACCTTCCATAACGTTGAGCACAGAATCTCCAGTGAAATGGACTTTCCAAAGATGTATCCTATCTACAGACCAGACAATGCCATCAGGCTATATCTAATTATGAATTTTGATTAATTTTTGGTCCTGAGATCTTTGTCAGGGCACTAACACCCTCATTCCCCAGCTGCCACCCTGAGGTGCAGCTGACCCTTTCTCCTGTGTTTGGAGCTGCTTTGAGATGTTCCCAGGTGTTCTCCAGGGCTAATTTATCTTGGGGATAATTTATCTTCAGGATCAGGAGATTGTCTGTTCAGAGGAAATCCACAGTTTATCTGTCAAAGAGACCAAGTTGCTAACAGCTGATTGGATTGGCAGGAGTTAATGCGCAGATGAATGTGGGATCTGTCTTCCCTGGGGACCTCCTGTACCTGAGGAAATAGTCTTCATATGAGAAGTTTTGAGATTTTTAATTCATCTTTGCTCACAACACATTTTTTTTCCAGGTGTTGTCACAAATGCCAAAAAGATTGGAAAATCTAAGGGATTTTGTCTGATCTGTAAATAGCATTTTCAGTCCCTTCTCCAGGGAGATGGAGGACAGCAGTTGAACATTTAGAAGAATAGTATTGTGAGCAGCTCACCAGTGGCAACTGAAAAAGTCTGCAGAGGTGTGGGGGGGTGTTGCCTGTGGCTGGTGAGGTCCCAAACATTGTGGTGTTCCCATGGGTGGTGTGGCTGTTGGGTTTGTGATGGAGACACTGCTCCTTGGGCTGTGCTGCAGAAACTCCAGTCAGAGTTTCAGCAAAAGCAAAGATCCTCAGGGGTGCTGGGTCACCAAATCCAAGTGACTGAGAGCAACTCTGACGTGTGAACATTAGGCAGGAACAATACATGGGTGCTTGGACCTGTCACAGCCATTCCATGGACACAGAGGGTAGCTGAAATAAAACTCCTGCAGCCAAAGTATGAAATGAGAAGAATATGGGCTGGTGTTTGTCATCTGCAAACAGGAAGTATTTATGAGACCTGGAGATCAAAAAAGATCTAGAGAGTTTCTCTGGAAGTTTTGCCCCCAGGTAGTGCATTCATGGCTGCCCCTACAAAGCTCTACTGCCTCCTGCAAATGCCACCCAAAGGTAAAAAACAGAATGTCATGAAGCACAGAGCTTTTGTCTACCAAAATTCAGTGTCAAAACACTGTGAGTTGTTCAGAGAGGGACATTGCTCTCTCTCTGAGTGAGTCTGTCCCTGCTTCACCAGCTGGAGCTGAACTGACATGTATAGAAACTGCCTGTGATGGTGGTAGCACCATTCAAAAGGTTTGCTGGAAGGAAAAAATACTGGGATGAGGGCCAGGGTAGGGCTGATTGAGAGTGCAAAATTTAGCCTCAAACAAAGGTTTAGATATTGGTTCTGCTGGAGTCAACCCAGTCCTTTCAGAAACACCAGAATTTGATGTAAAAATACTCCCAAGACATGATGAGAAGCCAGAATTACAGGTTAGACAGGAGACTGGGAGCAGCAGGAGAGGTAAGCAATTGACAGCACAAGAAGCTGTAGTTACTGTACTGCTGTAGCTGTAATCAGAATATCCTGAGCTGGCAGAGACCCACAAGGACTATGGAGTCCAACTCACAGGACAACCCCAAGAATCCTACCACATGCCTAAAAGTGTTTTCCAAACACTTTCTGACCTGTGGCAGACTATGGAGAGGAGAACAAAGGAGAAGACCAAGGACCTGTGTGCAGCACAAAGCCCTGAGTGGTGGCAGAGCAGGCTCAGAAATGTTCCCAGCATCTGCCAGCAGCTGCAGCGAGTCCTCTTGGGGCTTCCCACTTGCTGAGGTTATTGTGAGTACAGTCATGGGCTTTGCTTTGGGAGACAAAAAGCATATGTACTCTAGAGTTTAGGGGGAAATGGAACAGAGACGGGCAGTGGGAAGGAGGCAGCTCATCTGCTGTCAGCCTTACGATCATTTATTGAAAATTATCCTGAAATATATTCCAGTGGAGGATAAGCAACAAGTAGTAGCAGCAATTAAGCTCAAGGAGAGCATTCCCCAGAGTAAATAAGAAAGATGTGGGTCAGGAGTACAAGTGATTTGGTAGACCTGAGAGATGAAGGCAGAAATACACAGAAATATGGCTTTGGAAACCAGAGAAAGAAGGAGAGAATAATTGAACAGTCCTCCTGAAGGAAATTCTGCTGCTGCTGGATAAATCTGAGATCTGCTATGCCCAGCAGAGGAGAAATGGGGTCTGCTGGCTGAAGCCAGGGCTGGGACAATCTCTGCACTCCTATGGTGGAATGAATCTGGTTTTGAACTACCAGCTGTGATTACAAAGATAGAAACATGGGATCAGGCCATTTGTGTTGGTATTCAGGCAAATAAATTAATGACCTGAGTTCTCTCCAGTCTGATAGATCAAGGACTAATTTAGTCAGATGTTGCATTTGGACTCAAAAAGATTTGCTGTGAAACACACAATGAAGAATTAATCTTACTCTCCTAAAGTTTCTCCAGCCTTTGGTTGTTTTTTTCTTCTTTCTACATCTCTAATTTATTTGGACCCTAATTCCACAAGCCTACATGCAAATTCCATATTACTCTCTGAAAAGAAATGCCAGCACAGGACATAGACCTATTGCTAGAAAGGGACTTGGGACGAGGGCTTGGAGTACTGTTCGACAATGGGGAGTGGCTTCCCACTGCCAGAAGGCAGGGTTGGATGAGATACTGAGAAGAAATTCTTCCTTGTGAGGGGAGTCCCTGGCACAGGGTGCCCAGAGAAGCTGTGGCTTCTGTGGAAATGTCCAAAGCCAGCTTGGACAGGGCTTGGAGCACCCTGGGATAGAGGAAGGTGTCCTTGCCCATGGTAGGGGTGAGACTGGGATGAGCTTTAAGGTCCCTTCCCACCCAAACCCTTCTGAGATTCCATGAATTTTATGGAGTGGCTCGGAGCAGAGTTGATCCTGAGCACAGCCCTATGAGCTTAAGTCCATTGTCTTCAAGGGGCCCTGGCCCACCAGGGCTTGCATGAAATAAATAGCAAAAAAATTAAAAGCTGTAACATATCAAATGTTGACTGTGAAGAATTTACCCACTTAGTGCATGCTAGCAAAAACATCTTCATGATGGCTGTCCTGGAAAACAGTTGGGAAGCCTACTGCTAACTCTGAATCCTACGTGGAGTAGTACAGTGATCTGGAGGAATTATCTCCTTCAAGTGCATGTTATTAGAGGGGGCTGTGGCAGAGTGTATAGGCAACTGTCTCCCTGTAAGAAAAACGCTGAGGGGTAGTGGAACAACTGGCAAGCAATTCCTGGAATTCTATTTGGGGATTGTAACCACACAAGGGAAGTACCTCTGGCTTTGTGGTTCAAAAGGGGCTATGGCAAAATAATCCTGAGCAGCTGTACCAGAGGAAAACCATCACTGGTCCCATCATCATAAACTGTCTCCTACATGGCTACAGTGGTTTGTGAAAAATAATCACAGTGCAAACATGCTCACGGAAAAAATGAGATTAAAAAATGTGAAGATGTGTTGGTATGAACTCTGATGGGTACCCTGAGTCTGGGATGTGGTGTTGCCATCACTATGGGGGTTAATACTGTGGGTAAGCTTGGTCTTGAGCACCAGCACTGGTGTTGGGGTAGGTGTGCAGGAGTTTCTCCACCAGTCCACTCAGCTGGCCCCAGGAGCTGGTAGGAGAATACTCAGCCCGTGGGAAGGATGCCTGGCAGCAACTCCCTGCATCCCTCATTAGTAACGCTGGGCGTGCAAGCAGGTAGTGGACACAAAGTGGCTCCTTGTATGGGATGGAGGGTGTGCCCTTGGGAACGGGCTGCCAACCCAACCTATGCAAGGGTGCAGTGATTAGGCTGAAACTCATTAGCAAAGTGGATTGCTCTTAATGACTCCATTGATTTTTCCCTAACAAAATGAGAAACAGACAAAAATTAGAACAGTGTACAATCATTTAGTGCCTCTTCCCGGCATTTTCTTCCCGTCCTTTCTGAGAGCATTGTAAACAAAACCAGCTTGATGAAAATTCCCAGTGCGGAGTGTGAGGGGGGAGCCTCTCAAAGGGGCCCCAGCCTCATCAGCCCGCAGGAGAAAGGGCTGCTTCTGGCCCTTCCCCTCCTCTGCCTCTCTTGCTTCCTTTTCCTTTCACCTGTCCCTCCCCTTACTTCTCTCCCTCTGGTGCCTCTTCTCTCTCCTCTCCCTCTGCTTCCCTTCCATCCTTGTCCTCCTGTCCCTTCTGTGCCTCTTCTGCCTGGCCCAGTCCTCCAGCACAAGGAGACATTGAACCAGGTGGTGGTGTTTATTGTCCTGTCACCCACACAGTGGGGAAAAGGCCTTTTTCCTGCGATTTTTTCTTTCTCTTCTTATTGTCTAAAAGGATATCATGAGCCATGATGCATCCCCTGGAGGAGCATCAGGAAAGGAGCACTTTGGAGGTGCAGGCAAGGAGAGAGATGAGGGATGAGCCCTTCTGGTTTGGGTGCAGGCAGCAGGAAAAGAACATCAGGTTGCTTTTTAATTTACCTTAAATTCAATCACTCATTTAGAAACACTCATGGTGTTCTATGGACATTTACAAAAGCTGACAGTTGTATTTTGAAACTGCAGAGGTGGGAGATGAGATTCCTTAGAAATTAGCTGGACTTGGAGGCACGTATTACAGTTCTTGTCTTCCTCAACATAATTATTTTACACTTTCAATCATTAAAAGTTCTCAGAAATCACAGAATTGGAAGGGACCCACAAGAATCATTGAGTTCAACTTTTTAAGTGAGTGGCCTATGCAGGGATTGAATCCACAACTTACTTAGTCCATGGGTGGGCCATACATTCCTGTTAGTAGCCACCTGCTCTGTGCCTCTGGCTCCTCTGGATGCAGGAGCCTGGTCCCCAGATTTTGACTGCCAGTCAATCACAGAATCAGAGAGTGGTCTGGGTTAGAAGGAACCTTTAAGGCCACCTGGTCCAACCCCTCCAACAAGGACACATCCACTAGAGTAGTGTGGTTTCTGCAAGCTCTTAGCTGACCATTTCCCATGAGGTGTTCCCATGCCCACCAAGATAATTACCCATCTCAAGCACAGCAGCCTCTCAGTGATCAAGAGATCATCTCCTCCAGCATCTGTCAAACATTGTCTGAAACAACCAATGGGTCAAAAATGGGCATTTTAAAGTATTTTACTGGATTGGGGCTGAAGCTGCCTTTCCTCTGCCAGCAGGGAGTGGCAGTCTCTCTTCCTAAGGAGAAAAGGGCACAAACCTTGTCTTGGATTTCTGGTGCTGTGGGGAAAGCTGTGATGACAGGCTTTCGCTGTGAAGCCTGACACAGATAGAATCAGGAATGCAAGGAGTCTTGGTTTCCCTTGAGGCAGTGAGCCTCTGAGGCAGAGAGAAGCCCTTATTTTGAGCCTTTCAGCCCTTTTTTATAAAGTGTTCCAATATAGGTTTAACATGATTAGCCAAAGGAACCACCTCTCTGGTCCCATTGGTGGAACAAGAGAGAAAAACACACTCTGGACATCTGTTCCCATTATCTTGGGAATGGGCATCTATTTACAAAAACAGTCCTTGAAGAAGAGTGTTCCAAACAGCTTTCCCTTGGGAACATTCTCAGCCACTGACAAACTAAGAATTTTCCTCTAGCCCAGAAAATCATGTCCCCAACATGGCACTTTATTCCTTCTCTGATCTTCCTGAGCAGTGCTGACCTAGTTATTTCTGACAAAAATGTTCTTGGGGAGTAATGTTTAGACCAGAGCTCTGCTGGGCATCATTGGAACTCACTGTAGTCTGGACATCACCTGAGCTGGTCGGGTCGCCAAAAGAATATGGATGTGTCCCCATCCCCAGTAGTTTGCAGATGGAAGTGATGGGTCTAGAAGGATCAGTCCAGTTTGCGGGGTGGGAGATGGTGTGTCTGTGCCATGGCTAGGACTTGCTCAGCAAGTTGGTTTGGAGCAGATCCTTGGCATCCATTTGAGAACTGATGAATTTGGCAGCAACAGAGCAAACCCAGAAGCAGAAGAACAGCAGGAGGAGTAGGAGGAGAAAAGTGCAGAATGGCTTTTCTTCTGTCAGATTTGGTTCTGTTTGAGGCTTTAATAGCAGTGATGGCCACCAGTGGGGAGTGCTGGGCCCTGAGGCTCCCTCTTGAGCAGGTAAATGGATGTCCTGGAAATGCCCTGAGCTCAGCTCTCAGTCACTGCTGCTGCCTTTCACAGCTCTGAAGCAGTTTGGAGAAAGCTTTCATCACCACCAGTTCAGTCTCCTGCATTTGTCCAAATATGGTCCCTGGCCTGGAGAACACTGACAGATTTGTGCTTCACTGCAAAGAATTTCAGTGTTCCTTCTTTTTGAGTCAGAGCTTTTGGATCAAAAAATGTAATTTTTTTTCCTTTCTTTCTGGGTCAGTGATTGCTGAGTCGGAATTTGGGCTGATGAGTCTCTTGGGGGTTATTTTAATGTACTTAGAAAACCCTTCTGCTCTCAGTGCTAGGCCACAGGGGGTTGTCAGAGCACTGCATATTCCTACGTCTGGGCTCCAGCAAAACCAGCTCTGCAGAGATGTTTTGTAGCCTTTGTTCCTGGTGTGCAGACCAGCTGTGTGTCCCAGATAAACTGATTGCTGTTAAGAAACATCTCTCCTTTTTTTTTTTTTTTCTGGCTTTCCTTCTCCAGGTGCTCAGGTGATACACGCAGCACACACAGGAACTGGAAATAGGAAATAGAAATAGGAAATAGTCCAGAGGTTGCGATTTTTGGTCTTGCATTTGAGGCACTTGTTTGATGCAAGATACCTTGGGTAGCTTGTACTGAACAGCTCAGCTCCAGCTGGTTTTGTGCAGGGAAACAAGGACAGTGACTCCCAGCAGGTACTTTCTTGCTGCTCTGCAAGAACTGGGTAGGGAGGGATGGGATGTGTCTTCTCCAGACCATCCCAAGGGGAATACCCAGAGAGATGCTGCTCCACACCTGTGTTTCAGATGGGATAGAAGGCATAATATGACTGGTCTGATAAGAAATCCATCCGTTTTGTGAAGCTTAGGCTGAGTCCCGTATAGTACAAGCATAATTTCAATATGAGTGGTATCTTTTGCTCTGGGGTTAAACTTTCTCTGAGGTTATCAGATGAGGGATTCTTCTTTACAGCAGCTGCCTTGTGTTACTCATAGGATTATGTGCTTTGTTGATTTTGCCTCAGAGATTATACTTTCACAACAAATCTCGGGGCTGTGTCCATCAAGGCAGATCTTTACATAAAGCACATTTGTAAATCAATTTGTTGGGCCCCCACCTGGAATTGAGTATATGGGGGATGAAGTTTATCAGATTAATAGTGACAGAAAGGGAAGTGTCTCCTATCCTGGTTTCCTGCAAATTCCCTTTGTCTGAGGTTTCTACCCAGCTCTGAACTTAAACTCCCCCACCAAGTTTAGAAAACTGCTCTCAGTAAGTGTTCCCTGGATTTATTCCTGTGTGCTGTCTCTATGTACCAACTACCGGCCTTTGTCCCTGCAGGGTCGTGACTACTGTTCAGAAGAGGAGGATGTCACATAGTGCCAGCTCTGCGCTCGCCCCAGGAGCACCTCCAGTGTAAATAGATACAACCCAGCCTTCTGGATACAACCTTTGGGATGTCTGCTGGAGTGAACAGCACTCCATAAGGGAAGAAGATAATTTCCACATTATATGCTCCATTCAGTTACAGTGTTTCCTAATGAACACATGAGGAACTTGCTAAGAACCCTTAAGGAACTGTTTCTGTTGCTGCTAGTTAAAACTTGTTGCAACTTCTCACTTTTTTCTGTGTCCAGATATGCAGCAAATCCTTAAAAGTTAATCCAAAAGACATTGTTGATTTTATTGAGGCTTCTGGCCTGTTTTCTATCAGATGAGGTAGTGTTATACCAAGCTTCCATAAGTGAACATCCAAGCATCTAAGAAACACCCCTGATCTGTGTGTCCGTCTGTGTTGGGGCCGGAGTGCTTGTTAGTGCTGGTGATTCCAAGCTTTGGAGATGGGATATTTTTTTCCATGGCAGGTGTTGTTTCTCAGCTAAGAAGAAGCTGAGAAACTATTATCCATTAAAAGCATGTTATCACTGAAGTACTGGAAGTGATACAGGAGCAGGAACTTGTATTTTACGAGGAAAAAATTTTCATTTAAGAGGTATCTTAATCAAGGACTAAGCTTGCAGTATTGGCTTTGCTGAGAACAAATGGGAGTGTGATCACAATCATTTTGAATCTCTTTTTTTCTAAGAAAATAAACATTTTACTGTTTTTATGTATTCTTGTCTTTTACCATTCCTACAACATGAGGTTTTAAGAGTCTGGGGACAAGGAAGACCAAACCTCTCCTCTGTCTTATTGTGTCCCGTGGATCTGATCTCTTAAAGCAGCTCTGTGCCAACTGAGGGGATGTGTTGTGTGTCCTGTAGAGTTTATTTTTCCATATTAAGTGGAGAGGATATTACCTTTTCAAAAGGATATGTAATATTTTTAACAAATGCTGTAATGAGTCAAAAAAAAAAAAAAGAAAAAAATACATCTTTTGTATTTATTATTTCAAAGACTGTTACCTGTGCTGATATTTCTTACAGCTTTGATGCCATATAAGGGCAGGGTTTGCACTGCATCCAGTGGAGAAGCTTTGTCAGTGTAGTTTGCTGTCATTGTGCTGATTTCATTTGTGAGATCGGTGTGGACCAAACTGGGGGTGCATTAACAGCATCTCTTAGGATGTGGCTGACACTTGAGGGGGCAGTCAGCCCAATATTGTCCATTTTTCATTGGGTTTCTGAAAATCAGATCCCTCTAAAGGATCTAAGTCCCTCAAAGATCACCTGTGACCTCTGCAAATCATTTAAGTTATTGTTGAATTTCTTGACTAATGTGGTTTCCTTGAGTGAGGCTGGACAGTCTGCATCAGAAGATTTCATTCTCCATCAGTACTGTGCTGTACCTGGAATATCTCTAGAAACCTCTAGCTCTCTGCTGCTGCCATCCCTGCACTGGATTTACTTTGGCTTTTGGGCAGGGGATGAGCAGTGGGGACAGACCTGGGAGTTGCTCCTATTCCTGAAGGGCTGGCTGTGAGCCCATCCAGCAGCAGGAGCAGCTTTTCAAGCAGCAGCTGTGAGGCTGAAAATCAACCTGTTTCCTAAAGGTAGAAGCTATTTCTGAGCTCTGCAGGCTCTCCAGGCGCCTGGCCCCCCAGCCTCAGTCTGAGCCCAGTGTTGTATTCCAGGTTGCTGTATTCCAGGATTCAGACAACCCAAGAGCTTCAATATCTTCCCCTATAAAAGCTCAGTGGCAGGATCCCCTATTCAGCTTTATCCTATTAATGGTCAAAAACCACCAGCCAGCTCTGATTTCCCTAAATCCTTGCTCATTTGAGCAGTTGCATTGGCCGGGCAGCCCCTCCTTAGTATCCTGGTCTCCCTGGAGACAAAGTTTCTCTGCCTCCCTCCTATCACAGTTCCTGAGGCTGTGGCATCTCTCAGTGCTACAGAGCTGTTTGAATTAGTGATGAAGTCTTCAGAGTGATGTCTCTCTCCTCCTGAATATGATTATTTTCCATAATTTATGCCAGCTCTTGAGCAGGTGACTATACTTGGGAGAGTCAAGAGACTGTGCATTTCAATTATTTAAAACACTTTAATTAATAAAGAGTGTTGGGGCTTGGTCCCGCAAACCCTTCTCTGCAAAGCACTTTGTAAAGCATTCACAGTAGTGCAGGAGTGATGGGGGCTGGGTTTGTTCTTTTGAAACGTTTCCTTGTCCAGGTGCTGAACATCTTGTCTGTAAATGCTCCCACACAAACACTCTGTTAGATATATCATGGTCTTTCTTTCAGCCACCTCTTAGTTTTAATAATTCTTTTATTTAATATTTTCCGTGCTGCTGCTGGCACTGGAGACCTGCACTTCAGTGGACATTTTGTGAGAAAGGAAAAGCAATTCCCATCTTACCTGTGCTCATATTCCAACGAGCAGCAGGTGCATTAGAATTCTGAATGAATTACTGCCTTTCTGCTGGATCCATAGATGGCAATATTTGTGAAGGCCTGGGTAGGCTGTCGTACTGCTGCCTGGGAGGCACTAGGGAGGGCACAAGGTTTGGAAGCTGCTGTAATTCTTCCACCTTTGAAAAATCCTGGCAGATTTTGTTAGAAGTCTATGTGGCAGCTGAAGGTCTGTAATAATATAAGCAGATTACTCTGGCTTAAAATGCATGTCTCCTTGGAGCTCTACCTCCCCATTCCTTTGCTGTGCTCAAATACATTCAGCGGTGTGGAAAGGAGGAGGCTGGGAAGAGAAGGAAAACTTGCTCCTATCTGGTATGCTGTGCTTGTCTGTAAATGTGATTTCAAGGTGCCTCTCAAAAGAAGTGCCAGGGAAGCAATTTGAGGCCTAAACTTCTCTTTAGGAGGCTGATGCAGTATTTCCTGAGCTCCACATAATTTTCTGGGATCTTAGAGAAAATTGTGGTGAAGGGGCTTTGCAAACAACCTTCTTCCCTTGAAGTGCTTCGTCCTTTGTCCAGAGCCCTTTGGTGCTGGTTTTCCTCCTTCAGGCCTGCCCCAGGCATTGGGAGGGGAACTGAGGAGCTGCTGCCCACTCCAGGCCCAGCATTGTGCTGTGTTGTATCTCCTGTTTAATTACTGGGAGCTCTGCTTCACGCTTCACCTCTGCCCCCTCCCCTCCCAGCCCCTTCCACTCTCCAGAGTGGCTCCAGCAGAGCCATCTCTGTGTCCTCCCCTGCCACCACCCCTTTGTGGCCATGGAAGAGCTGCATATCTCCAGGCTGACTCTCTGCACTTCTCAATGCCCTTGTAAAAACAGCAGGAGCAGCAATGGTTTAACAAGAGGTGAAATCTTCATCCCAGGAGCACCCTCATCCTATCATCCCAGTGTACATTCAGGTAGGCTCTGACCTCAGCAGCTGGATGCCCAGTGCTGCCACAGCTGTAGGGGAGAGATCAGCAGCATCCCAGGATTTTTTGCAGTGTACCTCTTTCTTGCTGTAAGAACACCCAGGCTGATGACTGGTCCCAGAGTACAACAGGTATTTAGACTCTGGATGATGAGACAGGAGCAAAGGGGCTGATGAAGCACCAGGGAGATGTATTTGAACTCCGAAGACATTGCTGTCATCGCACAAGAATTAGCCTGGGAGATACATACTCTATTCTCAGCTATTTCAATTTGGTCAGCTCTGTAAACAGTATTTTCCTGTCACTTTCATTTTGGTGTTAGCAATGACTCAAGTCCAGCCTGGTTGACACACTAGACCTTCAGGATAAGACAGCCTGGGTGATGTGTGTGTCTGTCAAAGAGCAAATGTCATATGGGCTTTGCACAAAAAGGGTGGTTTCCAGTTCCACCATGGTGGTGAGGCCCTGGCACAGGTTGCCCAGGGAAGCTGTGGCTGCCCCATCCCTGGAAGTGTCCAAGGCCAGGCTGGATGGGGCTTGGAGCAACCTGGGGTAGTGGAAGGTGTCCCTGGCCATGGTAGGAGGGAACCTTGTTCCAGATTGCCCATGAAACATGATTTTTAAGGTCCCTTCCAATCCAAACCATTCTGGGATTCCATGACTATAAAACCAATGCCCCAACTTGGGTCCTTTGAAGGGTGTTGGGGAGTCTGAGCAACATCCTTGTGCTAAGGAATCTTTTACCTGTCTGAGGCAACCCCAGTCCAGGGGGGAAGTAACAGCACTTGCACTCTGGAAAATTAATAGCTTTGATCTCAGCCAAGGTCACTGTGTGGTACAGGCAATTTTTATGATGTTCACTGAGAAAGCAAAGAGTTATGGCACTTCTGCCAATATAGCTTTATGGAAGACGGATTTTGGAGAAAAAACCTGCAAGACCCTTTTTTGGATCCTGGTACTGCTGGCAACTGCTTTTTCAGGCTGAAATCTCTCTCTGGTAATTTAATTCTGTTGGTGTTTGGGGAAAAGGAGACAAGAAATGCAGGGATGGCTTTGGAAGGGCACCTTACTTGCTTTGTTGCTGAGATCAGACAAAAGAGAAAGCTGGGTAAGCACTGAGTGAAATTTCTATTATTGTTACTGTGCTGTTGTGGCAAAGGGAAAGAAGCCCAAGCTCAGGGTACTGCAAGCTGGGAAGGTTGACAGAACTCTAAGATGTTCACGTCTTTGCTTTATTAAAAAAATCCTACTATTTTCTGTCTTTAATTTAGCTGCACACATCTACCCATGACATCCAGGGAAATGCTCGCTTTTTGTTTGAAGATGGGAAAGTCACCATCACCATCATCCTCAGGATCATTTTCTTCATCATCAACACATGTGGGACTATGAACCTCCTTCCTAAAAGCCGACTCCAACACCAGCCTTGTGGACATCCACAGCAGCAAAAGGAGAAGCCTGTGGTTTTCCCTCTTGAAATTACTCCCTTTCTCCACCCCACTGCTCTACCATCCTGAAGGTAGCCTGGTGCCCTGGAGCAACTATCCTTTGTCCCTTGCAGAATGTCCCCTGCTGAAGCCTTTGGTGCAAGTTCAATGGAAAATTTATATATTAAATTATTTTAATATATTTGTATATTGAATTAAATTTTGAGACAAGAAGTTCTCAAGAGCAGTTGCTGAGAGAAGCTAGAAAGCTCTCAGTGGAAACAGAACATATTCCTGGGGTTTTGGCATTCTGCTTTTGTGTCGATTAATAATCCCCCAGAGTGAGTCATATGGAGCTGCATTTATTCGCTGACATGGAGAGAGCTGCTGCCCAAAATAGCAGCTCTGTAATTTTTTATGATGCTGTAATACCAGTACAGTGAAGATTGACATCATTTGAGGGAGATGCTCCAGCTCTGGCAGTCAGAGAACCCATGAACAGCCCCACAACAAACATGGGGAGCCCTGTGCTCCATTACATAAAAGGGCCAGAGAGCTAGCACAGGGCAGAGATGCCTTTTCTGTCCTCACCTAAGCATCTTCTGCCTGGATTTTTCCCCCTTTAGGCCTTTCTAAGCCTTCTTTGCCCACTTTCTTCAACCATGAGGAGCACTGGGCCATAGGATGATGAGGAAATGGCTTTTGATGCAGAGGGGACCCTCAAGCATGTCTCATACCATCAACCTCCCTGCCAGGAGCTCCATAGGGGACTCTTGAAATGCATCAAATTCAGCACCACCTTTTTTTCACCCACGTTGCTGCTCTGTGTCCCTTTCTGAGCCCTGATCATCCCCTGGGCCAAGGCCTGTGCCAGAAATCTGCCAGCTCCTTCCCAGCCCAGTGCTCCTGACTAATTGCAGCCCCGGGTGAAGGGCTGAGAAATGCTGGGGTAGGGTTTGGGTTGGGTAAAGGATGAATCTGGTTTTCTGGATTGCTTCTCATTCTCTGCCCTGCACTGCTACCATCAGGTCTGTCCTGTAGTGGCAGTTGGTGAGGCATCTGAGACATCTCAGGGTAACCCCCCTGCTCCTCAAAAACACGTGGGTACCAGTGAGTACCACACAGGCATTCTGGCTAAAATTCCTCTGCAGAGGCCCCAGCCTATCACTCTGTGCTCTCCACCAAAGCATTAGGAAAGATGAATTTTTCTGTGCTGGGCATTAGTAGCATGGGTGAACTTTTCCAGGTTAGCAGTGTTTTATAGGCTCCATTCCAGTTGGAAACCTTTATTAACATTACCTTTTCATAGGGCAGTTTGGGAGAAAATGGAACTCCTGCCACAGCAGCTTAGAGCTGATGTGACTGATGGGATGAGCAAGAGCTGTGGCTGAATTTCAGTCAGAGCAGCTCAAGCCCTTTAGGTGAAGGGTGTCACACCTTTGGGTGATCTGCATGGAAAATGGAAATGTGACAATTGAGCAGCAGGCCCTTAATACAACCACTGGCATAAATTAATAAATATAGTTTTAATTGGAAGGCTGAGGACTTGGTGCCACCATGCCTCCCTTGTCCTTCAGGCATCCATCCATGCAAGGAGCACCCGGGGGAGTGGGAGTGTCAGGAACCTGACTAGACCCAGAAATAGTCCCCCAATAGTCCTAATTTCTTGTCATTAAAGAAATACAGGGAGGGGTACAGCCCACCCTGGCTGTCAACTCTATTTTTTGCCTTTGAAGCAATCACATCCCTCTGCCTGCATGGGCAGCACCTCTGATGGTTGCTGAACTGGGTGCAGGACACTTGCAGAGTGCCCTTTGCTTTTCAAAGGAGGCAGAAATGGCCTTTGCTCCAAAATACTCCAGTCTCTAAATCCTGATGTTCCCAGAACACAGGAAACAGTAAAGTAATTTAGCAGTTCCCTAGCAAGGCTGGCAATGGTTTCTACTTCATATCATAAACACTGCTCAGCACTTGAACAAGGACTTGAATTTAGGGCTCCTACTTCTAATTTTCTTAAGCCTAAATTCCAGAGAGGAAAAGTTTACAGGAATAGAGGTGCTGGAGGAGAGCTTGTAACAGAGGAAGGATGAGGGATACACCCCTCCAAAACTCACCTCATCAGGACCAAGTGAGACCTGTTTTGTTCATTCTAAACAAAACAGGTACAGCAGTCAAAATGAACTTTTGAGGGTGTGGTTTCTAGATTTTAAAAATAAAACAATGCCTGAATCATAGAAAAGAGAGGTTGAAACAGTCCCAATTAGATCTGGTTGCTGAGAGTCTGTCCAGTTTCAGCTCTAGACTGAAAAGGTGATGTTTGGGCCGTTACTATACCTCTGGGTTCAGCTAACTTCACAGGGAAAAACTCCAGGCTTTTCCAGGGTGGCAGCCTTGCTGAAAATGACAGCCAACAGCAATGCAGAAATGAGCACCAATTCTGCACAGTTTGACCAGAATATTTACATTTTATTAAATCTTTACAATCAGCAGTTATAATCAAGTACACATTATGTACAGATTATGTACATTTTAGCCCAGACTTTTACATCACAGTACATAGTTGCCCTTAGAAGTATTGTGTACACTTACTACCAGAGAGTAAAACCCAACAACAGTGTTACAGCACCTGTTATTAGACATCTGCCATAAGAAAATATACGGCTGTAAATTGGTCTGGCTAAAAAAAAAAAAAAACAAACCAAAAATCTTATAAAATCTGAACATACAATTTTCATTCACAGAATGGTTTGTTTTCTATGTTCTGACTGATGCCTGTTGCATAAGATGTCCTGTTTTTCACCTCTCAACACACGCTCATTGGTGCCAATTCAGGGACACTGGCAAGAGGAGGAGAACAAGAGTTGGGCTCATTCTGAAACTTCATTAAGGAACAAAAAATGTAAACAATTAAGAAGATTCCTCTAAGATCAAATGAGAAAATAATTGGCTGATCTGAATTACATGGCATGGAGTAAATGCTAGTTGCAGCTGTGATTCCTGAATTCTTCAGTGTTCAATACCATGCAAAGAAATGTACAATGCTATACACAAAGGGTGATTCCTGATTAATGATCTATGAGCAATATTCCATATACAGGGAGCAGAGTTCCAGACATTCGGGAGGAACATTCTCTCCTTTCCAAAAGGGAGAATGTATTTTTTTTGATGAATACATTCTTTCTGCTTTTTAAGATGACAGAAAACTGAATTCTTTCTGAATGATATGAACAGGTTAAACTAAAGCCTATGTCCCCATAAGGAAAGGAAATACAAAGTGAAAATAACCTGGATAAAACTTTCCCCCCAATTTAATCTTCTTTCCCAAAAGGTCAGCCTTGCTTGATTCAGTTTTGTGAACAAAGTTATGGCTCTCATGATGGTTTCAAAGGTGAAGCAGAACTAAATGAAACAAAAAATACTCCAAAAGGAAGGATGCAACAGTTATCTGAGGTAGGCCACCACCAAAATGCTGCCCCCTAAATCCATATGGAGTTCTGGGATCCCTGAAAGGTTAAAACCTGCTGCTCTACTAACAGGTGGAGAAAGCAGTCACTAAAATTGAGCTGGCCAGGAAAGTTAACCTTTTAATAAAATTTAACATCGACACCTAAATCTGGAAGTACAAAAAAAAAGAAAACCTTTAGCTGCTATATTGAGATAGTAATGACCAGAGGCTCTAGGATATAAAAATAACTCTATTTCCCCCAAAAGAGCTACCAAGATGATGATGTCCATGTCAAAAAGCATGGCAACAAAGATGCTCCTTTTGTGGCACTGAGCACTGACAGATCAACAGAATTCTCTGAATGAAAACATTTGATCTGCACCTCATGGTTTGATCCTCCATGTGGCCATGTCATGGTGCTCCCAGGGCTCCAAGGGACCAAGGACACTCACTTAACAAAGCTCCCATAGTCAAATGCTTTCTATGAACTTAGTTAATAAAACCCATCAATAAAAACATTCCCAAATGAAAACCTCCAGCTGCTTCAAGTCCAAACCTCCAGACAGTTACTTGTGCAAAGGAATGACAACTCCATTTAAGAGCAAATTTCTTTCAAAGGACACTTATTCATCATTTCTCTTCAAATTCCCTCCTACCCTGGTGATTTAAAGTTCTGGATGATATTGAGATATGGACTGCCATGCTCTCAAAACGTGCCTGTGCATTCTGAGACTTTTGAAAGCTAGTGTGGCTAAGTACGTGGCTCCAACATTGCTTGGGATTCCTCTGCTCACTGCACAGAGTATAAATAGAGTATGGCTGTGCTAATTAACAATTGCATATTCAGCATGTGTAATTTCACCAGCTAAATCAAAGGTGCAGTCCAGAGTTGGGCTTCCTGTTTATTTATTCCATTGCAATGATGAACATAAAACCTGCATTTTTAGCCTGGTGCAGCATATAGGCAGTGTTCATTTAGTCTTTAATATAAAACCTTTTTTTGAACCACAGTTCACTAAAAGCATTTATATAAATCAAGTTAATTAGTTTTCGGCAGTTTATTTGGACACAGTCAAAATGCCTCTAGTTGTTGAAACTTCCCCATTTTTACTTAAATGTAACGGGGATAACAAATTCGGACTCCCACTTACCTGTAACAAACTCCGGAGCCTGGATTAACACCCCTGGACTCTGAACTATTGACCCAACAGCCAGAAATGTTGCCCTTCCCCACTGGCCCTGGCCTCTCTGCCTGAAACACCACATACATAAGTTGCATATAAAAAGTACAATGGAGTCAAGCTCTTAGAAGTCAAACTTGCAGAAAAAGGTTTTGTTTCACCTGATGGCGCTGTGTACTTTCACAGACTTTCAGATTCTGGGGCTGATTCTGGAGATTCTGGAAATCTTTCAGATTCTGGAGTTTTTCCACCTGGGAGGCCAAGGGAAACACGTGGGACTCAACACCTGCCTTGTCTGCTTCCCCTCAGCCTCCAGCAGGACTTTCCCACACCTCTTCCTGGTGGCCTCACAGGTGGCCCAGCCTCCCTGACAGGACCTGCTCACACTCTGCCTTTGGTTTGTACAATTCCTCCAGCTACAAGTGGAGCAGGAGGGGAACTCCCAGGTCCCCTTGTGGTAAGGGGTGCAAGGAGTGATGAGCAGCACTGTGATAAGTGAAGCAAAACCAAACAGTTTCCAACTGTGCAAGCACCTGGAAACAATTCCCCTGCTGCTGTAAGGAAGGCTTTCAACTTGGGAGGGGTGGGTGCCCCATCAAGAACTATTCCATGGTCTGTCACCCCACCCTGCTCAATTCTTGCTTCCCAGAGCCCCCAGAATCCTCTTAGCGCCTGGAAGGCACAAGTCAGGCTCATCCCTACCTGGGGCACAGCACCAGCCACAGGGCCACAGGAATGCTTTGATTGCACATTCCCATTTTAACAGGAAAAATTAAAACATACAAAGAGCCTGTGCTGGAATTCTATGTTGTTTTCCAGGTGACACCTGGTTGCTCATCCCAATACTGAATGTTTTCTTGCATATCAGGGCCTCACTTCTACCCAAAGAGGTCTCCATTTGTTTATTAACAAATAAGTTACTATTACAAGTCATAGCTCATCCTTTTCCATCATTTCAAATGCTTCTATATCTTCATTCCAGTCTGCTAATATGGATTCCATAGGCTGTACTTCATTATCCCAGTGAGCTTTGGAATTGGCCTCTGTTTGGGTGTTTTGTTCCTGAGGCTGGCTGTCCCCTGCTGTACATGCTGGCTCTGGAGCTCCAGCCTCTGTGGGTCCAGGGGCATGGGGATCCTGATCTGCCATGGAAACACTAGCACTGTCTGCGCTGGCAGGAGACAAAGGATCAGGGTCACCAACAGCAGAGCTCTCTGCTCCTCCTTTGGGCTCCTCACTGACTGCTCCAGAACCCTGAGATTCTGAAGGAGCTTCCTCGGAAGCTGGTTTGTGTGAATCATTTTCAGGTAATTTCTGGTCCATATTCTCCACTTCCAAGTCTTTGAAAGGGAAGGAAGAAAGAAAGAAAAAGTTAAAACAACCGGGGAATGCAACATTTTATTATGTATTCCAAAATCCAGGTCACTTCCCTTGGCCTAATTCCTTCAAGGAAGAGCAGACTTTCCAGTGACATGAAAATTTAATGGTATTGAGGAATATATTTTACAAGGAGATAGGAGGGAAGCCTTTTAAACACACATTTTACATGAGGGCAAACAATACACTGAAGCTCATTTTGGTTCCTCAAACTTCAGGAGTGAGTTATGGGTCAGTGCCAGTTACCCACCTTCAGTCTTAAGCAAGTATCAACTGCGTGCACTGAACTTTAACGCTGGGTTTTAAAGCGCTCCCAGATCCACCAGGATCCCACATCTGAGCACATGGGAGTTGGACAGAGTTTCCTAAGTCTACTGAACTATGCATTTGAGAAAGCCAAAGCCAGAGCCTCCCCACTCAAAGCAACTAACACATGTCTCCCATATCCCAGCTTAGCTCCCAACAAGTGCCCAATGTAGTCATGCAGATTTCTCTGAGTTTGATGTTTATGGCTTTAAGCAGGACACTGATATTTCAGGATTTTTAGGGAATTTAACTGCACATGCCAGTGCTGACATGGGATACTTACTGCTATCAAGAATGTAGTTTGGAATCATTTTACCTTTAAAGATTGTTGCTGGGATTCCAAATGGAAGCACAAGGAGGGGGAAGAAGCAGATACGGATTACAAACTCTTAAAGGCAGAGCTATCTTGTATTTAGTGTTTTGTCAGAGCACTTGGCAGTTATAAACAGGAGAGGTTTGTAAGTTAGGAAGAAACAAGACAAGATTTTGGCATATCCCCTTTGCAAACAGACTGATTTTCTAGAGATATTTGTTCTTACCTACTGTTGTTGGACACAGCAGTGCTACAAGGAAGGCTTACGAGAAACTGGATTTTCTGCTGCATTGCAACATTTCAACTGGGAATATATTAGCTTGCAATTTTCTTGCATTATACAAGAACACCCACAAAACATGTGAGGTCAGCAGCCTTATTTCTCACGTTAACCACTTCTCCTCAGATAGGTAAAATAGTTCTAGCACTTGTCTCTCTCTCCTTTTGGGTCCCAGGAATGTCACTGGGGATCTTTGTGAGGGAGAGATGTTCACAATGTAGGGCTCTGGAAACATGCTGTTCCTGATGATACTTCAAAGCAGCTGATGACAAGAAGGGTTCAAAAGGAATCCAAAAGGCTGGATTTTCTCATAAGCCAAAGTGACATTTAGGAACAACATTTCTGGATGTCACCTCATGGAGGGAGTGGATATCAATGATATGTCTCAGTTAATGTCCTGCTTACTAAAAAATCTAATTCCAGTGTCAAACAGAAAACCACAGCACCTCTGGGCTGCAGTGCAAATAATTCCTGTCCATCTTCCACTATGCCATGGCACACATGGGAGCTGGATTTACATAAATCAACTCTAACCTTACCTCTGTCTTTTGCTTTATCAGAAAGGAGCACCTCCACAGCCTCATACTCCCGGATGGCATCCAGGATGATGTTCCCTTCCTTGTTGAAGAGGAAGAGCATGGGAATGGTGATGTCATCTGTGTTCTTGCCATCCCCAGCCATTTGGAACAGAGGGGCTGTGTCACTGCTGCTGCCCTCATTGTCATCTAAGCAGAGCACACCAGAGGAAAAGCAAACTTCCCATTAGGTCAACTGAACTTGGAGCAGCCTCCCCTGCCCAGCCACTTCACAGCAAACCCCAACCTGGTGTGTTTTCCTCCACTTTTCATTTCTATCACCATTCTTCCTCAGCAGTTAGTACTGAAAACACCCTGCAATCCTTAAATTAACAACTTTTAATCTGCAAAAACTGGCAACCCTCATCCTAAGTTGTGTCTGCACAGAACCAGACAAACCCCAAATATCTCTTCATCTTCTGAAAGCATGATTGCTGTGCTTCTCAGCTTAAAGCATGTCAGCTTTCTTGTATCTTCAAATCTGTAAATTTAAGTTAAATTCACACAAATTAAGAACCTGGATTTATATTTACCTATGACAATGCCTCCTATTGCTCCAGCTTTCTGAATGTTCCGTGCCTTTTCAGCAAACATGCACTGGCCTCTCTGCATCAAAGCAATTTTCTCTTTCACTGCCTCAGGATTAGTGATCTCTGAGCATCCATTATATGGCTTAATGGTTGCAACAAATCCTCTTGTCTGTTTGGAAAAAACAAAAATAAAGAGAGAATTAGAGCACTATGGCCATGCTTGTGAAAGATTCCCAAGTATTTTTGTTTTTTCAGTCACTCTAATGCATTTAGTGTTGTATGTGTCACTACAGACAATGTGGCTTGAAACTGGAGCTCTAGAAGCAAAGAATGACTGAATGAAAACCTAATTTTCATAATCAGTGTGGGAAGTATGGTCTCTGGAAATTTTTACCCTGTGAACTGCTACTCTGGAATTCCTCTTTGAGACTGCAATGTGGGTTTTCCTACTGCTTCCCACAGAGACCCTGGCCTCTGTGGTATTGCCCTCTTCCATGCACACAGAGCCTTCTAGAAAAGCCTTCATTAGAACAACTTTCTCTAAAAAGCTTCTGCCTGACATGGGAGGGAAGCTTCCCTTAAAACACCATCTTCTTAGCTGTGCATTTCAGACTGGATAAGCTTGCTTTGCAAATCATGCTGTGCATGTGTTTTAAATCCTAAACCATGGCTGATGACTCAGGAGCAGAGCACAGACAGATAAGCCACTCAATCCCACAACTGTCACTGCTGTCATTGTCACCACTGAGCCCTGTTGATTTAATAATCACCATAATTAAATGATCACCTGGAGGATCAGCTGGATGCCCTCAAACAAAAGCAGTACTGTAAACTGAGGCTTAAGCAACAGAGAAAGGAACAGACACACCCACATCTCACATACCCCTGCTTTGTGTTTGGACAAGTCCATCCCAAACTGTGCTGGCCCAGCAGTCAAGACCACCCTGCCAAAGAATGGGTGGGAAACAATCTGGACAGCACGAGGAGGCAGCTGCTGCTCTTTCTGCTGCTGGCTGGAGAGTTCAATCATTTCCTGCATGAACCGTAAGCCATCCTCAGCATCCAGGGAACTTGCTGCCTGCAGAAAAAAGAATCAGTAAACAATTTTATCTTAAGTATTTGAGGAACTTGGGGGAAAAGAAATGGAAGTTGTCTTTCCTTGGACCACGGTTACAAAGACTTTAACACCAGGGTGGAGGCTCACTTCCACTCATGCATCGTTTCACAAAAGGTTTAGCACCTCCACCACCCAGGAGATTGAAAATATACAAATATACAGACCTCATAAACAGATAGAAGTATCTCACACTGAAAACAGTGTTTTCAGCCAAGATGCTGTTGGCTACGTCACTTCAACATGAGCAGCCTCTACCTAATTTAGTGGAATATTAGTTAAAAGCATTGCTGAGGCAAGATAATAACAAGCATCAACCTGCTAAATATAGCTACAAAATCCAGCTCATGTGCCTCCTTTCCAGAGGCTGGCTGTCCCTGCTGAAGGAAGCTCCAGGTGTCAAGTATCATTATTGCTAGGAGGACTTTGCTGAAAGTTCTAAAAAATAAAATCCTGCCAGGTCATCTTACTTGCACTGCATGCTGCACTAATTGTACTCGTCCATCTTTCAGATGAATCAAACTGACGCCCATCTTCTTCAGGATCTCCAAGTGCTCAGGATTACTGGCCATGAAATCTCTGGCTCTCAACGGTGGTTTTGGTCCATTTCCCAAACTCTCTTCTCTGCCAAAAGACATCAGAGATCAAAGCTTTAAAAAACAGATTATCCTTGAAACAGAACTCTCGTGTAATCCCTGCCATCACAAGATCGGAATTCTTGGTATACTGAGTGCAAGCTTCAGTGGAATACAACTTCTCAATCAAGTTATCTTTTTTTAAAGTTGTCTATATTATCAATAATTTTATAGTGTAAACCTTCTTCCTCAGCATTAGTAACAAAACTGCCATATACTCTCTCATATGTAAATGCTCTGCATTATTGCAACACTTACCAAACCCAGTTTGTCCCATAAAATTGCAACTCAGTTTTATTCATGAAATACAAATACAGAAGCCGTGGTTAGGGGGACAAGCTTCCTCAGCCTTAACACTGCCCTAAATTCCTCAAAACAGGTGCAGTTATGTATCGCAGCAGAATTTCCTTACTACAGAGAAGACTTTCAGAATTGTTCAGGAGACTGTAGAAATTAATTTCAGAAATCATAGAGACACTTCCCTGCAATACTCCAAGTGGGAGCTGCAGCCAAGGTATACAGCTCATTCAGATCCTTTTGCTTTGAGAGACTTGCTAATTCCAGTTGTAAACAAAATAAGTCTTGCTGAGGATGCCAGAGAAATCCAAAGTCATTTTTCCTGCGACCAGGAATCATCCCTTTGGTATATCCCAAAAGGACTGCCAGCTCCAGCACACCTTATGCTTCTTCCCTGCAGAGTCTTCTCCTCCCTGTCCCACTCAGTCCTGCGCTAACAAAAAGAGAGAGGAAATATCCATCTTACGCTCTGGAAATGCCCCGGGGACAGCTCTTATCCACCACATTCTTCAGAGGCTCACGGATGCTTTGGGCAAACATGGGGTCATTTGGGAAGAGGATCTGGGTGTTTGGACAGGTCCAGTCAAAGTTGCTGTCGTCCAGCTCTGTGTACTCTGTGCTCTAAAATGAAAGATACCGAGTAAAAAAATACAGGTTGTATTTTTACATAAAGAACATCAACAGATAAGCCTAACTTAAGTAATCTGTGTTCTGGGGACATGTGGCAGCTGAGTGCAATAGAGGGGAACCAGTGCACTGCAACTCCTTGGACAGACAAATACATTACCTATTCTAATTTGAAATTTACTAAATTTATATACAGTTTCTAGGTTTTTTTTTGCACAAGCAGCCAATCCTCTGCTGGCAGACAGTACTTCTCAAGCCTGCTCATGACAAAGCCAGTGCCCTGTATTTTATGTGCTGGACAAGTAAAGTGTGTAGTTCTGGTTTCACCTGATATTGGCTTTAGAGCGAGTGACCAGCTGCAGACTTTAGGTCATTTTTACTAAAAATGTCACATCTTTTCTTGTGAACAAAAGATTCTCCTCCTCAGGAGCCACAAAGACTCACAAGTCTAGATGAGCAAAGATGAATTTCTATGTAATTCAAACAATTTCTATTTTCAGGAAAGATGGCTGAGTGAACATCTGCACAAATTGCTGGTTTGTAACATGTGAAATCATGTGGAACATATCTGGTAGTTTGGAGCCACATTTAGCATGTCCTTAGCTTAGCAAATAACTGGTTATAGACAACCAGCAAGCTCATTTCATAACCCATAAGAATTGTAGTATTTATCTACCTGAAAAGACTCACCCCTCCTGTTTGCAACCTACTGGCCAATGAAAAATCAAGTATTTAAAGGCTCTCTAAACACCAAAACCTACAGGGCTGTTACTAAGACATGACCTTTCTTGTTTATGAGAGCAAACACAAACAGGATTTTTATTTTATTAGTGGGTTGATAGTACCAAGTATCTCTCTCACAGTTTGTTTTAACAGCACTGATTTATGCTAAAAATCATTTACACATTGCATCTCTTCAGATAAAATTCCGTAAAAGAGGAACACCTGACGTCATAGCCTCTCAGCCACTTGACACCATTTTCAATGGATTTTTCTTACTTGGATTATGCCCATTTGCAGCTTCAATTCAAATAGCTTAACAAAAAGCATTTGAGCAATTTATTCTATCTTCTCTGTTGGTCTTTCATTAACATTTGCAGTTCTCAAGAGAACAAACTAAGTTAGGCCAGCACTTAATACACCACCAGCTGTAGGAACCCTGCCTGTCTCAAAGGTATTAAATTCTTATATGGGGAACAAAAGTTACATAAAGTACTCCTTCAGACCCTTAAGAAAACTTCTTGCTTAGTTCAGAAAACAGCCTCTGTTCCCAAAACTAAAAGAGGAAAGATAAATTCTCAGGGAAAAAACATTTCAGAGAGTGTGGGATTTCCACCTTTAAGGAACATTTAACATCAAACCCATGACCCATTAAAACATAACCAGTCTTCTACATCAACATCAAATAATGAAAATTTGTCACTGCTTAATGCTGAAGTCCATCAGACAGGATGATTTTTCCAGGATACATGGCTTGACACACAATGTAAGCCTTTTCCTCTGATCCAGACATTACTGTAAAACTCTTAAAAAATGTTAAAAATAGAGGCACAAATAAGGGAATTTGTGTCCTTGACGTCTCAGACACCATCTTCTCTTTCTCTTCTTCCTTCTTCTTATTGCCTTACAGACAAATTATGTAACCTTATTGACCACAAAATCAAAAAAAGTGAGGATTTATGGTGCTTCACAGCACAGCTGTATTACTCCAGGTTATTTTGGAAGGTTAAGTATAAACCCACAAATGTTCTCATATTTATGCAATAGGTGCCTACTGCATGGACTAAAGTGATTACATATCCCACTGTCTGCAGCTGTATCTTGTCAAATTAACTCCACAGCTGCCTCAAAAAAGCTCTCAAAATTTGTTCCTGTGCTAAAACAAACAAGAAAACTTAGGTTTTAGAAAAAATGAAAAAAAAAAAAAAAAAGATGGGGACAAAATAGCCTACTGTGTTACCTTCCTATGTATACAGAAGTGGGGAATGATTTTCTTTTATCTCAAGGTTCAGCAGTACAGAATCCAGTCATTATTCCTACTCTTGGGACGGGCACTGTTAATATGATGAAATAGTGCCTATTAAACAACGTGTTCAAACTGGTGCACTTCCTCAAACTATGATCTTTCCTGATTTTTATTTCCATTTTCCCTCAAAAAATGGAAGTGTACCACAGAAACTGATTTAGACTGGATCTGTTACATACTGTATTTCTTTTAGAGATGGTTTGGTTTGTAGTGGAGAGCCAGAGTGGCAACAGATGAGCTTCTGTAGTGAAGATATAATCTTCAATGTCGAAAATCATGTCCTCCTTATCAGCAAACAGCAGATACAGATATTTAAACATCTCAGCCAAAAAGAATGAGTCCATCCTGTGGAGAAAAAGGAGATGTTCTTTAGGGAGATCCCCTCATTTCCAGAACATCAGTAAAATAAGTATTCCTAGTGCTCCATCTCTGAAGACTTCATAACTATTACTGCTGGACATAATGGCATTAGCATTCCTTCCACTTGGAAGAACAAATAAACTTCCTGACAAATTTACAGACTTAAAGTATATATAGTTTGAACATAATTTATCTATTGCTCTCAGAAAAATGAGAGGTTATTAAACTAAGAATATTCTTACAGAGCACCCTATAATCCTATTGAAACAGTTTTTAAATTTTAACAGATTGTTTCAATGCATTTACAGTTCAATACAATTACAAATGGGTAATTTAAGACTTGGTTATCAGACTGAAGACAGACAACTCCTCAAATATCAACTAATTCAATTACACAGGGCAATTTGATTTTTTTGTATTTTTATATTTTAAAAAATAGTTCTGCAAACTTCACCTGTCTTCATGACTTCCTGTACGAACATCCTTCATCGCAGCAAACCCACAGGGAACTCTGGCATACTTGTTCAAGTTTTCAATGAGGGTTTTTCCTACTTCTAGGTAGTAAGGGTCTCCCGTGGCCTATGAAATAAAAAAAAATAAAAATTAAAATTATAACCATTGCATCTTGTTTATATCCTAAATTGGATATAATTTAGGCTCCCATGGATAAGTTAAGCTGGAGATATGGTACTCAATTCTGTATTGAAATAAAACAGCAACAAAATTCTAGGTGCAAGAAAGAGTGCTCGAAGTTCAGAGGAATCAATGTGACTGTACCTTATACAAGAAGTAGGTGCTTTCAGCAAATTCAGGCCTCAGAGGATGCTGAGCCCAATGAACTCTGAAGTCTGTTGTGAATGCCTGAGGATGAATAAGAACAGACAAAAGTAAATGCAGGAATGCAAACCAAACACAGGTTTATTTGAATTCTGTTAATTGTATAACCAGCCTAGCTTTGATAAACACTTTTTTCAAATATACCCACCACCTGACACCTCCAGTCCAATCAAGTGTCACTGCACACTGACAGATGGTTAAGCAGCTGTTTCTAAATTAACACCAAAGGTTAGAAGTCAGATATCTAAAAATTTCCTAGTCTATCTATTCACTCTTCAAGTGCACTAGGAAAAGCCACTTCTGTCATATATTCACTATTTCAAACTAAGGTTTAAACCAAGTCTTTGCTTAGGGGATGGTCTGTTGGCTTAAATACAACTAGCTGACCTTTTAAAGTTTCCTTCCTAAGTACAAAACACAAAAACACGACCAAAAACCCATAAAGAGCCAAATTTCACCACTTTAAAAGCACTCAAAACAAAAACAAAAAAATCACTCCAGCACTTAGCATTCTTTGCTCTCAATAACCACACTAGGTAAATGTGATAATAATGAAAATATTCTATAACAGACATAAGTTTACACTAGAGGAAAGGCCAAATTAAACCTTGAGTCTGAAGCTTTCAAACGTAATCTGGGTCATCACAGATTGAAGACACACTTTAGTAGGCAAAAAAGCTTTTCTGTGCACAGTGGACTTACTCAAAGACTTGCAGCATCTGCAGTAAGTTTGTGTGCTGACTTTCAGTGACGTTATACAAAATTCCAGAACATTCTCGCAGCGTGTCAGACATGTAGAACTGCAAACCACGTTAAGAATGTTGTGGAAATGAGGCTTGATTTTAGTAACACATATACCTGCTAGTTTTTCAAATGGGCACCTGCGACTACTCAAATTGAGGTAAGAATCAGTTTACACAATCAAAACCACGCATTTTTGATTTACAAAATCAAAAAACTTCTACCTTACCTCTGGAAGAAAATTATGCTTTTTTATAACCTGATACAGCATCTCATGTGTTTCAATAGCAGGTCTAATATCACCCTTCAACACCTAAAATTAAAAAATAAAAGTAACATTAACTCACCAAGCATAGGAATAATACTCAAGGTTAAAAACACTCACAGCATGTTCATGTATAGCTACAGAGCAGCCACTACATACTGCAATTATTAATCCCTATCAGTGTAAGTTACAGATACTTCTTAAGAGTTTTTTAAGCAAAACTCAGTGAACTCATTAAAATTATTGCCTATGTAGAACAAGGACCTCTGACACAGAGAACCGGGCTGAAAATGTGACTTAGTTTATCTGAAAAGATGTCAGTGGCACACAAATTAGAAAATCGGTTACTAGTAAAAAGGTAGCTTAATTGAAGAATTTTCATGACTAGGAGTAAAGGAAGCAAATTACATGAGCATGCTTTTCCTGACACTCAACACACCCAAAAAGCACATTAACTTGCATCATAGCATTTGAAGTGACTGAAACACTAAGCACAGAAATCATGGACCCCCCAGAACGGCTTAGGTTGCAAGGGCCCTTAAAAGCCCATCCAGTGCCACCCCCTGCTACAGGCAGGGACACATTCCGTTACCCAAGGTTGCTCCAAGCCCTGACCAGCCTGGCCTTGGACACTTCCAGGAATGTTCTCTCACTATTTCTGAAAATATAATTACTAAGCTTGACTTGAAAATCATATATTTAACCCAGTTAATAATTTCCTTGTTATTAAAACCATCTCTACACGGGTTTTACACCTTACCTGCAATCCAGGGAAGAAAGCAAGCAGAGAATCCATCCAGGTCCGAGCATTTAGCATTGGCTTATGAATGTGAACATCAAGGAGAAGAGGTGGTTGGCTGATGTATCTCATTATGGCATCATAGTGCTGGCAAACATCAAGAAAAGCAGGAGTTTGTGTATCAAGTCCTTCTCCAAAAGAGATGGATCACCAGACTGGCATTGCATTTGAATGGAAAAGCCAGTACTACATTCACAATCATTACTATGTTTGACGGTGCCACTAATCTCTAGGTTTGCAAACAGAAGTATTACACTTGCAAAACTCACCACATTTCCAAGGAATACACATACACAAAAGATATCCAGCAGCCATGTGACAAACCAGGAACTATTACACTTAAGGCACATTTGTTTTAGCTGAATTTTAAACATGCCCTAAAGAAAGCTGAAACTGCTTTCCCTGAGCAACAGAATTCCAAAGCATATGGATCTCAGGAGGAAAAGGAGGTTAAAAAAGCCAAACAAAGCAGCTGGACCAGATGGCTTTGAAGAACTTTTAAACCCACTAGGTCACTTGCCATGCTACTGACTTCCAATCCTAAATTTTGTTTTCAGAAGGTGCAATCCTGAGCACGTGAGCCAAACTGCCAGGAAACACTTAACAAATCAAGGAAAATGCAAGACTGTGGGCCGGCCCTCAGGACCATGAAATCATCATTACACCTAAAGTGTTACAACAGACCTTTAACTACAGAATTATTCCACTTCTAATAAAAAAATCATGCTATATGTTATAAAATCATTTTATGATCTAAGATGTTATTAACAGACATTCCTATTTTCAGAAGAAATAATGCTTTTATGAAAGAATTATTATGCTAAGTTGCTCAGTCATTTATGAATTAAAAACAAAAATCTAAGTGTAGTTTTCAGCTTGTATACTTATATGTATCCTGGGCCTAAGGATCTGCAGTGCAAAGCAAGATCCATACTTCAATTTTTTTGTTGCTCCAGGACAGAATGAAATTGTACAATGGCCTGGAAGAAGAAGCCCTTACATTCTTTTACAGAAACGTTTGCAGTATCGCACTCTCCCAGATGATCTGGAAATACAGCTTCTCCCATATTGGGAATATGAATAAAGGCCTAGAAGGCTGATTTTTATTGGATGAGGTTAAAGTAACTGCTCAGGTGCTTAGGTGACAGCTAATCATCCAAGATTAGCAAAAACTCTCAGTAAAAAGAGGTGGCATTGAACACAGCAGAAGCCACAGAAATTCTGCTAAAGGTCCCTTCTCAGACTAACAGCTGACAACACAATTGCTCTGAAACTGGTATTGCAGAAGGCACAAACCTGAGCAAGGTGCTAACTTACCGTGTTAAATCTTTCCAGAAAACTGTCATCTCCCAGCAAGACATAGGCTTTTAATAAATATTCATAGTATGAATCTATTCCTGCTCCAACTCCACTATCTAGGAATAGGAGAACATAAAAAAGTGGTTTATTTTATGTAATGATATGGGTATTTTCCACATTTTCCCACTTTGATTTTAAAGGTTCTTCCAGTGAAAGGAAAAGCCTCCTTTCACTGGAATTAAGGCATAGATGGAAGCAAAGACACAATAGTCCATGTCTATGCCAAAGACTTTGCAGTACCAGTGCACATAATAATATGGACAGGCATACACTGAAGACACAATACTGCATGTCTACACCAAAGGCTTTGCACTAGCAGTGCACATAATAATATGGACAGATATGCATTGAAGACATGTATTTCACAGGATGTCGCTTCTCCCGTCCTATTTATATTTTTCCTATATATTTATAGCAAAGTCTCTGAAAATTCATCCCAAGGCATTTCCCTCTTGGTGTTTAAGAGGACCACGGAACACTTTGCCATGAATAAAACCAGTTTCTCTACCAGAGAGGGCTTTGCAGTGGCAGGTTTCTCCACTGCCTATCCCATTAACAACTTTCAACAGTCCAGGTAAGCATGCTGGTGGTATGCGAGATCTCCCCTGCCCCACAGCGCCTGTGGTGCCTGCCTGTGGGTCAGACCTCACCTTTGCGGACCCAGTCTCCAGTGTGGATGTTAATGGTGACCCCCACTAAGTTGCTGCTGCGCTGCCTCTTCTCCCAGATAAAATCCAGTGCTTTCCGGGCATATTCCTGCAACAGTAACAACACGGTATTAGGGAAACACAGACACAAAACTCTGCGATTCTTCTGGCTATTTCAATTAACATGCTGGGAAAAGAATAGGATGCTTCACGTCTAACGATTTCAGAACTCCTTCTAATCTTCAGAATATTCATCTTGTTTAATTCTGTATTAATTTTAATCAAAATTATTTCCTGTGATTAAAAAAATTATTTAAAAAAAATCAAACCTTTGAAGAAAGTCCACAAACACTACAAATCTCAATATATACAGCAGCACAGCTAAGACATCCATTTAATGAACTCAGAGTTATTTTTCCAAAATTACAAAATGTAAACAGAACACTAAAGACCTAATGCCTAAAAATAAAGTATTGTGGAAAGCAAACCTCAAATATAGATGTTCCTGTGAATCTACTTAAAGCTGCAAACTCAAGGATCAAGGTACCAGCACAAGCTGTACAGGTATCAGTTTCTGTTCCTGTTCGTGCCTCTGGATGTCTTACACCAAATTTTAAGTTAACCTAGAGAAAAATAGAGATTAGTATCTTTATTTTTCCTAGCTGAAAGAATTTACACTCCTATGATTGTACATCAAGTATAGAATCTATGCTCTTTCTAAAGACAGGAAGAAAGAGATCCCTTTGGTTTTGTTCTGCCAACTTAAGATGTGCACAGTGAACTATCCACAAATACTTAAAATATCAACCCTCCCAAACAAGAACCTGTTGCCTGGTTCACTAGCCATTTGAGTAAGAGAATATACTTTAAAAATCTAATCTGAGCAATTTTTTTTAGCAATAAATCAGGAACTCAGAACATTACAAGTGGTCCTGGAAATTTAGTTTTGTAAATATCTCACTACTCTTGGCTCCTGAGTGCCTGCAATTTATCAGCTTTCAATTTTCTGTCCACTTTATAAATACAGAAATTATTTTGGAAACATATAAAATCAAAACAACAGAAGTCTTGATTACAGCTCTAATCCTGCATTACAAAAACAGAACTTACTCTTGGAAAAGGGAGACCACTAGTGGTGTTAAAAGCAGGTAAAAGCTTGTAGCCCAGTTCCTTTGCCATGTGCAGGAGTTCACCATTGTACCACTGCATATATTCACCTTTTTCTTTCAGCATAACTGCCACTGAGTGCCCACCTAGGAGACCTCTAAACACAAGAGAAATGATCCACATCTCAAAAGGTATGTTCATCTGAAAAGCAATGACAACTCTCTACAATTTAGATTACACGTACAGAACTGCAGCCCTAGTGTTTAGAATGCTGATACAATTCCCTTTATAATCAAGGTTAGCTACCAGTATTTTGGAAGAAATTCTAGTTTATCATTGGAATCACTGATTCATCAATATTAGATAGGAATAGCAACCAAGACCTCTAAAATGGCATATAATAACTTAAAATTACATGCTCTGATCCTGCATTGAGCCCAAGAGGTCCCTTCCAAGCTGAGATAATCTATGAGGCCTAGTATCAAAATTTGGTAAATCAAACTGAAGAGAGCCATTGCTAGCCTATTTCTCTTAAGCAAACTCACTGCTCTCTCAGCATACACATGGGTTCTTAATCAGTAAAGCTGTGCCTGGAGCAGTGAAATGTGGGGCAGCTTGATCTAGCACCAATGCAGCAAGTCTTGCCTTGTATTTTAAAACCACTCCCAGGTGAACTGACAAATGCACACCTGTTTCAAATAGGTAGAACAGCACAGAAAGGTGTCTTAAAGACACTGACTAAAACACATTTTTAGGAGTTTTAAAAACAAAACTTACTCACCCAAGGACTCTTATGTTGGTTTCAAAAACAGACACAACTACGTCATTATCTAAATTAACATCCTTTATTACTTTTTGTACAGCCTCTTCAAACTCTTTGGTTTTATTTAAGACCTGGAATACAACAGTGATCAGGTGTTCAGTTCCAGTATAGCTAATGCAGTCATAGTGTATTTGTATACAGGATATTTCAGTGCACACAAAGTTACCCAAGAAATACATACATACAACTAAAGCCAGAAATACATCAGTGGTTTTTAAGGAGTGCCCTCCACTAATTGAGCCTCTTGCTTTAGACTATAAGGGAAAGCAAACTCTTTCGTGTTAAATTAGAGCCAAAAAAAGCAATATAAAAAAGCATCAATGAAATGTGAAAGAACTGCTGTGGTTTTATTACAACCAACTCCAAACTCCATCCTCACAGCACTTCCAAGCTCCCACAAGCAATAGTCACTTCAGAGTCAGAGATGAATGGTCATGAAAAAGAAATATAGAGGTAAGTCTGAGCATCAGAAGACAATCTCTTTGTTTTATCAACAGATTAAACTCACCACAAGAGTGTCCAAGGTATCGATTAAAGTCAGTGAAAACCTATGAAAGAAAATTCGAAAGAATTACTATAGATCTGTATGTGCAGGAATTAAGTGATTTTTAGTAGTAACTAAAATACAAGGGAATACAAGGGAAAAAACTAAATTCTCATAGACCACCAGCTGAAAAAATTAGTTGTACTCAACATGTTTAATATCAAAACCTCTTTCTAAGTTCCCCCAATTGTTAGTGACTAGAATAGGAGGTGACAAAGAAGCTATGGTTACAGATACATTTATTTACAGCAAAGTTTTATTTCTTGTCTCCAGTCAATTCTATTAAGAAACACAGCATAAACATTTAAGTATTTTTCTGGCCTCTGTTTCACTCATTTCTTCAAAAAAAGGAAAAATGTTGCTACATTCCAAGCTAAATTTCTCCTAATAGAAACGATTCTAACACTAGCAAGCAGTAGGCTTAAAATAAATAACTACATTATTTACTCTAAAATAGAAAACTATTTTAGCAGTGTCCAAGGCCAGGCTGGACAGGGCTTGGAACAACCTGGGCTAGTGGAAGGTGTCCTTGCCTCTGGCAAGGGGGTGGCACTGGATGCGCTTTAAGGTCCCTTCCAACCCAAACTAGGTTGGGATTCTGTGATTATTCCAGGAAAAGATAGTGTCAGGTCAGCTCCACACTGTCTAAAAGAGGAACATCCTAATGAGGTTTTCTCCAGGGCTGTTCTAGCGCATCCCAAGCTGAGGGGACATTTCCCTATCTCAGAAATTATATCTATAATTGTGTCTTAAATATGTCTAATTCCAAGAACTGCTCCTATACTAAGACACACCCACAACACAGAATAGAATTTGCAGAACATGAGGGTGCTAAAATGGAACACTTTGGAACAGTTAAAATTGCCTACCGAGGAGCACACACCAAGGATTTCAGTAAATGCCCAATGTTTGAAACCTTGTAGGCAACATGGGACAACCAAAATTCTAATTAAGTTTTCCTACATTATAGTTCTCTTTAATTTGTAAAGACATAAGGGTATTCTTTGAGTGCTGTTTTACAGGAGACAGAGATTAACTAATGACTATGCACAACTGCCGAACAAATCCACAACTTCTTCCATACAAAAGGAGAAATTATGCATTTCACATCTGTATGGAAGGCTCCTAAGTTCTCCAGGGAAACAGTACTGACCCAGCTGCCTCACCCTGTCATTTTGTGATTGCAAAGACTAGCAGAGAACACAACGGATGAGGCAGCTAGCAAGAAAAAGGTTAAGAAGTCTACTACATAATAATGTAACTAATTGTAAGATATAGAATAAAGCCTGTATACAGAAAAACAATAAATACATAAAATAATTTAATACACCTAAGGGGCTGAAACATATTTTTACTCAAATGCTAGCATGTTACTTTTAAAAAGGGTCACTAAGAAGAATGCATGACCAGGATTAAAAATACATTTTCTTGACACTTTTCATCTGCTGTATCTTTGGATACCTCCAAGGCAGCAGGACTATGCAAACCTCTACACTAAAGAACATCTGTACGTAACAGAACATAGCCAAAATAATATGCTCAATATCCTAGAGACAATTAGAAGCAGTCTTTAAGAGAAGGATTTCAGCTTTGATTAACACTATTGTGCATAAACAGTGATATTTTTAAAAAATCAGCTATTTGTTATTAAAGAATTTGATCTATAAACTGCACATATTCAAAGACATCAATTACAAATGCATTTAGAGTAGGTAAACCTTGCCTCTGATTATTCCATTTAAAAAAGGAAAAGCCAGTCCTTAAATCTACATTTTGCTAGCCACAGGATCAATATTTTGTACTATCAGCTCTCTTAAAAGAAAGAATAGAAAATATTTTCATGTCCGAAATAATATTTTACAATTTGGCAACAGCCACAGGCTATCATACACATGATAATCATTTGATTGTTTGTTTTCAGAAAACTTTCTACTTTAAAAAAAGCCCTTTAAATATCACTTACTAGGCCAGCATCATGGATAAGAGCTTACTGTTCTGTTCAGCTGATCATTAACCCTTATAACCTCTACCACTAATATATGTCAGCCCACATTTGGAAGGTTTTCCTATAGAAAATACTTGGAGAACGGTTAAAAAATTATCTTCGGATCTCATTCACTGGTCAATACTCGTCTAATTAAGGTATAATTCCACATCAGTTAACTTCATAATAATAAAAATACTTCTTACAAGTCTAAGTTTCTGGCCATATCAACTGAACAAACAAATGTTATGGGCTGCCAATTGTACTTCTATTCCTAGATGTTTACAGTGATCATTTCAGTCACTAACTTTCCCAAGGCATCATCCACATCCCCTCGACTTGGCTCCTGACCCCGCACTCGTCCACGACAAGTTAAAGGCATGAGTTCATCAGCTGGATACGCATGCTCCTGTTGGGAACAAAACAGGGGAATCAGTTGCAGTGTTCACAGCCACTCTTGGGAGCATGTCAATGGAATCCTCATCATGCTGTTCAGAAAATCTGCACGGCCATCACAGAGCCTTGCAGGTGGGAAGGGACCTCTAGAGCTCATCTTGTCCAAGCCCTCTGTTCGAGCAGGGGCACCCAAACCCAGCTGCCCAGTACAATGTCCAGATAACTCCAAGGTGGGAGACTCTCTGTCCTCTCTGGGCACCCTGTGACAGTACCTGGTCAACAACATAGTGAAAAAGTGTTTCCTCATGTTCAGAGGGAACCTCCCGTGGTTCAGTTTGTGCCTTCTGAGCACCACTGAGAAGAAGCATTGGCTCTGTCTTCTTGATAGCCTCCTAAAAAATTAACTCCCTGGAGCATTCTCCAGGCTGAACAGCCCCAGCTCCCTAAGCCTTTCTTTACAGGAAAGATGCTTCAGCCTCTCCATCACCTTGATGGTCCTTCACTGTACTCTGCACAAAGAACTCACCTGGCTGAGGGTGACAGTCAATGACAAGAGAACTCAGAAGTTCAAACAAAAAATTGGTGAATTACTATATAAGACCTAAAAGGTAACATTCACCAAAAAAAACCCTAACAATACTGAGCCTTTTACAAATACAACTGACATCAATATAACAAATATAATACTTTCTCTTGATTTCAGCAGGAAACTGGCTGTTGTACTGAGGTCTCCAGTTGTAGTGGAGAACTAAGATGTGGTAGGATAAAAAACTTGCACTGCTGGACTGAAAACTACAAGAAAACACATTCAAAATCTTTCCAAATATATGGTACAAAAATAATCTGCATTTAAGCATGAAATAAAAATTAGAAAAAAAAGAACATTCCTCTAAAAATAAACAGCTCTTACAGCAACTTCTTTTGAAACTGATCGTTTGTTTCCCTATATACCACCCTCGTGAGGGTTTTGGTCTTTGCCCAAGTCTTTGTTCTCCTCAAGTTTAACTGCAAAAGGCAGAATCTAGATCACTTTAATACAGCTCAGATGTTTCTGAGTTTCTCTGCAAAATATTCAGATAAACAGCTTAAAGATGTACACAACAAAAGCAATGTCAAAACTGAGATCTCTGGCTTAAATTTTGGATAAGAGAAGTAATAAAAAATCTGGAAAAATAAATTTTTAGCTTTACAAATAAAGAACTAGGAGCATTTTGAAAAATACAAGCTCACTTATTTTCTGTCTGCAGCACAGAATAAGCAGCTATTGGATTGAGTTATTTCCCAATTTGTCACTGGCCTCAAGCAACTGACATTTTTACATGTTCTGACAGCCTAAAAGAAAAATATTCCCATTATTAAAAATATTGTTGAAGGACTGAAAAAACCAGCAGTCTTTTCTCAAAGCTTCTGTTAACAACTAAAGAGAGGAGAAAAAAAAGAGGCAATCAAACATGAATTTTCAGTCTTCTAAACGGGCACATCTAAAATAAGTATTAATAAAAAGAGAAAATCAGATCTTTTCAGCTGGCTGTTTTAAAAACACCTGCAAAAATACTTAATTGTCCTGCTGCCAGAATCAAGTCTAATAGACTAATCTTTTCTTCAGCTTTAAACAAGCAAGTCACACTCTGTTTGTTTAGCGCTGCAGCATACGTGGCAAATAAATATCCTTTTGGCTTCAAAGTTTTCAGGATAGCTTAAGTTTTTCCTCTCCTTCAAATAGAATTTTCTTGCTTCAGATGTGGCAAGATCACTACCAGTTGCCAATTCATCACACAATGAACAGTAGAAGCACAGATCCTTGTAGTATTTTATCTAATTTTGCCAAATATATAAGTTTTCCATTTAGGAAAGCCAAGCCAAATGTTTTTCATGGAATCAGATTACAAAAATTATGACCAAAAAGCCTGATGTTTAACTGCTAAAGGTTTCAAAAGTACAGAGCTTAAATTAAAAGGAGAAACTGCACCCCTTTGAAAATCCTCTTGCTTGGCTTTCTGTCCTATCTACAGTTCTGGATCTCTCCCATGCTGCATGAAGTTTTAACTCCTGAAAATTTAAGCTTGAATTACATATTGAAGTTTAAACCATAACACAAAACCCGGGACACGTGACAAGATTCTGCCAGGTGACACAGGAGCAGGCTGTGCCGCACTAACTGATGCAACTTGAGAGTGGTTTCTGCAACAGCCACAAAGAATATGCAAGAATATCCATATAAAGCCAGTAAGAATTAATCTTTTATATTTATCTTAGTCACATCTACACATTCTCCTCAGCAGTGTATTACTTATAGAATATTTCAAAGTAATTATTATTAATGAAGTCCACTCCAAGTAACTATTCCTAATCTTTTCTAAACCAAGCCAGACCAGGGTGTGTGGAATGGCTCAAAGATCCGTAACAGGAAGACACCTGCACAGGAATCACAAGTCAAAGCAAAAGAAACCACAGACAGCATAGCCTATGATCATATGATAGCCACATCCTGGGCACAGCTTAGAATGCCTTGATGTGGCACCAGATCCCTTTCTCTTCTACACACTGCTTGTAGAAAAATGCCCAAACTGCATCTGACATGGCTTACCAAAGCCTGAACAAATACTAAATGTCATTTTTACCTACAAAATAAGTATGATCAATTTGTATTCTCCAGAATCTGATGCCTACAGACAGCTCTTCCTGAGCTTCCTTTTCCTGGAATTTCAAACCAAATACTTTACCGTTTATAGCCTGACACAAAAGAAATCAATTTGGAAAGATCCAGCATGGATTAGGAGAGTTACTGCAAGCAATTCTTAGTTACCACTCTAAAACCCATTACAACTCCCCTAAAAGTAACATTTGTTCTGGTCTTTTTAAAGGCTTTAGAGGTGCTGTTAGTTATTTTAGCTCTGTTTTTACCCCTCCTTCCCAGATATTTCTACAGAATGTCATGTACTGTAGGTTGCTTTCTCCCCTAGGTCAGCAACAACTCCTTAGAAAAACATCAAATAAGTATTTGACTTACCATATAATTGCTATATGCATGATCAAACATTTCAAGCACTTGATTTCTAAAAAAGAAAAAAGTATTAGTTGTCTGTGTCCCAATGACCTTTAATACACCATCTTACATGTATCACACTTTAATATCTGAATATCAGCCACAGGTCCTCTACTCAAGTAAATGAAATATAGAATAGTAATTTTTCTTGATTCAGCTACTCTTGTCCACTTCAGAAAGGAAAGACGCTTTCTTCACCTAATACAAAATTATTTGGGGATCTCTTAGCAAGCATATATTAAAGAAAACCCTCACATTTATTTCATATGTTTGAAAGCACAGAAATGCTTCTATATATAATAACTCAAGAAAAAAAACACATTGTTTTTTTAAGACACTACTTCTGATCATTCCTAACTGTTTCACTAAGGAACCCTTCAAGCTAAAAATGATGCTAATTTCCACCATCAATGTAATTCACAATCTCTGCTGATAAGACTGAACATAAAAGAGCCAAAACCACCACAATTATATTGTAAATATCCAATTGAGTTCAATGACTTAGAAATTCAAGAAGTAGTTTTAACTCATCAAGTGAATTACGGCATCAAAAAAGAGAATGGTGCTTTCCTAAGTGCCTCTAAGGATGTAGCAAGCAAAACCCCAAATAAATACACAAAACTGCTAGGTGATGCAGAACACAGAAAATTGCTTAAACCTTACATTTACAGGAAAACACAAATCACAACAGGTCATGGCCTGCACATACCTGGGGCATCAGATAATATTTTAAGTGCAATGCAAAAATTTTAAAACAAATTAGGGAATGGAATTTCAACTTCTTGTGTAGCCTCATGAAGAAAACACATAAAAGACTGCACAAACAAATTAGCCTGAGAACTAAAGATGGAAAACCCCAGTAACTGTAAACAAGGGAGTTAAATACCAAGTTATACCTGACAGCTGGACTTGATCATCTCTAAGGCCTTTTCCAACCTTAACTCTGTAATCAACAACTGCGAGAGTATCTACGCTGTTTCTACAGCAGACTTTTTGCATTATTGTTCTGTACAACTGACTACTGAATGAAAAGAGGACGATAAACTGCCCCAGTAACATATTAAGCCAAAATACGCTTGACTGCAAATCTGTTTAAGGAAAATCCCACTCCACGCAAGAAAATGTATTTTCACGTACCTTGTAATATTTACCCTTCAATTAAAAACTACAAAAAAAGAAACAGCCTTTTACATGTACATGCACGAGGGACCGGAGCAGTTTGGGTTACATACAGGAACTAGGCAGAACACACGTAAACATTTACCTTTTTTATGACTCCCGTACTCTCACAGAGGTACGGCCATAATTACACCGAGTGGGGATTTAGGCTTACTTTCACCCCTAGCTCCACGTAAGCCCTGGCTGAAACCTGCAAGGCGAGCTCCCAAGCACTGGTGAGTTACAAGTTCAAACAGCACATGGCTTGATCCCACACCGGAGAAGGGGCCGCGTGTCACCAACAGCCGGGTAACCTGGCCCAAAATACCCGCCAGAGTCCGGCTCAAACAGCTTAAATACGGCTGGGCACCGATGCTACGCGCGTCCTCTGGAGTGTTCTGGGGAGAGGGAGGGACAGGGAACGCCGTCCCGAAGCTCTGCGCCCGCAGCCGCCCGGCCCAGCCCAACCCAACCCCAGGGGCTGCACACAACCCCTGCCCAGCACGGCGGGGGCCCAGCCCGCTGTCCTTCCGTCCCTCCCTCCAGCCGCCCCTACGCTCACCCCAGCCGGCGCTTCTCCTCCCTGCTCATAGCCCCGGCGCCCGGGACGGCCGCCAGCATGGAGGAGGCGGAGAGTAGGCCAAGAGCCAGGAGCTTCCAGGGCCTCCTCCAGCGGGGCACCCGCTCCCCGGCACGGCAACCCGGAGCTGCACTGAGGGCCATGGCGGCCGGCCGGGTGCCCGCTAATCACGCTGCGGGCCCATAGCCTCTCCCGCAGCTCCCGGGGCAGGAAGGGCCCGGCCCGGCCCGGCCCGGCCCAGCCCCTCCGCGCGCGCCCGCGGGGGCGTAGCCAAGGAAACGGCCTCGCGCCGCCGCTGCTTCCGGCACCGCCCCCCAAGCGCGCGTCGCCGGGCCAATGGGGGAGCGTGGCGCGGGGGTCACGTGCGCCGACAGGGACGCGTAACGAGAGGGTCGACGTGGACAAAGGTGGGAGAACTACAGTTCCCGGCGTGCCTCATCCCCTTTCCTCGTCGCCCGCGCTCCCTCAGGCGCTGCCCGGAGCGGCTCCCAGCGAGCCCCAAGCGCGCCCCAAGTGGCGAGTGTGCCGGGCAGTCATGGAGCGGTTCGGGACCGAAGGGGCCGTACAGATCAATTTATCATGGGCAGGGTCGTGATTAGAGCCCCGTCCAGCCTGGCCTTGCACACACAGGGATGGGGCAGCCACGGCTTCTCTGAGCAACCTGTGACAGGGCCGCACCACCCTCACGGCGAAGAACTTCCTCCTAAATACCCAATCTAACACTCAGTTTGAAGCCTTTCCCTCTCACGCAGTCACTCCCCTAAAACTTCCTCTCTGCGTTGCCCGCAGGCTCCTCTCAGGCAACGGAAGGAAACATCTCTGTAGCTTCCAGCTGCCTGAGGAACATTTCTTTAATGAAATCTCCCACTCACAAAAGTAGCATCTCAGCAACGGAAGGGAAGAGCGTCTTTATTTCCATGACAAACGTTTGTACAGAGCTCCAAATAAATACAATGTGTTTCATGTCCTGGCCTTTAACAGTGGAAACCCCATGGAATTCCATATCCCAGCCCGCTCCCCATCAGGGCACCCGACTCTTGACCATGGGTCGTGAGAGGTGATTTATTACAGTTCCCAGTTTGTGAAGGCAACTGCAAGAAAACAATAAAAACGATGGAATGGGTGCATTATTACCATTTCTGATCAGTGGTCTCACATAACCTTGCAGATTGCTGAGCTTTTCTAACCAAGCTGTTGCTTCTAACCACTTGTGGTAAAGACTAGAAAAGCACAACTTTATCCATTTACAAACAGGCAGAAAATGCCCAAAACCAGGAAAAAAATACCCTGGCCACGAGGAACTGCAATTTAAACTGCAGAACCAGGCAATGAAGCTGAATCTTCCCCATCTCTGCACATCTCACTGGTGAAAAACATCTGAGCATCTGCATTCAGCAATGCAACTCATATCACAGGAAAATATTACCCAGATATAAGCCTGCCACAGAAATAATTCCAAAATTACCATTATGGGAATACTTATGCAAAATACTCTCTGTACATATGTATCTAATTCATAGTAGAATGAATTAGTTTCCTTTTGCAGGAGACTGCAGTGTTCTTTGCTGCCATGCTAATTGTCTTTCATACAAAAAAAGTACAAAAAACTCATCATGTTCCCTAATTTTAGTTTAAAAAGGCTGCTTGCTGCTGCTTAGTTTGAGCACTTTATAAATTTGAAGTCACTTAACACTCAGTAGCAATTAAAAATAGTTAATGATCTGTAAAAGTAAAGCAGCTGACAGTGAAATAACCAATGATTTGTAAAAAAATAATTGGCTGGCAGAGGTTTGCATGTTTACAAATTAGTATTTTGCATGAAATATAAGGAGGAAATTAGTCAAAGTACTTCTTCAAGGAAAACATCTGTGACCTTCACATTTCCATACCGTAGTATAGCTTCTAAGATAAATAGGAACTGCATTTATTTTACTGCAGTGACAGAGCAGTTAATCCTGTTACTCAACAAGGTCCCTTCCTCAAACAGTAATATTTTCCTGTTCTTCTAGTGTAAATTTTCTGTTAGTATTGAAGAATATTTTGATAACATTAAAAGACTGCACAGTTTGCTGAAGTTAAATGTTAACACATATTATGCTCTCCGGACTTTGTTATTTCTTCCTGTGTCTTTATGGGCATAAATCCTGCAGTCCTTGCTGCAATTATAATTAATCTTTGCTGTCCTGTATTGTATGACATTTAGAAACAAGCTCAAAACATCGGGCCAGAATTTCAAGGTGCATTAAACTGACCTCTAAAGTGAGGTCTTGCATTTGAAAGGCCAATTTACTAAAACACTGGGTTTCATCTCCAAGCTTTTCTTGCAAACTGAGATGGAAAGAATACATTTAAGCAACTCTGAGCCAAGATAATGGTTTGATACATACCATGTGTATGAAAGCAACCATCTCATTTTAGTAACTGCTTTTGTAATGTGATTCTGCCCTTCAAAATCTAAGCATATGTAAAACCTCTGGCTGCCTGTCACTTCAGTTAGCATCTGCATTAGAAATTATAAGCAATGGTTCTGATATTTCAAAATTGTTTCCACTTATTATGTGATTTCCACACCTTAAAAAGGTCTACAGACCTAAGTAACTCAGTGTGAATGGGAATGGCAGGACTCAATATTCTGTATGAACTAGTTGTAAGTGAATCTGTTTTATAGTGGGATTTAAACCAGAGAAATGCTGTCTAATGGTTATAGATATTGTAAACATTCTCTCCTTCCCCTTACATAAAACAAAACAAAACATTATAGCCATAAAATGCTCTGGAAGACTAAATAACCCTGAAGTGCAGAGAGGGACTGAGAAACCTGCTCCCATACTTCCCCCTTTTTAAATACAGCAATGAGAGAAAAAAAACCCTAAAAATATGTGTATTGGCTTGTCTTTGATATCTGCCAAAATGTGAAAATAATTAAGTAATCAGTTTGCAGAGTTTGCACAGGCTTTTCAGCAATCTACTAAATCAATTATTTGGTTCTGTTTACTACTAAAAAATATTTTTATTTCCTGTATACTGCATGCAAATGTTAAAAGCATCTTCGAGTATGTATGTACCAGCAACCAGAATCAGAGCAGTACTGGTCAAAACTATGCATTTAAAAATCAAGAGGATCCCTAAGAAGGAGCTAAGTCGTTAAAATAAGTTGATGATAGTTGGGTATTTGAAGCATTTAGTGGTCACATTTTCAGACTTTTTCTCTAGCTTTAAAAGGGAGCAGATTTGAAATGACAGATGAGGTTCCTCAGCAGTAATCTGGTTTTATCCAAAAGGACCCATCCCTCAGGAAGGGATTCCTGGGAAACCTGCAGGAGCTGGGGACACAACAAAGCACATTTCCTCCAGTCCTGACCTGAATAAGTATTCACAACTGAACAGGGATTACTGCAGGGCTGGGCTGAAAGCTGCTTTTTACTCCTCTGAGTTTTGCTGTGCAGAACCATCTTCTCGGTGTTCTGGGAGAATCGTTTTTTCTCCTGTGCTTTGAATTGCTGCGTGTGAAGATGACTGATCTCCTGGATCCGCCTCTCGGTCCCCGGGCTCTGTGAATGCCGTGCCCTCTGCCCTGGGCTGCCCTTGGTGCTGCTGCGGCACCAGGGAGACCGGCTCCAGCAGCCCTGGGCCCGGATGTGCTCTATCCAGGATGGGCATGTCCCTTGTAGCTGCATGTGCAGCAGGGCTCAGAAAGAAGCTCTGTGTACCAGTCTCCCCTGGGACAGCGTTGCTGTTCCCTATTCCTTCCTCCCCATACAGCCTTTTGCCTTCCACTGCATTTCCCGTGTGTTCCTCTAGCTGCAATGTCTCACCTCCCGCACCCGTGTACCACACACTTGGCTTGCTCTCCATCTCTGCCTCTTGAGGCAGAACCGAGGCCTCCACCAGCCACAGTGCTTGTGCTCCCCTGGGCATGCTCTCTACACTTGTACCATCTGTCTCCAGGCTGGCTGAGGATTGTAGCTCCTCCTTGAACTCCACACATTCTGCTGCATCTTCACTCCTCATCTTCTGGCTCACCTGAATTTCTGCCACAGCCACTTCACTCAACTCGAAGTTCCTATCATGGTGCTCCTGCAACTTCAGCAGCTTGCTCTCACAGACCTCCTTAATGTTCTCAGCTGGAGTATCTGCTGGGATCTCAACTGTCAGCATCAGCAAACTCCTTATCTCATTCACGTCATTGGGGGATTTACAACTCTTCTTTTGTGACTGGTTTTCCTTTTCATGACAATCCCCAAACTTTCCTGTCTTCCCTGTCTTTTCATCCTGGGAAACAATCTTTGTCTCAGTACTCTCACCACTTTCTTTTTTACTGTCTCCTTCAAACCCTGTTCCTGCTGCATTTTCACTTTGAGATAATTTTTCCATAATTTCATTTTCTAACTTGCTTTTCTTTTCCGCACTCCCTAAAATCTCTGTATCTGTTACACTTTCAGGTGGGAAAGTGAGCTTTATCTCAGAAACTTTTTCCTTTTCCTGTGCTGTGCTTGCTTTCTCAGTGCCACTGACAGACACAGCAGCCATTACAGGTTGACTCTCTGAAGTCATCTCTTCCTCTGCTGCTCCTTCAGGTACCTTAAGTTCCGTTTTTGGACTGGTTCCAAAATTTTTTTCTGCAGTGTCAGTCCCAGAAGCTACTTTTTCCTCCACAGCTTTCTGTTGTGCCTTGAGTCCGCTCTCACTGCTCACTACATACTCTGATTTATTCTCCAACGCACTTTTTCCCTCTGCAACTCCTTGTTTAGTGTGGCCAGCCAAAGGGGACTCCAGTTTGTCATCAATGTCTGTAACAGCCACTGCTTCCCTCCTGCTGGTCTGATCACCAGCTGCACTAATAGAGGCACCTGCCTCTTTGTCTGGTGACTTTCCCTCATCAGCATCCTTCTCCCACAGAATTTTCCCTGTCACAATGAGTGTTTCATTCCCGTGGATCTCAGTGTCCAACCCCTCGGCTCGGGCTGCCATGGGCACCTTAGTGGGGGTGCCTTGTGCTGATCCTACAGGGGTCCTCAGCTCCATCAGGCTGGACATGCTCTCGCAGGGCACATTCAGGTTATCCTCAAACAGGTTGTGCTTCCCCAGCATGGCAGCTTCTGTGATCACTGAATATAAAACAGAAACACCAAATTGCTTTGGGAAGGCTGACAGAGTCACAGGGAAGAACATACAGTGCTTTCTCAAGTTTATGTTGTACATTTTGATATTAAAGACAACACTAATATTCATTTTCAGCTTCCTTTTAGTTCACATTTCTTTTCTGGGGATGCAGATTTTAGTTTTTGAATAATGGCACTTTAGTATTGACCTAAGCACTTCTGAAGCAGAAGATCCACAATGCACAAGGGGTAATGCTTCAGTGCAGAAGGATTTGCATTGAATATGCCAATAAAAGTGTACTGGTTACAATTATACTGCTGTTTTGGAATGGAAGTGCCTATGGTCTGCAAAAATATTCTGTGCCGTATATCTGCTTGTCTTTTATCCCGGGTATAGAAAGACAGACATATATAGAGAGATACAAGTATTTTATAAATATTTATATAAAAAGCGTTTATTAAGAATAGTTTCGTTTTCTGACACAGAAGGAGAGAGAGCTGCAAGGAGTACTGCACTGGCACAATTGGCATAATCTTGCCATTTAGTCATCACAAATCTTTAAAAGTAAGGACAGAATTTCCTTCCTTGGTCCAGGGAATCAAGATCAAGTGAAGTTGCCATAATTACATTTTGTTAGAAAAAGGCTTGTGCCAAGCCTTGAGTCCCACAAGTTTAGTAAAGCTGCCCCATAATTCAGATTTTAGGGCTTGCAACACATCTTCAGTGAATGAAATGAAAAAACACTGTAGGTCTGTAACTACCCAGTGTTGGATAAAGTGGGACAGGAATAGCCAGATGAGGACTCTGGGAAGCTCTGAAGGAACAACTCATGGGCCACAGGCTGCAGTGTTATTCCTGTCACCTCAAGAATGTTCTCTCCTTTCAGGGCCTCACCTCAAGAATGTTCTCACCTTTCAGGGCCTCTTCAAGCAGTGTCTGATATAAAATCTCTTCATATACACTCTCTACTTGGATCACACTTGTGTAATCAGCAAAAATGTACTGCTCATATCTCTGCAGCTCCTGTGCAGGTAGGGAAGAAAGGAACAGATGGAGAAAACTGAGCCAAATAGTCCTACTGCAACCAAATAATTTGGAGATGCCATGGAGCAGGGCTTGCAACACCCTGTGACAGCTCCTGGAGTGCACTGTTTGAACTCCATGAGCTACATTCCACAATCAATTATGTACTTATCAAACAGAGTTCCTGCAGTACAACCACAGTTAAAAGCACTACAGATCACTGCCTGCTGAAACAAACAGCTGCTGAAGAAATGCCTCACAACTTGTTTGTCCAAGGAGGAAAATCCATGGAGCACGAGAGAAGCAGAGCTTGGTTTTGTTTTTCTAATAGGTGTGTAACCTATTTATAACTTTGAGCTCCCTGATTTATACCCAACAGGCTGTCTAACTGAATCATTATCATCAAGCAGCTGCTAGGTGGTCTATAAAAAGTAAATTAAGTGACCTCTGCCCACTTGTAAAAGAGGCACCTACATAAATCAAATAGAGGTTTTCAAGTGAAAGGTCAGGACTTGGCAGGGCCTGTCAGCTGTGCCACACCTTGGGTTTTACAGCTGGCTGCTCATTTCTGCAGAGGCACAAATACAAAAGGCTGGCATGAAACTAAACAGAAAGAGCTCATCAAAGTTTGCTCCACCACTGCTTCCTCTGTGACAGAGACATTAGATGTCTCCATACATATTCCAGGTGATAAAACGCTTGCCCCTGTGCACAAACACCCTGTCTTGAAGGCATTGCTGATGCTCAAGAGACTATTACTTTGGTGATCCTAAGGAAAGGAGAGTGACGTACAGAAGAGACTGATTTTAAATATATTCTTCAAAGTTGTAAATTTTAACAATCCCCACTCAAAGACTCACAAGGGTAATTTGGCAAAATGCTTGGTTTTAAACTTGTTTTTGAAACTGAAACAAGCTGGGCGTAACCAAGAGCAGCACATGGGGTGAGAGCTCAGAGCCAAGGGGAGCAGATGAACATCCATGGAAAGAAAAAGGCAGGAGGCCAGGACAGCTTGGGGCAGTCCCCTTTCAGCAGGCACAGGATAAGGCAGAAGGGTGCCCAGGGCTTTTAGAGGTTCAGGTTATTCATTCTGAGCCCAGGTGAACAGAATTCCAACCAGCCTTTGCTGCAGCCACACAGATACCACCTCCAGCAAACTGATGTTTGCTGACTGAACATGTTCTGTCTGATTAGGGGAACAGAGATGGTCTCTGATTATTTCCTAACTGTTGTGCAGCCCTTGCACTGAATACCACTGACAGCAAGGGCTGTCTCTTGCTGAAGGAGTTAAGCACGGGCTGGGCATGGTACTGGACATTCCTCTGGGTGCTGCTGCAGAGGAGTTAACACAAGGCCCAGCTCAGACCAGCATCTCAGCTGTACAGAAGAACTCAGTTTCAGGGACTTCAGATCTCTAGGGAAGGAATGTACCAGGGATGGGCAAAGGACTTCAACTGCCTTTGAGAAAGCAAAGTGTACACACAGTGTCCCTATGTCCTGAAATCTTCCTTGGTCAAGTCTCCACACCTGCCAAACCCATAAAGCTGCAAATTTGAGCAGGCAGGAAATCTGCACAGTTCTCCAAAAGAAAACTGCCTGACTGTGTTAAGGAATTACTGCCAAAATGCTGTTCCTCCCCAGCCTTTCATTATTGGTTTTTAAGGTTTTCAGTCACAGACACCTACTGGTTTGCATGTTGAAGCCAGTGTCTTCTGCATTGTGGGCAAGGTAATCTGCACCAGTGCCTCTTGGAATATCTTCTTGCGAATGGTGTTGCTGTCGTAGTCATATTGCTGCCAAAACAGACCAGAAAGAACAAGCCAACACATACCTGGGGTTATTCACCACTCCCACAGGAACTGGTTCCTGTCAGCCCATAGCTGCTGCATCACAGATGCACAGTGGTTTGAATGGCCAAGCAGGTTGGTCCAGCTTCTACAAAATCCCTCTAAAATCTACTGTTCTGGTATCTCTTTTGCCTCTTTTAACTCTTAAGCTAGAAACAGCCCTCAATTGCCCTATCCAGGTGTTCCAGCACTGCCCTTTCTGAGAGTAACGAATCTTAGTGGCAGGCTAATCATAAAGTTAATTAAAAATTATTTCTCTAGATTCACAGCATATTAATAATCTGATTTACCTACAATTAAAGGGACTGCACATGCAAATACTTTTATAAGTGTCTGCCCAGAACTAGGTTTTATCCCCCAAATGGACAGCTTTGCTAAAGTGCCACCAAATCAATATTTTCAGCTGAATAGTAAAAGCTTATCTTCTTTCAAATTATGAGGTACATTCATATAAAATATATTCTCTGTTTCCAAAAAGGCAGCCTGCAAATGTGCTACATGACATTTACCTTCAGCACTCTCAGCTTGACTTTTTCAATGGCTGTTGCAACTTTGGCCGAGTCTGCCTGGCAGCTTGGAGAGAACAACTGCTTAAAAGTATAAACTGCATTTTCCATCAGCTAAAAAGAATAGTTAAAAAGATCTGTTAAATACCAGTAACATCAAATTCCTGCAAACATGGTAAGTGTAACTGTTAATTTAAATTGTGTTTCTGAGAAGGTGGTCTGAAGAGCACAGAAATGCTGCAATAAATAAATAAAATTAAAGCTGTGGTATCATTATCATGCTGTCCCAGCTTTCTTGTACAGATTTGATCTCATGTCACTACCCAAACCGATGGTGACAAAGCCAAAATATAGAATTGATTATCAGTGTATACAGACCACAGTCAAAACTCATTCTCCCTAATAAGAAGACTCCCATTAACTTCTATCATTAATCATTAATAAACAGTATTTAATAATTATACACATAATTTTCAGTATCTTTCATTATGATACAAATAATAATAATCAGCAAAAGTCACACAGAGTGCAATCACTTCTCACAGAGTAATGCTAAATTGGCATTTATCATATTTTCAGCTTCTCATTAAGAATATTACTCCCTTACTCTGAAGATATTTCAGAGAGGTCTGCAAGCGGTAATGGAGTTGAATGACGCTTTGCCTTTTCTTTTGCTGTTCCCATTCAAATTTTAACATCTTCTTATTGGAGAAATACAGAGAGATATGCAGGGGAGCCATTCCTTCAGACAGCTGACCACCGTGCTCCCAGATTTCCTAAAACTGGCCACTAGAGGATGCCAAGCTCTCAAGGCAAAGAATCCTGCTCCACCCGAAGCACATTTTAGCCACATACTACACCAACACAGACATGTCTGATGTTATTTATGAAATAAACGTCCATGGACAAAAAGGAAAACTAAAAAATATTTTTATGAGGGAAATACCAGCCTTTTAAAGAGGAAGATGCAATAACAGCATGTTTAATTGTGCTATAGTTTAACTTATTTCTTGTTAATTTTATTTCTTGTTCTGTTCAGGAAAAAAAATCTCTTGGTTTATATGGGATTTATTTTCTGTCTACTTTTTTTGTCTTGACTCATAGTTTTCACTTTATTTGGCAGCATTTTGGAATGGTACCCCCTGATAGTCCAGACATGAAATCAGAATTTTATTTCTGAGTAATTCCTTGGTTGCTGGTCCTGGCTACACTCAGAAGAGCTGCTTTTAGGAAAACTCTATCCTAGCACTGTCCTAGGCACTTGTTTTCCATATTCATAACTTAGACTCCGTAGATCTGGATCAGCTCCATTTCACAAGATTACTGAGAAGATTAGTAAATTTCCCAAATACAGATTAAAACCACAGGGTTCAATTTAGAGGTCCAAGGCCAAATGTGCCTTGTGATCTGGCAACTGAAATCAGTCCACTGGCCAGCTCCTCAGAGACTTCTGGCCAGGCATCCAGGAGGAATCCAGGCAAAGCAGATTTATAGCCTATACAAATACACACATGAAGGGACAAAGAGGTGGAGTTGAGTTCACCAGTCCCCTGAAAAGTGAGGCTGGATAAAGCACCTATACCCTGAGATGCTGTCTGTCACCAAGTTTCTAACATTAATTGCTTTACTTTATATTAGTGAGAAAATAACTACCAAGGAGGAGACATTTCATTCTGGTAAAACACATTTAAGACCCTTCCTGAAAAATTGAGCCTTGAGACAGGGAATCAGTTGAATTTTAGCCACCCTACTAGTTACATACATAACTTTCTTGGGTGCTGAGACACTGGGAATTCAGAACCTGGAAATTCAGGGGAACAGATGATCCATCCAAAATTTTCATGCCTTGCTGAAAGACTCACACACACACACACACACACACACACACACAGAGTATATAAATACTCACAAATATAAGTGTCAAGCAGCTTCTAGGTGGTTTTCTCAGGTTTTGGTACCTGTACCTTGCCTGAGAGACACTGTGGAGCTCTTCTCCAGCTTTTATCAAGATTATTTTGAAGCGGATTAGCAGGACAAACCTAACCTGTTCTCCCAGGAGGAAAAACTGTATCTTACAGTACCTCTTGCATGAAGTTCTGTGTCCTCTGAATCACAGAATCTATGTGACAGAACTTGAAGTGACTCTTGAAGTCCTGCAGGAGCTCCTGGAGCAAGTTCACTTTCAGATAGCAGGGTTCCATTTTCACAGAGTTGAAGGGCAGGGTCATGAATTGATCCATGTTCTTCATCCCCATGCAGGTTTTGTGAGAAAGCAACAGAGATGAATTTTTAATAGAGAATGCAACCATTTGGCTTTAACCCAAATTCTGGTATCTGCACTCCAGTTGCACAAACACCACAAGACTTTCTAAATGACAAAACCAAGTGCTCATGTGCTGCCACCTGAGAAAGCAAATCCTGCTGCCAGCCAAGGTCTATCCAGAAGGTCTGTGTGCTGATATAAAGGCTCCAGCTCTATTTTATCTTACCTCCTTTAGCCTGATCATGTCATTGGTCTTCTGGAAGTCCTGGATGATTTCATTCACTTCCTTATCAAAAAGCAAGCGCACTTCCATGAATCCGGAACTGACAGGGCCCATGAGCTCCTCCAAGATGGAGGCGAGAAATGGCTGGATATTCTCTGTGCAGCACTTCTGGGCAGGCTCAGAAACAATGGCTGAAGGGTCACACAGAACAACAGTTACATTTAGAGACAGTGAAAGAATTGGAACTTATCTCTTTACAGTTAATTCAATGGTTTCATATTTTTCTCTGGAGTCACATCTCCACAGAAGTGATGAGGGTATGAAAAGAGTTCAGAGCTTTATGAGCGACAATGAAAACTCTTGTCCTAAGTCTCACCTAAGCAAACACTGGCAACTGGGGGCACTGTGAGGGCAGAGGAAAGGGCAGCTCTGAGTACTATCACAAGCTATTTATTTATTATTCATTTTCCAGCTTAAGCAACACCAACAACATTTTTCCTGCTATTTACATTCCTTTTTATATTCATGACAAAATTACGATTACTTCATGTTAATTAAAAACCACCTAAGAATTCCTTTGGCTTAAATGTACTTTGGAAGCCTGTGCTTGTCACATATCCAGAACCTGCTTTCGAGGTGCATTCCTAGAGATCAGGTCTTTTAATTATGCTTGTGTGACCTGTATCTTCACTGCTTAAGACTGTGCAAGTGAAAATGAAGGCAGAATGAACAACTCTGATCAGGGTACTCAAAATCTCTCAGCTCTAATTTTAAAAGACCTGGTATTTTCACATAAACAGTGGCCACAGGTATCAGTTCCCATCAAAGGCAGCAGAGGCTCATTTGTGTTCTGAAAATTAGTGTCTCCAGCTGGATTTCTCAAAACACACAAGGATTTTAAAACAAGCACATATGTTAATTTGAGCAACACAATGGGAAACATTGGAGAATTGCTTCAAAGCACAGCTGTTCCTCTACTAACCTTTGATTTTTCCAGCTAAGAAGTTCTTGGAGTTCAGAATCTGATCCATGTCTGAACGAATGGTCCCTTCAAGAGTTTTTGCAATATCTCTACATTCTTCTTTCAAGGTACTTAATCCTTCTGCCACCTGCTTCTGTACTAAGCCATAGGTTTCTTCTATGATCTGGACCCAAATCAAATCGAGAAGCAGAGATCAGAATCAGCATCCACAGAGAGCTGCTATGAACAACAGCTACTTCGCAAGTGTCCGTCCTTACCCCAAACCAGGCCCGTTTCCTGTCATTCCTCTTTCCCTTAATTTTAGGCAGGATCATTGTCTGGAGGTTAGGCAGCAGTTCCTCCATCACCAGATTGCTCAGGATCTGTATGGTCAGAAGATGAAAATGACAAGTTCACACCCTGTTCTTTACCTGAAGGCTGAGCACTGCAGCACAGAGTGATGTGTGCAGGCATGACACAGCGGCTCAGCTGTCCCTCCCAGCTGCCAGGAATTACCCACAGAGGCTTTGCACTCTCTCTGCCTAGATTTGAACTGCAACTCCTTTCTTACCTATCCCACTCAAATGCAAATAAATATGCAAGACTTAATGCTTCCCACTCCACATTTTTATTTATAGACACTGTCCCTGGCCTGAGAAAGCTGCACCATCAACTCAGCATAATCCACATTCAGGCTTACATCCCTGCTGCACCCAGCTGCTGGCTGAGTCAATACAGAGTGCAAAAACACCCCTCAGCTTTCCATTTTCATCATGCCAAGGCTTTTTCATTCATGTCAGTACTTCCAGACATTGCACTTCATGTATTACAGCTGCCAGAGGGATCTGAGGCATGCAACAACACCAGCAAAGGGAAATGGCAGGAACTAGAGCAGCAGGTAAAGAAGGCCTGACTGCAGCCCAGTGTAAAACAGGGCATAAACAGCCCCTATGGAAATACAACACACAATACCCTGCTTTAATATACCTAAAATATGCAATACACTTTTATTGTAGTTTCATTTAAGTACTTATAGATCATGCCACAGCAGCATTTCACATTCTGCTCTGCTGACTCAAATGTCTGTCAAAAGCAATTCACTAATTCAGGTCCTAAACTGATGGCTCCCTTAAGAAAGATATTGTGAATAACCTGAACTCTCACAAATAATAAATGTGACAACAGATCAGATAGATTTAAGAGCCAAGGGAAAGGCATGAAGCTGTTGTCAGGGGAGGGTTAAGTTGGCTGTCAGGGAAAGATTCTTCCCCTTAAGGGTGGTGGGCACTGACCAGGCTCCCCAGGGAATGGGCATGGCCCCAAGGCTGCCAGAGCTCCAGGAGCATTTGGACACTGCTCTCAGGGATGCATAGGGTAGGACTGTTGGGGGGTTCTGCAGGGCCAGGAGCTGAACTGAATGGTCCCTGTGAGTTCTTTTCAGCTTAAGATATTTTGTGATACCACAATTTTATATTGTGAAGAATCTTGAGTCCCCTGGGAACATTTTTAAGGCATAGGTGAATCTTCCCTCAGGTGCCTGGGCTCATGCTCCTATTCCAGTCATGCTGCAGTCCCAATGTGCAGTGACACTGTGAGGACTCAGCCACCATAAGCAAGTGTGAGCAAATACATTTCTTGGCATTTTGCAGGGACTTTTACAGCAACAAATTTCAGCCTGCTTGCTCCAAACCACTCACTTAGCTTGGATATTAGCCTAAAATAATTACTATGTTTGGTCCAAGCAGGCCATGAGAACATACTATACTTGCAGAATGAATTATTGCTAAGAAGATAATAGCTGGAACTGGGCTGGATGTCTTCTGATTACAGCTCTCTTGAGGCATATGGGTTATGAGTAAGTTGTTGGCAAGCTACAGGAAAAATAAAACATAAAATGAAACTAGCACTATAATAGCTCCATAACATGAGGGAGGAGAGGAGAAAAACCCTCAAGTAACTCCTTAAAGTAAAGGTTTTATTATCAAATGTTAGCAGGGAATTTCCATCACTGACATGATGGCAGTGAGAAAGACACTGTTTATAGATCTTTCTCCAGATTCCACATTTTTCAGCATTTCAGAGGTTGGCTTCTTCTAAAAAAATAATCTAGTTTTTTAAAAGAAACCACTCTCCTTAAGGTTTTCTCCATTTTCCCAAAGAGAAGCCAGATTTCATCAAGGAAAACAGCCAGCAGTTGGCACTAAAGTAAACAAGTAAACATTTGTTGCTGAGTTCTCAGTGTTTGGGAAAAAAAATCATAAATCAGGGTGTAAATAATGAAGCCAGTGGGATTGTGGGGTAATCTCAGCTACTATGAATGCTCTAAAGCTGGGTACCCAAGTATGGACCCAGACCCCAGGCTTAGCATTTCATTTCTGCAGAACTGAAGTACACAGATTTTTGGTGTTTAAGTGTAACTGTTACTATGGAGTCAGTTTCAGAAGCTTTTATTAAAAAAGGATTATTGCTTACATATGAGTAAGAGGTGTCTTAAAATCTCAGTATTTCTATCTGCTTAGTATTTCTCAGTATTCTAAGAATAGTAGTATTCTATCTACTTAGTATTTCTATCTAATAATTTTCTTTTTTAAGATGACTTTTTTTGCCAAAAGAATTTATAATCTTCACTATCATCGGAGCTGCCATACCCAAAGCAAAAAACCCCATCAGGAATATATTCTTTTACCTCGTTTTCATTGCCAGTTATCATTTCCCATGTGCCATAGTGGCCTTTCTCCTGTCGGAAGAACTGAATGGCCTCTAAGAATGCCTCCTCTTCATATGTTGTTCGTTTGAGAAAGTCTGGAGAAAACAAAAAGCAACATAAAGGATTTACCCAGAAATAACCTTTAAAAAGTAACCATCCTTTTCTGATCCACTTCCCATTCCACATGCACCTAGCAGTAGTATTTTTAAATCATTTACTAAGCCTGAAAACCTGGAGATCTTAGATGTTCACTAAGATTTTGAAGTGCATTAACATAGGAAAGCTCATTCATTGCCTTTACACCTGTGAGCAATATAAAGTGGCACATAGGAAGACTCTGACAGTGTGTGGCAGGACCAACTGCTGGGAATTCTTCCTCATGGTTTACGATAATGATAGGCAGCTCATTAGATAATGTGCTGGTTTGGCATGGGTTGACATTTAGTGGAGAGAGAGAAAGTTAACTTATGGAGTGATCTTTCTGGAGAGACTGCTGGGAGCTTCTTCTGTGTCTGGAAAAGGGCCAATAGCTAGCTAGCTCTGAGAATAGACAGCTTTTTAAGTCATTTAGAAACTGAGTCTGCTTCTGTGAATTCTACATTTTAAAACTCAGGAAGCTTGGGAAAAATTTATCTTGTTCCTGGCCTCAAAATTTAACTGAGCTCTGAGGTTGGGCCAGCCCCAACGAGGGGCCCCGGCCGAAGTTGGGCGGACTACGGCTGCTGACATGTCACTGACACCAAACCCTGCCTCCGCCCCGCCCCGCGCTGAGCCGCGCCG